>NNCF01127680.1:332602-372471 GCA_002313205.1 Laupala kohalensis
TAATGAATAATTAGTTTTGAAATATATTTATGAACAAAATTAACATAACCTATACGCAAAATTATAAAAGATGAATCAAATTGAGGTCGAAAGAAAAATGGAACATGAAAATTAACATAGTTTTTACGGGTTAGGAAAAAACTTTATGATATATAATTGATTTTACGGTATTGTGCACTTTTTCGGTATCTCATGGAAAACGATTTGTTTAGCCTTTTAATAAGTGTTGGTAATTGACTCCTCCGAGAACAATTTAAAAATATTTGTTTTCAATATGGTATGCCTTGGAATGATGAACATCAATAACGAGATCATTCGGTCAAATGAGGGACATCTGCCCTAAAGAGCTCTCAAGGAACTCCCTGTGACGTGGCGCCATACGACATGCCCAGTGCCTTGAGCTGTCAAACGCCAATAAAAGAGTGAATAAACAATAGTGGGAAGAATTCCACCGTGAACCGCGCGCGCGCCGCGGTCACCAAAGGTTTCTCTCGCGTCTTGCTCTCCGTTGAGGAAACAAGTGCGAGCGCGGTTGCCTCACCAGCGTCCGTTGTGGGCGCGCCAGCATGACTTCCGACATGCCCAGTGCCGACTTGGCAACGGCGTCGCTTTGTTACCGGAGCTCACCGCCGCAGTATGGGCTCGCTTAACCGACGTTCCTGTCGGCAAAGAACGCCGCTGAAAACCATCGTCCATCGGTTTATTTTTTTTCCCTCTTCCCACGGACGAACAATGATTTGCTGTTAGAATAGGTGTTTTTCAATGTAAGATACGAGATAAATATTTCGCTGTTCTTAGTAGGAGGAAGTGTTTTACGAAATGTAAATAAAACAATTATCCAGTTATTTGTTGCTGTTGGTATACAAAACATTGGACTAACTACAACCACCTGATAACTACTCATTAGACGTGCGAATATTATGTTAGAAAAACGTTCACCTAATGAAGATCCATCGTTTTCAGCTATGGTATGTAGTTACTTCCTTGTAAATTAATAGTATAATATTTTGAGATGCACGTGTTATGATTGTCATTACTTGATTTATACTCTAAAATAATCCGTAATCTTGTCCTCTGAAACTTCGATTTCGGAAATATTATTTGTTAGTTTTTCTCTGTCGAAATAGCTATGAAAGTTAATGGAGTAAAAACCAAAATAGGATTAAGTTCCAAAATTTCCAGCCGAATATTACGTAATAAAAACAGCATCTAACGTTATCGCAAACTTTACCGTTGGTATTCCTGTGACAAATGGGGGGATTTCTATCACGCGCAAGGCGCGAGTGGACGAATGTATTTGTGTAAGAGGACTTTGAAAACAAGACCCAGAAGCAATCTATAGCCCGCAATCATCTGTCAACGAGCCTGGTGCGTCAACTTTTAAAATGTATCTTGAATATGATTTTTAGTCATGTACAACATGAGACTTGTTTGTCATGTGTGTTTTGTCTCATATAACGTATCAGGTTACATTCCGATATCAAATACCTGTGCCGCCCATATGACATACTAACATCCCCAGGAAATACATCTCGTCATAAATGTTGAAATCGTTAGAAGAAATGGAAGTGTTGGTTTATTTTTCCTTCCATTCGTAAGCATACATGATAACAAGTGTTCTTCGTTTTATCCACAACTTGACAGATCACTTCGTTATCGGGTGGAAATGAAACAGTGGAGCACATGTTGATCAAGTGTTACTTTAAACACAAACTGTGGTGTGTACTCAGGAGAGGAGAATGATGGAAATGATACATTTGGTGATAAAAGAAGTGATGACTCCATAGGCTAGAGTGACTAGAAAGAGATAAGGTGATGGTGGTTGTGTGTGTGTAACCGTGGTGGGGGGGTGTATAGAAAGGGGCAGCGGACGCATGTCACTAACACACTCCGGAAGCGGTAGCGGTTGCCACTCCTCCCCATCGTTCCTCTAACTTCCCTCCCAGGCAGTGACGCGACGTTCCAGGGGCAGCCTCAACGTTGCTCTATCCTCTAGGGCGGATAGTTGTGAGATTATGTCGATTTTACAATATGCCTTTCGATTGTTTTTTCGGATGCCATCGCCTGTGAGAGCTGTTGGTTGCCTTTTAGTAAGTGTGTAGCCAAAGCAAGGGTTCCAGGATTTTCGAATTCCCCCTCCTCATTCTCTTTACTAATCATACCGAAAAATAAAACGTTACTGTGTTTAAAGACATTAAGCGAGAGGAATGTACATTTAATGCATGTTTCAATTATCACTTTAGTGCTGAGTTTATCCGCAATATAATCATTTAAAATGAAAATAAAGTATGAATCTTTTAAATATATTAACTCATTCACATCTCAGGATCCCCCCCTCTAGCTAATTACGGGCTATGTCAACGGCGTTAACCGAACATTTTTGTCTTCCGTGTTAAATTGTATACGTGAAATAAAAGGTAAATGTTATTAATGATTGAGACCGTATATACGTATCATCGATACAACGATTTTTGCGAATTTTTGGTTTCGAATTTATTCGGGTGGAAACATAATATGAAACGAAAGGAAAGTGTTTGCTTCGCCTTTCTGTCGGGTTATTTACTCGTGGCTGTATAATCTGTACAAACCGGAAAGGTTGTGATATGCGTATCCTTCAAACTTATCTGAGGTTTGAAAATCTTAACTTGTGAACTAGTTATTACATTTACTAAATGTTTCAAAACAGCAAATCGTTTTTGTGTGTTTTTGTTTTTGCTGGAGTATGCTAAATAACTGCATTTCATTTGAGTTATTTTCCTCGATGTGTTTGCATATGTAAAAGGTTTTCATCATTAACTGATAAATAATGTTTTCATTTGATTTGTGCACGTATGTATTTTATATGATCGCTTTGCATTATACTGCCATATTATACTAGGGTGTGTGGTGATAAATTCGGCAGTGTCTAAGAGTTCCCATAACGGAGCCAAGTTCCCATAACGGAGTAAAATAATCAAACACTACCTCTAAGTAACTGCGATCAGGGAGTCTTGTAATTTTATATATAAAATTTTCAGTGTTTATTAGCTTTCATTTAGGAAGCATTTGAATAAATAAAATTCGCATTGTTTAATACAGAACGTTGGTTGTCGCTCTTTTCAAATTTGTACCAACTACACAATCATGATAGGACGTAGTTTGATAAGAACACCTTTTCCATGCTTTCCCGCTCCCACGTGCGTATAATGTAATGTTACTGGGAAGATATTGATTCATATATTGAGGGGACCGGTGAGTCTTGATGACGAAGTTGGAATTGTTTTTATCTGTTGACAATTCTTACTTTTCATTCTCTATCAACTTTTGGACTTAGCTGAAGAAAGAATAGCTCACTAAATGTTTGGAAATTCATATTATTTTATGGCATATTTTCTATACGATTTTTTGTGACTTATGAACTCTCTCCGAGATATTCTGCTGCTTTCGTAATACATACTCTTAATCATTAACAATTACTCGACAAAAATATTCATAAATTATCTACAGTTTTTGCATCTCATCTTTGTTTGCAAATGTATGCAAATCATCGGTAAATGACGCGTTACCACTTTACAGTAGAACAATTTTCTTGTATATTTTCGCAATTCATTTATTTTGTAATATTGGCGACTCGTTGGTTCTGTAATTTACTGTAATTGTATTTACTTTTCAATATAAAACGACTGCGGTGGTCTAGTGGCAGGGTCTTCGTCTCCATGTTATCGCTCGGCGGGTTCAAACCGTGCTCGACCGATCTAGGTGAGGTTTTGAGCTGGAGTTTCTCTCATTTACTCCAGATAAATGTGGGGGAGTTACCAAACGTTCCTCGTCAACCCAATCTCTCTCCTTCCCAATTCCCTAATCCAGGTCACGGTTTGATGGAAGAGACCTGAACCTCATCATAAGGCATTAAGTAAGACATTGAATAAGTATTGATTTGTTGTAATTCTTTTACTTTAACAAGAGCCGAACAAAATTCAGAAAATTGAATTTTTTTAGATAGATAAAAAGAGTTGATAAAAGAATTAGTGAATTAAAAACATGTAAACATTGTTACTTTCTTAGAAACTCTTGTGCCAAGATATCAACATATTGGGATGACTGGTATCAAAATATTTCTGTATGCAAAATACTTATCTTTGGAATGCAAGTTTTAATGGACGAAGTCAATGATAAAAAAATATTTTTATTCCGGACTTTTATGACGTGGACTATTGGGTAAGGTGTGGAAGAAAAAGAAAACTCTTTCGTTAATACTCTTCTAATCACGTGGAATACTAAATTATTAATAACGATTAAACTTCGAAAGTATCCTTTTATGTATACATGCATGACTATTGATAGATTGTGCTCGTAAATTGAGTCAAGACACCTTTCCCATTTCTTGTCTAAAATAAAGTTTTCGATTGATCAATATAATACAATATTATCTCTTAATTTTAATTAATTTTTGTGCAATATAATACAGCTAATGATTTGGTTCTTGAAAATAAGTTTCTTTCGCTCGATTTTATAAATTCGTGTAGAAGAAGGTAAAATAAAACGGACGACATATAAGTTTCTATCCAGTAAATATACCTCAACGAATGAAAGAGACGCACAGGTAAATTTTCCGGAAGCTGGCGGCACTTCCATTTACACTGACTTTCCTTCAAAGGGGCTCCAAAAGGGGTGCATTGCCTTCAGTCAACCTTGTGTTTGCCAATACTGAGTGGCATAGAAAGGTTCGATGTATAACGATACACTGTGCTGCTCAAACATCCTTTTGAGATTTCCGGAAAAGGAAATTGGAAACACTCTACTAACTCATTATTGCGAAATCGTGGTCACGTTATCAGAAATCTTAATTGAAAATCTTCAGTTTTCCTATCATAGCCTTCTCTGGGTTGAATCGCAGACGAAAGAAAGGTGTCGCGATGTTATTTATGAGGAGCGTTGTATTGTTCATTGTTTTGACTCAACAAAAACATTTCGGGACAGGTGTCTCTAATACATGTAGTTTCAAAGTTGTGTAATAACGAGGAGATAAGACATGTTGAGAATATCGAACCAGTTTATTCTGGTATTAGGCGTAGTGCACGTTTACCTCATTCATGTCATTGCACCGTGTCAACTTGAAGTAAGATTTATCGTTATAGCGCCCAGCCTCATAACAAGTAAAACTAGTTTTTCTATTTTGATACTTTTGTATCATGTGTAGGAGGTGAGTTTGAAAGGGGGTTATTTATTTCAATTTCAGTGTTCGTAAACTTGATGTACATATTATCTCAGATTATACTTAAAAAATCAGATCATATTTCGACGGTGAATTGATTGAATCGATCGCGTTAGAATAAAGAATCGTATCTGCGCCATTTGTAGACAATATGGAGTACTTCCTAAGTGCTTATTGGGAAAGTGAGTGAGATGGAGTCACGTGGTCAAGCAAGAGAAAGTTAATGTATGCGTTATGAAGGATAAAGCCTTATTTAATATGGACGCGCAGGGTTCTTAATTTTCAAGACTGCTTCAGCCTCCCGCCATGCTGACGTCAGATACACTCAGTTTCGAAGATTTATGATGTATATCGTGGTAGGCGCTCGTTGTAGTGTTTATGCAGCTTGATATTAATAGGCTTCAATAGTTGTAAAAAATATTTATTTCAAGTAAAAATGTTATAATAACTTGCTAAGATTCTCAGATATTTACGCTGCACGCAAAGATGAATTTAAGATTTAATTGTGATTGAAGTTGAGGCCGCATTGTTCATTGGGCGTACGACTGGAGCGCATGAGCTAAAGTTGGAGTTGATACATATAAATCCAATCCTCGAAGAACTACTTTCTCGTTACAGATGTAAGCTGGGTATTTGTGATCTATTGAGTAATTTTACATAATCATATCGTTGAGTGTCTGAAAATGAGGTTTTTTTCATTTCCAAGAAAATGGGTGTACGAGTACTATATTCTCATTCCCATTTTACTGAGAAAATAGTAATGAAGAGATTTGAGAATTGAATGAATTTTATTGAGAAATATAGGAGAGAAACAACATAGCTATAACACTGCATTTCCTGCCTCTAGACATTCATTCCCCCTACTTTATAGTTACTGTAAATTTAACAGAATTTCCCTTAAGGTATAAATGTAATTTTTCTCCGATAATTTTATCATTCGGTGCAAATTTGGGAAACAGTGCGTGGAATTAGCAGAATGTATCTTAGTCTGAAGTTACGAGATGAGCGCGCATAACAGCGTCTGCATTCTGTACGGCGGCGCGGCGAACAACAAGAGCAGTGAGTTGCGGGTGAATGCAGTGCTTTCCGGCAGAGACCTGCTCTGTCGGGTTCATCGTTGCCCCTTCAGTGACAAGCAACCAACACTCGAGGGACATCGGCGACCGGTGCGGCGGGTGCCTCCATGCATGTCACTGCTAAATATACCAATGGCAACAGCAGTGACAAGAGGCATGTATGGATGGTTATACGCGGGGGTGGGGATGTGGGAGGGGAGAGGAAAGCTGCTTGTAAACACGCAAGGGGAGACCCTCACGGCTGTTGTACTGAGATGACCCACACACCCACACTCCACCGACACGCTTCCTCGTGCACACGCGTGACTTCAAATGCACGCTGACGCTTCTTTGTTATTCTTCGCTAAAAATAGAAATACATTGTGTTGCAAAGATGCAACATCACAACTTCTTGTAATTATACTAAAAGTTATTGTCAGAAAAACATGACAACTTCTTCTCCTCGTAAATATTCTTTTACGTAGGTTTAACTTGTAACATCTGTGGTTTTTTAAATCGATATTATGGCAACGCAGCCTCTCTATTCTGAAATGTTCAAGTAGATACCAACTGAGTGATACATTTGAAATCCTTGTGTTTCCAAAATGTTACAGGTTGGTTCCAAGAATTTTTAACTAGTTTATTTAATACTAAACAATGTGGAGACATGTTTAAGTAAAAATAAATAAAAATTACTGTAATTTTCCCTATTACTGTGCTATTAAATACTTAGTTTACAACTTACTATCGGATTTTTTTTATTATAGACCCCTGACGTCTAATAGCTGTGGAGAGTACAACAAAAATCGCAGGAAAACACAGTTACCACCATTGGATTTGGAATTATGTTTTACATATACACAAGTATAAAATTTGGTTCTGTGAATGAATTTTAATTTTTTTAAAGCTGAAATGTTTCCAAAAGCTTGATATTTTTACGGTTTTTGCCGATACGTCTACTTCACTATTTTTTATAATGTAAGCTAAGAGTGACAAAAACAATTCTTATTCAGCGAATGATCACTGATGTGTTTGTCACAATATTTATTAATTTCAAGCTTCTATAAGCAAAATATAATGAGTTATTAATTCTTTTTCGAAAATACTGCTAAAAACGACCAGACACATTATTAAGGAATAAAATTTACTCTGTCGCACTCTGAAGAATGCCATGATCATAGTACAATTAAATACAAAACTATTTATGTAAACTCCAACATGTGATAAATAAAACCATGTTTTCAATTAGCGACCAGCGACGGATTTCAGTCACGCGCGTTGTTGCCACACGAATCACTCCACTGACAGGTATAGCTTCAACTCGCTGGACTGTTCAGCTTAAGGCTGAATATGGCATTGGCAACAACGCGCGTGACTAGTTGTTTTGTTTTACTTTTATTTTTATTTTTATTTTTTTATTTTAGAGCTCTTCAATGCACCGCTGGCCGATTATTCAAAACATGGTTTTATTTATTACTCGATGGAGACTGAGTAAATTGTATTATACTTTTTAAATCAATTAAAATGTGATCATGGCATTCTTCTGAGTGCAACAGTATAAATTTTATTCCTTAATAATGTGTCTTGTCGTTTTTAGCAGTGTTTTCGAAAAAGATTTAATAACTCATTATATTTTGCTTATAGAAGCTTGAAATTAATAAATATTATGACAAACACATCAGTGATCATTCGCTGAATAAGAATTGTTTTTGTCACTCTTAGCTTACATTATAAAAAATAGTGAAGTAGACATATCGGCAAAAACCGTAAAAATATCAAGCTTTTGGAAACATTTCAGCTTAAAAAAATTAAAATTCATTCACAAAACCAAATTCATTCACAATTCATTTTATACTTGTGTATACGTAAAACATAATTCCAAATCCAATGGTGGTAACTGTGTTTTCCTGCGATTTTTGTTGTACTCTCCACAGCTATTAGAAGTCAGGGTCTATAATTAAAAACGGACGGTAGTTAGGCTCCGATGTCAAATGCATACTATTTCACAACTAATTTTAGAACTACATATATTTTATTAGTAAAAATTCAAACAGGTTGATTAGTATAAAAATACTAAATTTTATTTAAGAATTTCGCTGAATGATGGAACAATAGAGATAACGCCTCGATGCGTCAATATTCTCCAGTAAAAAGTATCAGTATAATCTAATGGTCATGTTGGCAGTCATCCAATTCATTTCTGAATATGCATGTGAGTTTACTTGTGCATAGGTAATAGTACTGATGTAGTGTTCGTGCGGCTGCTTTCTCGCGGGCGGCTTCTCCGCGTCATTCTGCAACATTCCGAAACCCACGCGCAGGCCTTCCTTCGTCATGTCCGCGACCTACGCGTCGCCGCCCGACTCCATGCGACATGACGATGGGCACACCTCGTTCGCTTACTACTTTGCTTGATTCAGTCGCACTTATGATACTGTTCATTTAGTCGGGTTACTTGAATACGCAATTGTATGCTCTTACGACTTTATAGTGTTTTCTTTTTTCCACAAAAAATACTGTTCGTGTTTGTTTTTATTTAAGATTTTTTAACATTTTTCTTTACAATTGAATAAATAGTACACTAAAACCTGTCATTTCCTTCCATGGATTGTTTCTATTTCAAATTGACGCACACGGATTAATCCAACGAAGAAGAACAAAGTTAAAAAAATTGTACATAATTCAACCCACTTTCTATCTCCCAAACATGGCCGATTTTCACTCATATCTCGGGGTCGTTGAACTGTATCTGCCAAAATAATTTTCATTGTGAAACACATAATCCATTGATTTTTCATATTGTATTGTTCTTCGTAAAATTCTTAACATCCCCGTAAAAATTCTGCTTCTCGTTGTATCTTTGGGAGTACTACTTGTAAGAGCATCCAGCTTACGTGGCGAAAATTTCAAGACATTCGTTCATGTTTTGAGTGAAGGGATTAGGAAGGACGAGATGGGTAAACAACATTAAACACTGGTCCAAATTTAGCCTTGAACAGATGGGAAACCCCTGCTGAAAACCTCATCTCGTCCGGTCGAGTAGGATACCGAATCTTCGCTCTCCTGCTCAATAGTATTACGATGAGAACGAAAACGCAACATCTACACTTGCCCTGTCGATCTTAATGCAAGAGCCTCCACCACATCCTTCGAATCTATTTTATATCTTGCTCTTATGATCCATTTAGAGTGTAGTGCGTAAATGACCAATTGAGCCTGCTACGAATTTCCGCAGAGTCTTCTGCCATAACCACTAATGTCTTTGCATCTTTATTTGCCTTTTTTTGGGGTTGTGTGACTGATAACGCCTCGATGCGATATCGTCGTGAACGCGAGTCGCATGCATTCATTCATAGGAATGAAGAAGTGTTATTCCAGTATGGAGGCTCCCACATCTCATTTGTTTGTAGTACTTGGGAAGTGGGGTAACGAAGGGTCGAAACGTGGGAAGGAAATTTGAACATTAACATGATTAGAGGGGAGAATAGGAAGAGGTGGGAATTGCATGCTCTTAGTCAGGACATAGCATTTATGTTTTGCCTTAGAATGTGGTTGGACTTCGAGATTGGATTTTCTTTTTAACAGTAGTTAATAGCAATTGTGGATGGAAGGAAAACTTACCCTAAAAAAAACTACATTACCCTTTTCTTATTATATTTAAAACTTAGTGTCTCTTTACTTTCTCTCTCTCTCTCTCTCTCTCTNATATATATATATATATATATATATATATATATATATATACACACATATATATTGCACTTATGGTGTGATGCAACAGCTCTGATGAACAATATCATTCATTCGATGTTATTTTTTTCTGGCTCTTTAAAAACGGGGGATCACTTTCAATTACTATAACGTCCACTTATTACCGATATGTTTGAACTCAGTATTGTAAACGTAATTCTAAAACTGAGTGTATTAGAAATTAAATATTAGTCGGGAATCGAATGTTTAGCAATGATTCAAGATGTATGGTGCAAAACATGCACTGAAGATATGCAAATGATTCAAGATGTATGGTGCAAAACATGCACTCTCGATAAGAGTAAAGATTTGTGACAATATTTTCCTTCTCCGTACTATCGGTATGACCATAAGTCAACCCTCTTTTTATATGACGCTTGTACCACTCGGTGAAAGAAAACCACTCACTGGAATTCCACAAAATACAGACAATATAGAAATGTTGCAGATCGTACAGATATAAACAATAATTTCCACAAGATGTTGCTATTCACATCCATTTATTGCATTTTCCATTTATTTTCAATCAACTTACGTTTCTTTAACACATTAAAGAACAAGTTTTACTTTCAATCTCCTTAATTTTGATTGGTATGTGTTATTTAAAACATTTTTTTGCCATTTACGAATTCCACTGTGTTAAGTGTAATCTCTTCTCTTTGTAATATTGTTCTGATAAAAAAATATATATTGTACATTCACGTTGGTCCCAAAACTTCCGAAAATTATACATTAAATCTTACGATATTATACGTATGTTTAGCACACAAATATTTTAATAAAGACCTTGACTGTTCTTTAAAATATTTCTGCTACGCTATGAATATATTCTGTTGTTAAAATATTTTGCTTGATAAATTTACGGATTTAAGTGTAACAGTCGTGGTGTGATATTTTTTAATAATAATAATAATAGTACATTTATGTTCTCTAAACTAACTACTATTCATTAATTATGTTATGTTCAATGAAATTGGGAGACGGGACCGAGATTCGAACTCGGGACCTAGAGCTTAGCGCGCTCATGCGCTTTCCAACTGCGCCAGCCCGTTCGCCTCCCGGCCCGTCTACCTCTTTCATTCAACTTGCGAAACCCAAAGACCTCTGAGGTGGTCTCGTAGAGACTACGCTCCTCATATGAGGCGACTCCCTTAGGAAGTACTTTATTTTGGGTGGTATTTTCCAATTCTGGTTCGCTAACACATAGAAATCTCTTAAATTGCTGCGAACCATAAGGAGCGTTCAAGGGGAGTTCGAATCTCGGTCCCGTCTCCCATTTTCATTCAACATAACATAATTAATCTATTACCTGGCGGTGAGGTTCGCTATAACCACTATTCGTTATAAAAAAAATTAACTTTTATTGGTTATCCTAAAAATGTCATGAAGTCAAGATGAAATATACGTAACTTCAATCCGATATAAACGGAATCCGTACTTTTGAAAATATCCAGCAAAATTGAGAAAACATATTTTCTTGATTTGTTGGAAATTTGTGTTTTTTTTATTAATGTGAGTGTAAGAGAAGACACTAGCTTAAAATTTGCTATGAAATAAAGAACATTATGTTTTTGTTGATTTCAGTCAGACAACAAAGCTTCTATAATAATACAATTTAATAAAGCTTCATATTTCAATGATTCCTTCTTTACAAATACATAAAGCACTATCCTTACGGAAAACAATGGATGCGTTAGTAACCACTGTACCGGTTCGCACTAATTTTGAGCTTAAAGTAAATGTGAGAGTTCTCCAGTTGAATACAGTGTAGGAATGCCACAAAATGAAATTTATGGTTTCACATTTATTTGTCCCTGTTTCAAAATATCCTTCACCACGCATAAATTACGGGTGATATTTTCTTTCATTATCTTTCTGCGTATTTGATACCGTTCATTTGATTCAAGCACATCTTATCAGACCTTGGAAATTGACATTTAACCGACGTGCACATTCCATGAATACCCTTTGAATACTTTGTTAGCAGATGATGATGTAATGACACGCGTCGTTTAACTACGCGCGGTTACTACAGCTCGATAATTCCAAATAAATTGATGTATGTTCTCTCCTCGGCTTCTAAGTGTATCCGAGCGAGTTCCATTTTCTGATAAGACGAGATCGTGAGCTATTAATAATACTGGCCGCCGGAGAAGAAGCGATCCAAGAAAAAGGAACATCGTAATGGCGGATTTATCCCTCATCATTCTCTTTCGCTCGCCCTTTACTCTCGGGTCCTCTTTTAGCCTGAAAAAAAAAAACGAAACATCTGTAATGGCTAATATTTCACCATGCCGTGCTCTAGTCTTGGAGCATGTAGAGTCCGCCCTTTAATTACTGACAATGCTTTCTTCGTGTGTTATCTTGTGGAATAGATCGACATGATTAATTCTTGGCTAAGACCAACATTATTTGAGCACTCACATTTTATGACAGCCGGTGGCATTCGTGGGACTTAACACGTGTGGCTAGCAACATTGATGCGAAAATAGTTTATTTATGTGACGATAAAAACATCTTATTGGACTCAAAAAATTCCTATAATAAGTAGTAACACTTTCAGTACAAAAATTGAAATTTTGAAATAAGCACATTAGTGCTATGAATTGTTTTGAAACTTTAATCAAAATCTGTACATTTGTATACTGTGTTTGTTCATTTGAATTCTCAAAGCCATATTTTATTGGAGCAGCTCCTATTTTCTTCAATTCAATTCTCATAAAAACACATGATTAAAAAGGGAATAAATTTATATCACGATTGTGGATTAGTAAATAGAATTAGAGAATTCTATTAGGTAAACTTTCACATTCCATCTCTTGGATTAANAATTCAATTCTCATAAAAACACATGATTAAAAACGGAATAAATTTATATCACGATTGTGGATTAGTAAATAGAATTAGAGAATTCTATTAGGTAAACTTTCACATTCCATCTCTTGGATTAAAATGAGGGCGGAAGGATACTGGGGAAGAGAGGAAGCATTGAGTTACGAGCGCTGAAAAAGGCGTCGTCGCTTACCAACGGGAATATCGTTCCGCACCTAATGAGTTTCCGTGTTCGCGTCGTCTGTTGTTTTTTCGTGAGGAAAACACAGTAGTACTCTAAATGGAGGAAAATATAGATCGCGTCTGAAACGTAAATAAAAAAAAGAGCAGCGATGTGATTTGTGCTTTGTTTCATTCTTAGTCCTCACTTTCAAACTGCAAACCGTGGAAAATTAACGCAAGTATTCTCTTATTATAACCTTTACCTTTATAACTGAATAGTATGAAACCACAAATTTGATTGATGGAAAACAGTAATGTAAGAAAAAGAAACTCTTCCCTGATACTGGATAATGAACGAAGATAAATTAATTTTCTAATTCCATTTCTTACCTTCATATTTTGCTAGTTCACTTAATCCCTGAAGTTTCTAATCGTAGTCGTAACTCATTTAAGTTTAATTGACTTCAATTGAATATTGTTAACTGACAATTAGAGTTGTCTATTCTTCTTACGTTCATCTATTTTTCTATTAGTTCTTCTACCGTAACGAAGGAACAAAAGCAAGGCGTACAATTGCGCGCGCTCTGTATCAGATTCATTACCGCTTAACTAGGTTTACTGAATAGCGAGCACTGCTGCCCTTTTATGCCTCGCGCGTGAGCACTTGTTACCTACTGGAGACTTATAGCAGAGAGGTCGAGGTGCGACCTTGCACGACCTTGATGGCGCCTGTGTGATCGGGAGGGAACATCGGCAGTCAGGGAGCAGGGAAAGATTATTTTAGCCAGGTTGGATGTTATATTTTATCTTGATTCTTGTAGCTCAGTTGGATAAAGCAAGAAATACCGTGAGTTAGATTCGTGAATACGGTATGTTTGATTTTCAATTGTTACCCTAAGGAATTCTGTTGGACAACTTACCTCAATATCGAGTTTAATTTGCGAAAGACGATTAATTGTATCCATGTACCTAACTTGAAAGCTGCTTGATATTTCCCGAAGTACTACGTTGAAACACAACAAACACGAACCGGTGAATAAGTTCAATTTACGACACGGACGATTCTTGTATTGTTAGTTAGTCTTAGTTGATGCAGATGGGAAAAATTTTGTTTTTAAATCTGCTGTTCTAGTATTATATTTAATGAATGTACCGTCACGTATCATTTGAATGGAGCGATGACCCTACGAATAGGCTTTATTCGATTCCGATTTTTTTTTTCCATTTATTTTATGGAAATTCGACTCTCTTGCTCTTGAGAGAAAAGAAAACCGCGTAAAACTTTTCTTTTAAACGTAACGTACTTGTTATTGGTGCATGATATTTTTTACGTCAATACTATCTACGGTTATAAATATGTAACCGCGTCAAAAAAATGTGTTGGAGATATTAAACGAAGTATTAACTAACGAATAATTGAACAAACAGGATGTCTGTTGAGTACAGAAAGTTTGTTCAATTATTTGAATAAGTCTGTTGCATAAAAGAGGAGAGCTATTTCAGTTGCTTAATATCTTAAGATGATAACATCGAAACTGTAAAATATTTCTTTTTATAAATAGACGGTGTAAGTCTTCAAAGTACACATCCACCGCGAATATTTTTTTACCCGCAAACAAAATTCTTTAATGAACTAAGAGCAATATTTCCGTCAATTTTGCTGTTTTTATTATTGCAGTACGTTTGTACATATTTAGATTAGTTACAAACATTTAACATAAATTGACTTTTGAAAATCTTCTGTCGATCACATCCCCAATCCTCTGTGTCGCTATGTTACTTCGTACCTCCAGGGACTGAGAGACACCTCCATTGGTGTTAATCCAACTAGAGACCCACCAAAGAGGTAATTCCACCCTATTGTCTTCTCTTGTCTGCTTCTGGAATTGTGTCAACTGTCTCTTGTTTCTTGACTGCGGAAGTCGGAGTTCTTAAACTCGACACTTCCTTATGGTCATAAAGTCGGGTAGGGGATTAAAATTTTTGGGTACCATTATACTCGACACTTTGTACCTGTCCTAATGACTTGCAACCCCGCCGCCCACCCTCATGCTAACCGACCGACCTGCTGAATGTGTCATTTACTGGAGAGATATTTGAAGTGCTCTTAATTGAGTAGTTTTATTTGTATTCCTATTATCTTATAATTTTTTAATTCCACACATAATTCCAATAAAAATGAACCCAAACACGACATATTTATGACATTTCTGGCTATTAAGCTTCTGTTTTTACTCATTTTCTACTATATAGAAAGTATCGTGGAAAACATTCGGTCGCGAAATTTTGACGGAAATATCCGTTTTGGAAGTCCCTGATTTCGAGAAAAAGGTATGTAATTTCCACTTGTAATTTGCTCAATACTTTTATAAAACATATATTATTGATAAGAAAATAATATATTTAGTTTATCGTACTACAGTAAATGCATCAGTTCTTGAAAGTGCACCAGTACTCGGCACATCAGGCTTTAAAACAACATAATTAAGCTTTGGAATACTTTTTGGCTCCGGTTTTATTTTTGACACAATATTTAATTCTTTCTAAGACAAGGAACGTACGTTTTATACAGTTTATGGCAGGAATGAAGAAAGAAATAAGGCAGATCTTTGGAACAGCAGGTTTGGTCATTCGTCTGAATGTCAGAAATGAAGGAGGTAACAGCTAAGAAAGCTGAATTTTGTTTTCTCATGAATTGCAGCGTCTATTGTTGAATTTTTGTTGTTATGAGCGTGTTTTCACTATAAGAGCAAAATACCCTGTTTTCTGAGAGAAATATATAATATATATTTCATATAATACAATTCATATAATTATAATATAAAGACAATATTATGAAATATTGAAATTGTTTCTAAAATTTCTACGCTACTTATGCTTGGAAGCTTTGAATTTTAGGTTCCTCAAGCAATTCTGTGAATCATAGATTTAAGTAATTTCAGTCACTGTAGGTTTTTAAAAGAGAAAATATCGTAGTGTGTTTCAACTATTTTGTATAAAATATGTATGAGATTTTTCTACTATTATTAAGAATTCATTCATGTTGAAATAAACAATTGTTAGGAGTAAATAACATTCTCCTACATTAAGGTCCAACCATCATTTTCGAGACGGTCGACTACTGATGAAAAAAATGAGTTTTACAAAATCAATTCTTTTAGCAGCCGTTTCTGAAGTTTTGGAATTTTATTTTTCTCAAAAATTGTAATTATAAAAGTTGAAAGTGCATTGGATTTAAATTGTGTATCTAAATTTTTTCTATTGATTCATATTTCTCTCGTATAATTATGTTGAAGTTTCTCTCTCGATTTTTGCTATCTACAGAGTACAACAGTTCAAATGATAATCGCGGAAAGCGTTCTAGATGGTCTTGACTTGTCTCTCTGTCCCGCTTGAGGGCGCAATGGATTGAACGGATGTGTGCTTTGGACAGGATATTGGGATCCCCTGGGCGATGCGTTAATGGGTTGGGTCAGCATGATCGCGCTGGATTTGCCAAGAGACGGCAGTATTTGGGGACCAGAACACGTACAGTATAAAACAAGTGACGAATACCGTGCATTTTTTGTGGTGACGCTCACCTCGATTAGGCTTGTTGACGAATGGCACTCATTTAGAACTGAATATTGATGTGATTCAGTTATTTCCAGATTGTAAAAGTATCGATATAAGTCACCGCAAACAACAAAATATGAAATTTATTTCTATATTTTTCATTCGAATATGACTTGGGCAAAAATCGTTGTCGATTTTTTGTGCGGACGGACAGAATTCGTTACACCAATTGGCGTGATCGAATCACACATATATTTACACAAATCACTAAATAGTTTCCTATATTAATGTCCGTCAAGTGATGTGCACTTGTGGGCGCTCTATGTGGTGAGAGGACGGCGTGGCGTGGCGGAGCGCAATGAACGCCCATTGTGGATCTGAATCTCCTTTCTCTCTTGTGTACCGCAGATGCCGCGACAGGTAACGCACCACAATACGGCCCCACGGTCCCCGCCTCCACCACCTGTACTCTGTGTGGTAGGGGCGTCGAATTGTTCGCCCTAGGAACAGTGTTTCATTGGCGAGATACTGGATCAGTCACTTTCACAAAGAATGGAGACTTATATTAGATTTCTCCCATCGTGTTACAACGTTTGGTATACATTTTTGCCCCCTTATGTTGTGTAGATTCAGGAAGTAACAGGAATGGTTTACATTGATAAATTCTCACACTATTCTTCTCATATGACATGTAGTTTAAATTATTCGCCTAGATTATACTGAAACTTAGAAATAACCTAATTCCCTGCTATTTATACAAGTGGAGATAAATCATTTCGAGACTCCAGTATTGAGAAGAAAAATAATAAGAAAATAACGAATTAACATTATACTGAAGTGTACAATTAGTGTAGACAACTGAAATATTTGTGAACTTTATTTTCACTGAAGATGAAATTATTTGTGCACCTGTATTATTATACAATTAATATTGAATTTTTATTCAATATCTACATTTTTGATCTATGTGTGTATATATTCCGTATATATTTTGCATTTTTTGTTTTTTCTCACAAACACGTATAACGATGTTGTGCGATTTTTCACAAGTGTTTTCCGTATTATTTCATTGAAAACATGTATATAACTGATATTAATGTACAATTTTCTTGAGAAATTCCTCCGTAAGCACAGAGTGTTAGCTGCCCCTGCTCCACTCAACCTGTCCCCATTCATCCAATACGACTCCCGTATCGGATGTTCAGCGCGATGATTGATACAATCAGAGCAAACACGCGCTATGTTTGCTTCTTTTGCCACCTAACCGAGCGCCCACAGCATTTTGACAAGACAAAGGTCACTGTTGATCAGTAGATTCTTTGTTGCGCCGTTTCGTTGTGTGGGTGGATGCGAGAGTCGACGTGAGGAGGGTGCAGCCGTGAGTTTGGGAGAACGCGGGGATTCACTGAGGCGGCTTAGATGAGGAGGGATCAAAACTTCTCGGTCGCTCGTCTTGTTGAAGAAACTCTTGCAAAGTTTAATAGTTTGAGGCCTCCCGAGAGACGTGGATTGGCATATTTTATTGGCTTATAAAAAGATACGAGTGCGCTATGGGATTCATTGCTCAGGCAAAGGTTGAACGAAATCAGGATTAGAATAATTTTAGGACTGTAGATATTGGAGAAGTAAAGGCAATATTGCGGTCTGGTGAAGGTTGTCCGTGAATTTTTTTTGGTTAGATTTCACTTTCACCGGACAATTATATCAGCTTAATAGTGTTGTCGAAATATAGATTATTAATTTTGCATTTTACTTTCATAATTATCCCTTATAACATTCGAATATTGTAATACTGTTGCAATGTGAGGAATTACAATTATAGATGGCAAAATATTTCCGTTTCTTAAGCGTGCAAAGAAGCAACCACCATGAAATTTATTCGTTAGTTAGTTCTTCCTTCTTCCTGGGATTGCGCAAACTTCCGCGATGCTTCGCCATAACTCTTGGTTTATGTTTGTCCGCCTCTCAAGTACCTAGGCGCAGTGATTGGCGGTGAATCTTGAAGCGTGATCTTAGCCAGCAAACGTCTCGAACAAAGCATCCTACTTGAAGTGGTGAAAGACTCTCCTTTCCTCCGAATGAGATGAGCGAACTCACTTTACTAGAGTACTCACTCATCCTTCATGTTCAGCAGTAGCTTCCAGTACTACAATTCCAGATACCTAGTTGTAATTCAAATAGGGCAACTAGTGCTTTGTTTCTTCACGAGAAATATGTTCTAGGTCACATACTTAGATTCGAGAAATTCAAAGATCGAATGAGGATGGAAACTGGATTCCTCCTCATGTGTATGGAAACATTAATACTTAGTACATGACGAAGGTATTGGGTCGTATTGTAATTTCCATTCACTTTCACCTTGTACTCGTATTTATTTCAACAACCAGTAGGGAAAGTGGGGAAATGATACTTTTAGATAGATGAAGCCCGGGAAAGATTCCCAACTTGTAATGTATCAAGTCTCGAAAAGCTGAGACGTATCATTGTATTATCTGGCTCTTCAGGATGCACTCGTAAAACGGTATCTCTTTCGTGCACTATTAGTGCTCTACATTCAAGACTTGTCCAAACTCTCTCTATTCATACGTCCTCATCCTATCTTTACTGGACCTCGTATTTTATCATTTCAAAACAAGAGAAAAGTGGACGTTTTGTTTTAGAAACAAAGTAGTGTGATTGTTTTGATATGAAAGATGTTGGTGCGCGTGGGAACGGTCGGTGTGGCGCGGTGCGGCGCCAGTTCTCTCGACACAGGTTCCTGCTGGGGAGCGCGAGCCAACGCGTACACAATCCTTCTCCTCACGCGTGACCCCCTCCCTCCTCTCACGTGCATCGGCGTGCTCCACTTTCCACGCTCACTGCACCCACCATTACTATCCTAACTGTACTTGCACACTCAGAGTGTATGAGATTCGTAGGAGCGCATGTCCGTATTCACAATATGCATGTAGAGCTAGCTCACTTGCTATTTCATTCCAGGTTGTTGCATGCAATAATGTACGTTTTTGTGTACGTTAATTAATGTTTTGTACACAAATGTTACGTCAACAATGAAGATCACTTAAATGTTAAAATGCTCAATAGTTCGCCGTAACGAGACGCACAAAAATTGCGAAGGATTATTATTGTTCATGTGAATATAGAAGAATTGGATAGATTATGGGGAAGTTAATTTCGTTCCTCAACATCCGCTTGTCGTTTCTTCCAATTCTTGATGCTTATAGCTAAGGTTATTTTTGAACTTGTTTATTTCTGAAATTAAAGAAACATTTTAAAGTCACCGATAAACGTATGCCACATTTTAAACGGTTACCATAATACATCACTTAGTTATAAGCATAATAATTTTAAGACAACGGGATTTCGTCTCCATCTTCAGCTTGTTTTTTACTATCTTAAACCTTCGTTATGTGCATTCTCTTCCAGAATTCGTATTTTAAAGTTTGGTGCATTTCTATCAAACAATACCTTCTTCCGATGCTGCACTGACGAAGAGTCTCATGCAGTGGTTAACCGTCCACTGGAGAACAAAAGCGTAACGAGTGGCGGATGGTCACGCAGGGTTCTCAGCTCTGCAGAACAAACGATGGCCGCAATGCGGAGTGCGCGGTATGGGCAGCGTGCAACGNGGCCGCAATGCGGAGTGCGCGGTATGGGCAGCGTGCAACGCCAGAGGCGGTGATGGAGGCGACCAACGGCTCTTTGGCACGCGCACTCACGACGGCTGTCAATTGGCGCTTCAACATGACATTCTTGTATTCACCGTCGGTTGTTCGTTAGAAACACGAGATAGGTTCATCACATTACCTTAGTATGGCGAATGTAGATAACATTACAATCTTCTATGAACGAATTAATTATTTTGCATTCGGGTTTCAAACATTCTTGTTGAATCTATAAAATTAATTCAAGAATTTTGTTTTTCTGAAACTAATTCCTAGCATTGTTCTTCATGCAAGAACCTTCGAATTCACGTGCAAACATGCTCATGCGATGAGAATGAGTTCTTATATAAATAAATTTAACTTATTCCATTCGCTTAGTCTCTTTCCATTTATCCCATGATTTTTCCTCAACCTGCGTGTTTCCAACGTTCTTGACTTCTCCTTTTCCATCGTGGATTGTCAGTCTCCATCCGTTCTCTCGTCTCGTGCCAAGTGTCGACTGCAGTTCGCCGAGTACTCACTTGAAGGCGCCTTAGACTGTAATTGTGGCGCAAAAGCTGCTCCTCCGTCCGTCCTCTCCCCTTCGCCGCAGCTGCGCACCCCCTGCCCGCTGCCTCATTCTTCGCCTCCAGCGCTCTGACGTCGCCGCCCGCGCAATTACGCGGGCTGCCGCATCGTGCCTCCACTGGCACTGCCGTTGC
Source organism: Laupala kohalensis (assembly GCA_002313205.1). Lineage (NCBI taxonomy): Eukaryota > Metazoa > Arthropoda > Insecta > Orthoptera > Trigonidiidae > Laupala > Laupala kohalensis. The sequence continues at coordinate 353,517 of NNCF01127680.1, forward strand.
TGCCGCCATTAGCGTAATGCGCGCACCGGCGATTGTGGAGACTTTAAAAGAGAGACTTGCGGTTGTTCCGTCGGGATAGCGCCGTGCATCTCATGTTGAACATGCATAGGCGAGACATTGCACTGCCCTTAGTCTTAAAAAAGGGCAATTCACGCATTACTTCACGCAATTTTTGTGAACTCTCCTTGTTACACCTTGTCACAATATCTTGACCTCTCCCTTTCTCTTGTGATAAAACAAATGTAAAAAAAATCTCCAAGATTTAATAATTAAATTTTGCTTCAAAAGAGGCAAATAAAATCATTGTAGCTTCTTGCGAAGTTTTTTTTTTTTTTATTGTCATGTTCATGATCCGTATATTGTTGTGAAATTGTAAGCGATGTTTTACGCTAATTTTGTTTCTCGATTGCATAGTTCAAAATTTTGACGACCACTCATGTACATCACTTTTGGGATAGACATATTATCACATAAATTCAATTTTGTGTGCGAATATTGCAAGAACGAAAATGCTACTTTTGAATGAAACACAAACTTCATTCAAATAAGCTAATCCAGTTTGATAATTCCCATAAGCGAGAATAGCTTAGCTATAAATATGCATTAAATATTAATTATTTTCATTTATTTCAAACCATGAAGAATATGAAAGAAATTGTATACACTTAAGCATTAAATTGTTCAACCTTTGTTTCATTGATTCTGTTGAATATTCGCATAACGTATATGACCATGGATGATCCCTCCCCAACTATTTGACGAAATACGCAAATGACTCCGAATCACACAAGCAAGTAGTTAATATTAGGTACAATTTTATATTCCGCAAGTGTCTAATGTTTGTTTTGAATTACAATTGGTAACTGGAAAAGATGACAATACCAGTAAACAAACTATTCAGATAATGAGTAAATTAGAACACTCAACAACTTGACGAATTACCGGAAAACGTTCCTTGTTACCAAGTGCGTCCTTCAGAGAAGCATGGAGTTATGTGTGAACGGGGTACGGGGTACGACTCCTCATCGTAGTGTTTATATGGGAGTGGGAATAGAAGATTCTGGAAAGGTGAAGCTGTCGACGAGAACGAAGGTCGTTGATGTCTCTGACTGCAAGCTCGTTCGCTCGCTCGCTCGCTCGCTTGCTCGTTCGCGCTACCCTTTGCAACCTCGACCGCCCGCGTCGCGGTCAAGGCCGCAGTCGCCGTCGCAGCCGCGCCGCCAAACGAGCAAGAAGCCGAGACTCGCAATGAAGCACTTACTTACTTTTTCCCTCGTCAGCTATAAAGTGTCTGTTTTATAGCTATTTTTTTTATAGTTACGTATCTGTGCTGCTACTATTTTCTTATGGATTACTACTGACACGGTGATATGCATGATAGTAGTTTTAAAAATAAAGATAAGTCCCTTTTCTGACATCCGATGTGGTCCGAAAAGAAATACTCCTACTTACCCCTAATCAGCATCATCTTCGGAAAAATTAGGGTAGAGCTGAAAATTTGCAAACACTTTTAAATCACCATTTAAAAATCTTACTCTATCCATTAGTCTTGCACCAAAAATTTCAGCCGTATTGAATTTTTTCAGAGATTTCCGACAACAATAAAAAATAAAGCTAAAATACTAATGTAATATAATACTTCATAAAACTTGTAAAAGTTAACCCGATAGTTAACTGAAAACCGAATAGAATAAAATCCCGATGTACATTTTTACAACTTGTACAGATTTCACAGACACTAAAACAAGCTTGAAGTTTCAATTTTCATTCACGTGCTCTCTCTTTCTTTCTCTCACACATTAAAATTTCTTTTTTCTTGTGCGTGAAGAAATTTTAGTCACTGCTCATGTAATCTCGGAAAGAATGTGAGACATCGCTTAGCCGAACTATAAAATGTTATTAATAATCTTTTTTCTTATTTCTAAAATTTATTAACGTTTTCTTATGTTTCTTGTTACGGCGCTCTTTGTGTATTATGATATCCATTACTTTGGACTTAGTTTCCCCCTGTGGTCTGCCTGTCCGTTGTTGTCTTTCGTAATAGTAAATGCCTATGCTGTAGCTCAGCTTATTCTACGAAAGCTGAATCATTAGGGTAATGCGCGTGAACATAGTTTCTATGCGCTCACTCCCGTTAGGTCAAGGCGCAATGCAATGCTGTTGGGAGTCTGCCTCCGCACGCCTCATTGAGCCGTTTGTCCCGCGTAATCAATGTCGTTGCAGCCAGCGCTCATCGTAAGTCATAGTTCGAATGACTATTCGCTCGTAAATGACAAAGAAAACATGCATGCGGGACGGGCTGAAAATGATTCGTGAATGTTGGACACACGGACGCCTTTTGTACAGAGTTTATTCAACACTAGCTGAACTTAAACAGAATCGTTCAGGGGGGAGGGGATGAAAAGAACTCCTCCCAGCTGTATCACACAATTTGTCCTGTTCTATAACTGAAACAGCTCTAAAATCCACTCGCGTCCTTTGGCGACATAATGCTAAATGACCTGCTATTTCCCGCAGAGGGTTTGTACGAAAACAACGTAAACTCCGTTACGGGTAAGAATTTAAAATATTGTTCTTTCTTGTTTCGATATTGTACAGTTTCACACAATTGCAAATATCCATTGGGCAGTATAGATTTGTACGGTGGACACAAACATTTATCTTTATCTATTAGATTACACAAACACAATAATTTTTATATTCTGTTTATCGTCCGCTAGAAACGACGATCCTCCAAACGACGTAATTATTTTATTCGTGAGGATCTTTGTATTTAATTCGTGATTTACTAATTTGACATTTTTGTACTGTATGAAATATGTACTCGTTTTATTGCGAGGAGTACAATCGATTTGAAGTGAATATTACGAGATAGATATTCATGAACATAACTGCAGTTATTGTTATTCCATAACATTTTAATTATATTGTAATGTTGTAGTTGACAGTGGTAAACGAAATTACTCAAAACTTTTGCTTCCCAAAAGCAATGGAATGTTATTATGTGAGCATTTTTTAATAATTTGAAACATTTAGAAAAAATTCGAACAAACGTTGGTATCCCTAGATGAATCTGAACCTACGTCTTTAGAATTGTTTGGTCCATTGCTTTTACCGAGTTAGCTAACTGGGAGCAGACGTTTTAGTGGCCTGTGTGCATTCCCTGGTACCATTACATCCAGCCATGGTTTATAAGGAGAGGAGAGCACGTAGTACATACATCTACAGGGGACAGATTCATTCCCCCTCCCCCTATTCGCGGTAGGCGCCCCCTAGACGATCAATGCAAGATAGACGTTGGTCAGTGACAAGGAAGAGACGGAAACGCAAGATTTTGCCTTCACCAGCGCTGCCGCCGCTGCTGCTCATGGCATATTTCTGTAGAAAGCGACGCAGCTCTGGCACTCCTGCTACCAACCGACGACTTTGCCTTTTCTATCACACCAACCACTACCATTACTTCACGAACTTTCTCTGGTACAGACACCGAAGAACTACTGTCACCGACTCCTTGACCAAGAAAATTTTCTTGTGCCAAATAAATTATTCATAACAGCACAAATATTTAGAATCTATCAAATTCGTCATTGCGAATAGTCCCTCCAAATCGTAGCCATGCTCTGCAATGTCTTTTCCTTGTCTGTAAATAGATGATCCAAGAAAGCTATAATTTGTGTTGGAGATTTAGTCACACGCACAAAAGAAATTGATTGTACTGTATTTAAAATTTCATTTTACGAAATTGAAACTCAAGAAATCGACGAGAGGAGTAAACTACCGGAAATAGGACGATTCGTTTAACATTTTGGTTCGGAGATACAGTTTGACTTGTTGACTGTCTAATCTGTTTTCTACTGTGCTTAATGACGTAGCAGATGTTTTCGTGCATATTTTCTGAATCACGTTTATCAGAATTCTCTCTTATCGTTATCTCTTCCAGCATATAGAGAGGACGCTAGGAGCATAAATTCTATTTTGTCATGCATTTCCGACAACTCTCCTAAAATAAAAATTAATTTACGCATGTGGAGATAGTGTCCCAACTTTTTATTATGTATTTTAAAACGATTACCATATACTTATAATGAAACGGCATTCCATAAAAAAAGTCCTACGAAATTTGGACTTTTACCTATTCTTTCTAGATAAGTGAATGGTACCTAATTCTCAAGTCATCGCTGTGCGAATATAGTACATGTGGAATAGAATATTACCTTAGTACTGTCTCCTCGTGTAGATCATAAATGTACAAGCTAATTACGACGTATCTGAAAGAAAGTTTTGTATTGTGAAGTGTGTGATTCCCATAAAGAAATTTTCGACGGGGAAATCGTGTATATTTCCATTAAAAAGAACCGGCATTGTATTTACCGCGGATGAATAATCCGTTATCCAAAAGAACACTCCATCACTACGAGAGTTGTTTCTCTCTCCCTCCCTCATGCAGAAGCTTTTCCGCGGCTTCCGAGCCGGACGTTAGCTCAAGACATGCGGTTTCCAACAGACTTTCGCGGTTTGCGTCGCGTTCTTCCCAGCCAACATTCTGCCTCATAAAAAATGTACATTTTGCCATAACATTTCCACACGCATTCAGAAAGTTGGGAGAAAAGTTCTTTTTCTCTCGTCTGTTTTTCATGAAAACAGCATTCTTCTATTCGTGAAAAAAAAAACAAAAAAAACGAACGCTTCATTTCTTACATTTGTGGTCCTTAAAAGTATTAATTTTTTATCTGTGGATGTTTTCTTTAAACCTTTGTGTAAATTACAAGTTATTCTTTTATCGTTTTGTCTATTTATTTATTTTACGTCTTTTTCCGAGGTTCAGACCACGAGACCTGCATAGTTAACTGTGACTTGGGAAAGGGAATTGGGAAGGAGAGATGTTGGGTGGACGCGGAGCTTATGGTACCGAACAGACATTTGTCTGGAGTGGGTGAGGGAAACCCAAGCTCAAAATCTCGCCTAGTTCGTCCGAGCAGGGCATGAACCCGCGCTCTACCGCTCAGCGATATCGTTGAAGCGAAAACGCGACCACAAGACCACCGCTGTTGGTACATGTGGTGTTCCCTTAATTTTCATTCTCATTGATTTGGGTATCACATTTGGTTCATTTTTTTCCCCCAAGAGCTGTCCTTGTCGATCTCCTTACGCTTGGACATGGCGAGATAATTAGAATTCTCTATAGAGGAGCATCTTTTCTCATTTCTCTTCGCAGATGAGCGCACAAAGCGTGTCCCCTTAAGCGACTTACGAAGCAATCGCAGCGGCGCTGTGGACGAGCGGGGTCCAAATTAAAATTCGAACTTTGTGCGTCAAGACAAAAAGACAAAGTCTCCCTGTCGAAGAGACTTCCCTTCGGAACAGCTGAAGAGCGACCGCTGAAGAGTAAACGAGATGAGAATTCGAAAATAAGCTGATGGAGAATGACTACTCGAGAGTGAAGCAGCGAAATTAATAGAAAATTGTCTCCCAGTAACTTTACTTTTCTCCTCCCAATTTGGAATCTTTCCACGGGAACAAACATGTCTTGTTACCAGAGGTCCCACTAAAACATATTTATTAACTTTTTATGTTTATACTAAAAGAAAATAAGTGAACAATAAGCGTGATAATCTTAATATTTTACCATAGCATGGGATTCTCTATAGCAATCTCTAATTTTCTGTAACCTTCGAATAGTAAGACCCTTAAATTGGTGGAGTTGTAATTGTCTGGCTGGATACATAATACTTCAATACATAAATGAAATCGCGCTAAAATATTTCTCTCTACTACAGACAACACCCAAAATTATGTTTGCGTCTTAATAAACTTAAACGCAATTTAAAAACTTATTAGTACTCTATTCTATTTTAAAACATTTTAGATTCACTAATTTTTTGTAATTTCTGGTGTTATCAATTTATGCAGTCCTCTCATTACCAAATTTATAGTGTAATTTAAGTGAAATATAAGGATAAATGTGAAAATTATTTATTCTACGCATTTTTTATATTTACATATAATTTCTTCTAAAATATTGAAAATAAGACAATATTGTATGTAGCGTTTCAATAATCCATTTCGCTCCTGTCTTGTTTTCCGGTTTCAGAAATGAATATTTCTTTAAATAGCATCCATATTCATTTTAATGCAGCATACAGAGACAGCATAATTTCTGAAATTTGTATAACAATTACCTTTGCGGCCTTATTACATATTAGTGATAAACGTCTAGAATATATATTCTATTCTATTTGACGCTTCACGCAAAACGAACAGATTCTCACAGCTTTTAACCAACCATTGCATTGATGAGTGGCCGTTGACAATTCTTAAGAATTCTTGATATATCACCCTTAGATTAACAAATATGGCGATTCAAATTACCCTATACGCATTTTATCTGTGCTATATTTATGTTTATTCATTAAATATTTGCACACAATACTTTGTCATTCAATCGCTACGTTAAATACTGTGTAAATAATTCTTGCGTTTAGGCAACAAAGTTTATTACTATGCCTACGTTTCGATAGCGTACGTTATCTTCATCAGGGCTTAGTTACTCCTTAATACTGCTCCATCCTTACACTACTTCATCAGCAAGACATCTTCACAGGCCCTACTTATCATTTGCTAATGAAGTAGCAGTATTAAGGAGTAACTAAGCCCTAGTGAAGATAACGGACGCTATCGAAACGTAGGCATAGTAATAAACTTTGTTGCCTAAACGCAAGAATTATTTATACTTCTAAATAACGGCAAAGAACATCCCAAAAATTAAATACGTATATTTTCTTTCTCTTTCGACCAAAGCAGAGAGCATTAAGATTTCTTTAGACTTGGAACGCCCAGCTACCTCTTCTTGCTCGTAGTTTCATTAACTCGCTTAACCTGTTACAGCACTCCCTCGCATGGTGCTAATGCTCTCGTACAAGCGTGCGCTAAACTAATAAGGTGCCGTAATTCCGCCTGAAGAGAGCTGTGACAGCGACGACAGCGGTGCGGGGTGAAACGCTGTTGCTGGCGACTGTTGTACTTCTGCCATAGTCATCTAGATAGAACAAGTTCACCCCATTTGTAATTTCTTTTCGATTTTCTACATTTTAGAATTTTTGTTTAAATCGTAGCTTTCGGATTTTCTTAGGTTTCTGAAATCTAATTATTAACAAATATTATTTTGTGGTATTCTTTTCGTGATGAAGAAATCGAAACGGTATTTCGTGGATTGTGCACGGAGAAAAATAATGTAGCTCGTTGGACTACTTTTTCGTAGTAGAAGCTTTGAAAGCTACTGGAAGTACGGGAGTTCTTGTGTACTATAATGGTTCGTGTTAAACACGAGTCCGATCCCTTAGTTCTCAAGAATGGAACTACTTATACCAGACTGTGGTCACACTACTATTTTATATAAAGATCATGATCTTTTTGAAGGACGTACTCTTTCATTATACTTTAGACTTTCCTATGTGTCTACTAGTGACATCTTGGGATCACAATGTGGTTCCAAGAGCACTCACCAGGTCCGTCGAGTGTCGGAGACTGCCGACTCAGTCGGCCACCCTACCCGCCCGGGCTGGGCTGGATATAGGGTGACCTACCAGTCTACGCACTTGTTGACGGGAACACGTTTAGCTGTCGTACTCCTACTACTTTATGCACAGATAGTAGCCGAGCAGCGATCCTGCTCACCGATCGGAAGCAAGTGCCAACTAGTGGAATGCTTGAACTTCCTTCCCTTAACCACGGGTGTGGAAACCACTACCCGACAGAGTCCAACCCATTTAAGGGGCGTCAGATAGTCCATAATCTGAGGGCTCAATGCCCCTTCTACTCGGTTTAAAGTGCTGAGTGACACTCGAGACCGCGATCTTGACCACTTAAGGACAAGTTTTGTTCTCTACCACTTCGTGTGATCCCCAACGTCCGATCCGTTGCTCCATTTAAGGAGATTGGGTACGGGGGTGATGGGACTTGTCCGTTCGTCCAGTGGTCCACCGAACGGATGCTAACTTAATCCAGGTGGGCTAACTTGGGGTGTATGGGTCCACCCTTCGGACACTCAGCTGTACTCGAGGGCAAGCCCTCTCCCCGTGTGCCAGGATCCAGAAGCCGTACTGTATCCCGGGCTGGCGACGGTGCAAATACGATGAATTTTCCCCTTTTCCTATAACCTTCAGATATTGTTAATATTGCCTAGGAATCGTTTACAATGCCTGAATATTCCATATTGCTGGTAACATATATATTATGTATACAAAATAATTTTTTCTGCAATATTCAAATATCTTCTGTATTTCCTCTTAAATTTATCAAAATCTTTTTCGATATCTACTTTTATATCTTTTCATAGCTAACACGATAGGAGTAGAAAGACTATCTTGAAATGTAGTATTTTTATGAAGTTTTTTAAATTGAAAATTGAATGCTGAAGGTTTGCTAGATACTGCTTACATTAAAAAGTGGAGTCTTCAATTTACATCAAATGAATAGTACAAGAACTTTTATATTCAAAAATATTTGCTCTTAGTATAATATCTTTGTTCTTAAGACATTCAGTTTGATAAAGTAATGTAAATGCATTGATATTTATATTATATTCTTCAAGAAGGAATTCAGGTTGTTTTACCACAATAAATTACTATTTTTTATTTTTGGTCATCTTACAGTGTAACCGCTCTGCCTGCGAACTGAGTCATTACGGATCACCTTTATTTTCTTTTTCTTTTAACGTAATAAATTACATTACTTGTGTATTTCAACTCTTCTCTTCTCTACAATTTACTTTACAGTATGTTGCATGCTTCGGTAATAAGTCTTCGCTTCGCTTCTAGTCCCCAGCCAATCATTGCGCTGTATGCAAGTTCTAACTTTATCTAATAAATTTGTTTCCCTTCAAATTCATGTTTTGCTTGCCGAAGATGTGGTGCTTGAGGTGATTTATCTGTTTATTGGATATTCCTAAAATGTTATTTTTGTCCAAACTTTTTGTCTTTCATTTCAGAAAAACACTTAGAGAGTAATGTTTCAGAAAATATTTACTTCACTAAATTTTTATCCCGATTGTTGAACTTTGTGTTTCCAAAGGAGAAAAATTTAGTAGGAAGATATGTTAAGCTACCCCCTGTTTGTTCGAATGTTGGAAGCTTTTCTTCGCTTATAATGAGAGTAAGGTCTCTTGAAAGCTACTTGACCGCCAGGTAAAACGCATTGAAGTAATGTGTGAAAAACGTGATTAATATAATTGCCTAGGTTGGGTAGAAAATTTTGTCAAATTCAAGTTAAACACGAATTGTGACATTTATTTATTAATAATTGTCACCTTCCCCATGAGTCTCCACTACTGTGATATCTTGAGAGAATAAAATTCTTAAAAAGAATTTAATATAAATAAAGAAAATATGGTGAGAGTTTATCAGTACTGTGTGAATTAGTAAATAATTTTATTTCAAGTTTTGATACAAGAAAATACTTCAGATGTAATTTTCTGAAAACTTACTGATCATGCTACATTTCTAAAATATTAATGTGTCATGCTTTTGTTGTGTCAAATGTAATGGTTTTGAAAACTATTATTTCAGGGGTTTCTTAAACTCACAACTTCCGAGTACCTACTCGTGGAGTTGTCACATAGCTGTTTCTATTATTTGAGGTGCTTATTATTGTTTATACAAAAGAATTAGGCCTACGAACAATGATATTGGGAACACATAAATGTGAAATTAAACTATGGGCTAATTTTAAAGTCATATATTATTCACAAATGTGTACTACCGGATCGGGTAGTCTTGAAATAAATTGATTTCATTTACATAAAAACGTAGTTAGAACCTTGTTACATTATTTGTTGAGTTTTTATCCAACAAACATCAACCTAAGTCAGATCAAAATGTAGATCTCAGTTAGTACAACCTTCAGCAATTTTTATCCGTGTTTATTCTTCTTCTTCCAAAAAACGTCTGGATTTAAACTACGGAACAAAGAATGGATATTTCACGTGTAAGGATTCCTTCGATAATAGTTTTTACTCGAAGAGTGTGTATTATCCCATATGCAGGATTTGTAGCCTATCGTGAGCAATTATAACGCAAACTGGAAATGGATCCTAAGTATCTCTTGCAATTTACTTGGAAAATTTATGTCCCTCAGAAGCGCTTTTCTTGAACGAACGGAAACACACAAAACTGGAATACGATATCACACTGAAATATACCGGTTTCGGTCAAAAACTTAAATAAAATGTGCTTGAAATCACTTATTTTTATGGCAAAACACTTTACAAAGTACATACATCGTTACATATTTAAATTTGTTTTACATTTCAAATATGTTCATTCAGAGAAATAAAAATTGTGTTCTGGAAAATATAAATTTGAAAAATAAGATTCTGTGACGTAGGGTAACGTGAATGTATCAATCGTGATTGAACGATTACATAAAACTCTGATAAACAACTTCTGAGTACTGATCGCTCATAGATTCTCCGCTCTTGTATGCATTAGTGCGTGTTAATGAGATCATACATTGTCCTAAGCCATTGTGTTCATTTCGTAAACGGTAGATCGTTCCCTGGAGCGACATAGAAGCGGGGATTCACGGATGACCCCTCGAGGTGGCGAGTGTTTGGGGCCTTCGCCTGCAGGAATCGATCAACTGCGGTGGAGGGTTACGCAACTCGAACAGCCAGTTTCTTTTGGGAGCAACTGTAGATAAATGGTGAATTCACTCCTCTGAATTAGCAAGACTGTGAAATCCGGTACTTCGCTCTGACATTATTCCACCTTTAAGTTCACTTACTTTAATTACGAATGCTTTTCCCACTCGATCTGAACGGATGTCGAGGACTCGAAAAATTGACTCTTGCTTCATGTAGCTCCTCATTTGTTTCATTTCTTACTCCTCCCTTTTATCTCAGACGTTTGACGTTGAGGGAAAAGTTTTCACACATTACAATACGAGCATATCTAATGGCCCAGGGCGATATTTACATGCCTTTCAATTGCATACCTTTCATTTCCCGTGAGTAATTTTAAAGAAATCGTGTTGTGCTTCAGTTTTTGTTGCTGCCGTGAAACAACACAAAATTTTATGTGTCAAATATTTTGTTCTTATATTTTATAAGACGAATTTTAATTACAAAATAAAATTAAATAATATAATTTTGTTCTGTTTTAGGTAAGATCCCATGTTCTGTCTTCCTCTTCGTGATGAAGGTCTCTGGCGAACGCGGGTGGTAAGTAGTGATGATAATAACAAATATTAGAAAAGGATCGTAACTTAAAGTTCGTTGAAGACTTCTGTTATTTAGGTTTAGGTATAAATCAAAAGGTCGAACTGTCCCAACACAGGCCTTAAACTGTGTCCATGGGGTTCATGGAGGGGAGAGCTTCGTAATTTCGTGACCTCGATGCACGGAGGAGGAGACATTGGCCAGTATCCCGCTGCGGGTGGTTTGATCCCAGGATAGATCCGGTGCTCATTTTACATCAGACAGAGTAGGCTAGGGATTCAGTCTGGACATTGAGGCATGAGAGAAATCCGTCCAGTCAGCAGCTCAGCAACTCAGCAACTCATTCACACAGAGCTCATCGCTCTACTCGCTGAGCCATGCTGACTCCTACATGGCAGAAATGGAATGAATTTTTATCGTTAACTATTCCCACTTGTGTACAAATTCTTTTGGAAACGACTGCCAGCTCCTAAATCTTCGTAGTGAACGCTCTCAACCACTGAACCTTTCCGAACATCCTACAATAACACAAACCTCACTTGAGGAGTTGAAGGGCACGTCTCAAGTGGCGATAGATGAGATAGGGAAATATCAAACTCTACTTTTAACATATTTCATGCTTCTGCTTGCTATCCTCTGTTTCTTGGACTTACTTTTCTGTGCTCTCCTTCCACGTCTACGATGCAGCATTTGCGCTAGATGTTTCTTATACAGTTCGTGACGCTTTTATTAAGATTCGTATAGTAGTGTGAAGTATTAAATATTCAATGGTCAAATTAAATTTGTGTTTCAAGTGTCACTGAAAATTGGTAGTATGATGTCAAATGACACACACCCATTTGTAAAACTTCCGTAAAAAAATTTGCGTGTTGGAGTCATTTTATTATGTCACTTCTCTTGCTCCTTAAAAATATTTAACATTGTCGAAATCTATTCTGAGCAAAAGTGTTGACTGAAATGGAGTAGACCTACATTATATTTTTTTGGTATAGTTATAAAAATAATTCACATTGCAGTTTTTATGTTAAAATAATTTCATGGAAAATAATCACTTTGCCAAGGATGATTATGCAAGGATGTAATACTCCTTTACGAAAAAATGAGAATACATTCTCAAGTCATTAAATTTTAAAATACTGTCATTAAATACTATAAAAAGCAGGAACGTTTATATTCTCATTTCCCGTTGTTCTTTGGGAATTTCTAATTTAATTTCCATATAGCTTCTAACGTTTCACGTTCCTTATTCTTTCATCATTTTAGAATGTTTTTATTTTAGTTGTCAGTGACCTTCAACGGTTTGTTGCTCAATCCTAAAACTATGCAACAGAAATATGGAACAATTCTACCTAATCTTCTTCCATTTACTCTAGTATAGTTACCACTCTTCTTTTTAAACAATGAATGAACGCCAATTTCTGCGTGAAGAACCCAACTGACATACAGCATTACGAGGACTTCTTTCCGGAGACCCGAGTTCAATGTTCGCGACGCGGAAGACTTCCTAATGGTCTGCAAGTGAGAGCCAGTGGCCAGTGCAAGGACTGCTGTCTGTCTCCACCAACGAGGCTTTGTGGCGGAGGCTTTCTCTTCGGCTTCCTCTACACTTTCGCGGTGCATTGCTCTCTTCCAATCACCTTCACTGGAACGTTTAGTTTCGATGGTCGCATTCTTAATGCATTCAGTTGAAACTTTTGCACACTGGTTTCTCAAGTTTAAAATGTTCCAATGTTATCACTCTGAGAAGTTATTTATTTATTTAAATTGATTTCTTTTATGCAACAACTGCAGTCTTTCGGAATCTAGCTTTCGGAACTTTTACTGATAGATTAAACAACAGGATGCATGGAGCCGTTAGTTTGTTTCTTGGCTGACATTCAAATTCTCTTAAAAAATTGAATCTCGATTGGTCTCGAGATTCAAGCGAGGGTATTCCGCTCATATTTAACGAGTTTAACATCGCTAATATAATAAAGACAGTGAGAATTTTCGACTGCGCACTGGTTATATTTTGTAGTTAACTCGATAAGTGCAGTGAAACGTGACGTAACAAAGTTTCTAGAGCTCGTGGAACGTCCAATATATCAACCAGCACCGACTGCAGCGTTAATTTGGCAAAATGCTGGACTATCGGTGATATTGTCACGCGTACTTATTTTCAATTAGATATTACGAATTAATGAAATGTTTGAGAGATATACCATGAAGTTGTTGACCAAATGTCTGATTAACGCCTAGAAGTTTGAATGGCATTCATGTCATGTTCTTTTATATTTCTTCTTTAATTTAAATTTGGTTCTTCGATATTCAAGTGGAATATTGACGTTGGTAACCTATCTTGGTTTGTGATTCATATTATCTGGAGTGATACACATTTTCCATTCAAATTCTGGACCGTGTCGTTCCTCACCGGCATAAATTGAACTTTGTGTTCGCTTTGTGTACAGTTTTCTCATTTGGGTGCATATGAAGGGCTCTAAGCTTGGGGCTCTAACAAGCGAAGGCTGCGGCGACAGCGGCCGCAGCTGAATCAAACTGTAATTGGGGTGATTAGCAGACAGGCAGCCCGCCAAACGCCCGGCACGCCCGGTACAGGAGACTGTGATTGCTATTTAATTAGTAGCGAAGGGCAGAGCTCTAGTGATGGTGGTGGGCTATGCCGGGAGTAATAGCAAGAGGATCATCCTCAATGCGGTCTCGCATGTGATCGCACTCCATTGGAACTAGACTGATCACTATTTTCTTTTTTTTGTGGGGCTTTAGGGCTCGTCAACGGCAAAGCCATTAGAGCCCTTGCAGGTGGGGGAAAATGCAGTTTCGCACCATAGAGAAGAGCCGTAACGACTCTTCCCCGTATGTGGGACTCGCCGAATATCTCAACCATACCCACTAAAAAACCGTCCTGAATTCAACAAATATCTAAATATAAAGATGAGAGAAAAGAATAGGAAACAGTTGCCTAATACATTATATCATAAAAATAAAAAAAATTCTAAAAATTATAATTTTCAAATTACGGAAAGGAAGGATAAAAAGAAAGAAAAATTCAAATGTAAACCCTCCCGAGAACTTGTGGGAGGAACCCCGATCTACTGATTAAATTCAATAGTTTATTAACATCATCCGTTTCATTTCCGAGAATTGTTGGTAAATCTGCAGCCACACCAATTTGTCTCCGTATTCTGGTGTATTTTCTGCAATCAGTTAGTAGGTGACGCACTGTCAGAGATGAGCTACACTCCTCACTAAGAGATCACTAAAGAGTTTGGAACGAACTGCATGCACCCCCATGTCAATCCAAATGAATTCGTTAGTATTAGTGTTTGTGTGTGTGTGTGTTTCCATCGAATCCGGAGTGATGACTAGCGAGCCAAAGGCAGTCTGTAGCATAGACGACTGGATACGAAACAATCGAAGTTTAATTTTGGAAGTGGAATAGAATGGAGAGGCAGAAACATATAATCGATTACTCCTCCAAATGATGAATTTTCAAGATCTATCTCTCAAAAGACTGATGGAAAAATAACACTAAAAAGGCATTGTTTTCTAATTTGGAATATAAGAGGAAAATAGTTTTAGTAAGTGTAGATCTAAACGAGACTGCAACAGTTAATGTAGATAATCGAAATGGATTCTCCGTTCAGAAGAATTTATAAACGTAGATACTTCTTTACTATATCATTTGACACATCTTTCATCTCCAGAATCTAAACGTGAGTTAGAGTAAAAAAATGTATACTTCGTTGGTTTTTTTCTCATGGTTATAATCATGATCCTGCTCAGTATATCCTTTCGTTTTCTCTCATAATCTCTTATCGAATTGAGGTTTCTGTATTAGATTATTTACAAGTATGATACAGTGTTTGAAGTAATAAGTTGAGCTCATAATTGGGGATTCTTCAGTTAAACGGTACCACTAAGGCAGCAAAAGACACTTTTTGATAAATTGATTGTCGGTTACAAGAAAACATTTGGAATAAGGAGAATCTATCAGTCATTTTCAATTGAAAAAGAGGAGGTGCATGCTTATGTACACACTCTCTCCTTGAAACACCGTTAAGAGAGAGAGAGAGAGTGGGAGCATGTATCAACTCCCGAACCTATGGCGTGTGTCGCGTGCAGCGCGACATCGTTGGGGAAGCTCCGAAACAAAGAACGGAGGTGAATAAATATGGAGACGAATAGAAGTGGACGGAACAGCGAAGTGGTGACATTGCATTGCAATTCGCAATTACTCGATGTGCTGCTAGAGATGATTGGGACTTCGGATGTAATTTAAGCTTAAATTTGTTTTCCGAATTTACCCGTCCATCGTATAGACCCCTTCTACATATTGTAGTCCTGAGAAAAACCGGGATGGTTTTAACAGAGTGACTAATGTTGGTTCATAGTCAGATTTGGTCAAAATAAGAGACTGCACTGCCAACGTTTTGGGTATGTCTCACTTACTGCTGCTGCCGCCGCCTTTTCTTCTGGCCCTTAGTGCTGTCAGGTACCGGGTTCACCTATCTTCAGTGCATGTTCGTATCATTGCGGTTGTAAAAGGAGTTACTCCATCATGATGAATCATTAAATGAACTCCATCAATCGAAATCTTACCGATACATTATACTCAACTCTTGTTAAGCACATGTTCATTTACAATGTTTTAACACTAATAGTTTTCTCTTTAATTTACATAATTATATTTTACCAAGTAATCTTTTTTACCAAGTGTGTGGTTTTTAGAGATTAAGAAACGTTGTAATATGGCATGATAATATTAGGTTGGGAGGGGTATTTTTACGACGGAGCAAAGAGAAAGAGCGATTTGCTCCGATGCCCACCTTGACTTTAAAACTTCGAGTGAGCAAGGGTGATGAGGTAGAGGTCGTGGAGAAGCGTGATGCGATTAAACCTGCAATTCGACGGCCACAATAGAACATATAAAGAATGATATTGCAAGTGGCCTGTATTGATTGAATGAGTGAAGAGCGTTCGCTGGTTATTGATGAAAACGTGTCTCAATTGTTACATTTTTTCGTTGACAACTATACAGTACAATATCTAAGCTCACATGAAAACAATTTTCATTTTTGGGTATAGCTTGTGCTATTATCTTCATTTATTTATTTATTTATTTCAACATTTGGAGTCTGTGATGTATTTATCTATAGGCTACGTGTTTTGTGCCGGTGCGATATGATACCGTAGGACTGTTTCACTCTGGGCAAGTAATTGATTCAATTAGTTAAACCGGCGTGTAACTAATAGGTCGGTAATATATTGTAGCAGGAATAGGTCATATAAAAGGAATCACTTCAACCCCGTCCTATGCGAATCAACTCGGATACCCGTGTGGGCGACCAACACATGTCATTCATTCGACGCTCATGTTACCATCCTCTCTAGTTGAGACTCAATCGGTAGACTGTTTCCGTATGTTCTCGTTGTTGAATGATGTAAACCATCCTATCGTGAAAAGGAACTAACTCCGCTATGTGGCTCAATGAAATGAATGACTTCACTCTCCTCTCAACTAGATGAAAGCCAACTGGAGTATTGAATTGAATAAACTAAATCACCTCATGTGAAACAGGCCCTAGTGCGAAAAGCAGATAAACGAGGAGAATTTGCGCACAATGGATTTTTATTTATTTATTTATTCAAGAATATATGATCTTAATTGCCATATTAGTTAGTTAAACTTCAACTGCATGCTCTATTCAATGGAAGCGTGCTCTCTGTTCACGATTCCGCACCACGGTTGCGTCATCAGAATTGAGGGAAACCCCAGCGCGTGGACATTTCCTCCCTTCCTAAAGGCCTTGGAAGCAGGTGTTATTTACTTCAACTGAATGAAGCAATTCAGAAGCGACCACTATGGTCTCAATATTTGGCCTATTGGTCATGAGAATCCTGTTTATCTGTTACTCTTGTTTCTGAACAGGGGTTACGTTAGCGTAGTGAAGTCAATACTCTTCTCGTGGTTGAAAACCGGTTGGGAGTGATGGAAGGTGATCACGAGAGGTGAAAGGAGGGACGCAAATACCTGTGCCTGTACTCTTCGATACATTGAATTGGCGTTGTACCACATCGGTTTCAAGGTCAACACGTTGAATGAAGAAACAGTGTTCCATTACTTACTTCTATAAAATAAGAAACAATAAGGTGCAAGTGGGAGAGATTTATTGTTGGTAATCTCGTTCTATAAACATTTATATTTTGTAATTGATATATTATATTGTTAGATAAGTTTGTTAATTGTCGGAAATAACGTGTGTTACATTCATTGCCTCTGCCGTCTTATATCCAGTTTTTAAAATTCATTTTTATTTTTAAGCAGCATCCGAAATCATACCTCAAAGCACTTAGTGGAAACCAATATCTGTTGAAAGACATGGTTGTAATTAATTACTTGAGACAGCACAATGCCTGTGCGCGGAGTATGTTTATGAGGAACCGTCACTTCCGATAACGAAACCCTCTCGCAGATATTGCAGCTAGCTTTGTAACCAGAGATTCAAGGAAGAACAAGTAACATTTTTAGCAAACCAAAAGTTTCTCTGAACCATCCACTCCGTTGTTAGCATTTCGATATCCTTTCAAAGCTTCCCAAAAACATTATTTTACTGGGTAAATACATAGTTTCCCATTCAGAGATTTCAGTATAATATCCTACTTATTCTTATTTATCTGTATCGTTGATGACTTCATGTCCTCAACGGTTCAAAGATTCCTCACGTCACTTCATGTTTCCAATCAACCATTTCTGTATTTCATACCTCTGAGTAAATCTATTCAATAACCATCCAAAATGCAGTAAATTTATATTTGCTATCTCTTCTCAATTTGGCGAGCCCTAAAGCCCCAACTTAAAAAATCTCTTCTTAATTTATTAGTACTGGCTCGTTCCTTGACTAAACAATAATTAATTGTGAGTACTTCTTTGAGTGTGTTACGCTTGCTTGTTTATAATGTAAGAAGGAAATTGCATACTTTTGTTTTCAACTGAATATCACGTCATGCTTTGTAGTTTTTGGGAGAGTTATAGCATCTTCTCATTTTTAGAAGTTGAGTTCCTTGTTTTGTATGCAAACTTTTATCCTACCTGTCTCTGAAGTCGTTTCCGTTAAATATTAACATTTTTTCACTTAAATATGAGTTTTGTTTGGGAAGAAAATAATGCAGTATTATTTCTTTAACGATAAAATATCAACAGTGAGATGTTATTAATTAAGAATACTGCTCTTCTAAGTATTCGTCATTGGTCGGCGAAAGCAATACATTTCGGAGATTATTACTCTTTAAGGTTCTGCTCATGAGTACTCGAATTATATTGATTTTCCTAACTTTCTCTCTCTCCGAAAAGTGCTCGCAAAAATATGTTGAAGGGTCACTGTTACAACACACCGCAAGCCCAGATGCGATGTGCGTAGTTTTTGGGAAGAAGCGGGATTCAACCATTAACCACAACCTTTATGGTAGAGTTCGCTGCCACCAGCTTGGCTTCCCCAAGCAATCAAACACTCGTGTAATAACAAGTAAATATTTAATTCAAATTAAGTAGAGATCTGAATATTTACAAATGTAGACAAACTCGCAAATCACAAATACAAGTTTGAATTTGTTATTACAAAGATATTGCTATCTAAAAGCAACAATTACACACAGCTATAAATACTGGTGTTATGAATTAACTCGGAAAATCTACTCAGATTATCCGAATCTCAAAAGTCTCCAAGTTGCTATCCCGAAATAACT
>NNCF01127680.1:372903-458468 GCA_002313205.1 Laupala kohalensis
TCATCTCAGTTTTCAGAAGTAGAAGGGAGTTCAGCCTCTGCATAATACACGGGAAGTCTTAGTTGCGGTATTTTTCCTTATTTGGCGGCGACGGGCACGACCCTTAATCGCCTTAGGAATGTCTGACTAGCAAAGTACTTGAAAGTGTTAATATTTCACAATCAATATATGCACTGGTTCTGATGTTACATTCACCTAAAGTACTTGAAAGTGTTAATATGTTTATTTGATTTCTGATTATTATCTGATTTCATATTAGTTGTACAGAATACAATTATAATTTTAATTGATTGTTTTTGTATTTTCATGTGAAAAATAGACCTTAATTGTGTTTCAAAATTGCCGATAATTTTAATGTGTTATCTTCCTCACAACAAAAACAACGAGGAATTTTGTTCATCCGTTTTACTGAACCCGTGGGAAATCCCTGTCTTAAATTGTGAGCTGAACATTAAATTACTCGTTATATAATTTGTATCATCTTGGCATGTCATTAAGTATATTCTTGTCGGTGTCCCATGAAGAGTGGGAACCATTTTATTGCCTTGAATCAGTGGAAGAGAAAGAAGCGTTTACAGAGGTCGGATACCAACAGACACGGGTACCTAACCATCTCACCCTGCCCCATCCCACCCCGCCATCATGGCGCTACAATCTCTATTTCCAGAGATCGATGTAGCGCATCTTTTCCTCATTCACTTTAGGTGACTTCTCTCATTATCTCTGCTGGTGCACCGTTTATCTAGTATCTATCGAAACAATTCTTCATTCAATACCACAGGGATTGATGGAAATTCTTTATGAGATTCTATTTAGCGCCTCTATAATCGAGTTTTATGTGATTGGATTATTCAAGGAATGTGTGGTCAGATATTACACTTTAAATCGAGCTATTAAAAATGTCAGCTTTCCTTTGTTAGAGTATTTTTTAATGAATTTTGACTCGTGGAGTATACGAAAGCTTATATATTGAGTATTCAGATTCTCCCCATCTTTTTTAAGGTCTCAATTAGATGTCAATATACCGAGAGGAGGGAGAGATGTTAAATTCCCACAATATCAGATATTTTTTTTAGTCAATCTATGAACAATTTTATTTTTGCTGAAATTAAAGTATTTAGAATAGATTTAATATCTAATAATCTCTTTCATATACCATTGTTTCAATTTCTGATTTAATTCCCTCGCGCGTGTATTGAATATCTCTCAGTGCCGAGAATTCTGCGAGTGCAAAAGAATGTTATAATGCGTCATTTGATTACGAGAGCTGGCGTCGCGGGTTCCGCAGTGCAATGCAGCGGCATACGATGTTGCGAAATGTTTGGATAAGTGGCGGCTCGCCTCTCCTCCAGCCCGACTGTGAGAAAAGAAGACGCCGAGGTTCTTGTAGATGCTCTCCTTCTCTACCCTTTCGCTGTTAATGAGTTTCCAGCGTAATGGAAAGTCACCCATTTGCTGACTCATTTTAGGAAGACGATGTAGACACCCATCTTCGCGAAGATGGGGTGGAGAGATCGCGCTGCAATCTTGAGACCTGGAAATAGGGTGAGATTGCACAAGTGTAATTCTTAGTTATAAATATATCTTGTTTCTTCCGTGCTGTTTAGAAGATATAATGAAGTTTTGATACTGGTATCCGGTTATTGAGTGCAAACTATTAATTTATTCTTTTCCTATTTTCTATGCTGTTGAGAATTTTTCCTTCTATTTCCGTCTCTTAGCTGTCTGGTAATGTATCGACGATGATTTGCTTTGTGCCTTTCGTTTTCTTGTTCTACATAGTTGTGTAATGAGAAATTGTGGAATACGAATTGAATGAAATGAGATTGTCAGTAGTCAGGCATGTAGCAAACAGTGTAGTATGTTTCAAGTTTCTTACACAGTACGTCCGGTATAATCCAATGTTCATGAAGTAATGAAAATGCACGAGGCTTCAGTATGTCAGAATATCAGTCATTCTTAGGAAAGAAATAGCATACAGAGCTAGGTAATGGAAAAAGAAACACATTTCGAATAATCTGTTAATTTCATATGACAATAAAAATAAATTTTCTATGAATTTTTACATAAATGATAAAAATATTTACTTTAGTTTACATTCATGTTTAACATGTAAAAATGTTCACTTCTTGCTAAACAAATTTTTAAACTTTTAATCAACGTTGAGATCGTTGATCCGTTTTTTATGACGTTAAAGCAGTCAAGTGTTTTTGTTTAATACATTCAATATTCGACCCGAGGCAATTTCTTCAAGATATTCCTCAATTAATTCATCGAGTTTCCGCAACCAGTTTCACATTCTATCGATTCAACAAGGACGTCGATCTTGGCATTTATTATACGCTGACGCATAGTAACCTCAGTGATTCATTCTTCTATCCCTACCTACGCTCATACTTCTGTCATTTATTCGACGAGTTTCTTCTTCGATGAAGTTTTTTTCTAGTTCGAAGTTGTAAGGTGAAGTTTTATGAAAGAAGCATTCTCACTGTCTGAAATAATTCTACGCAAAAGGGTTTCAGTCATATGAAATGTACAAGATGTATACATTAATATGCATAACTGATTTTATTAATGTGAAAATCAAATATTTTCCCCAGTACAGGGGAAAAATAAGTTAGATATCTCAGACTAGAGTTAGCTGTGATGATATAATATTTAGCATAGGAAATCGTCTGTATTCCTTGGACGTCGTATAGATGTTTTCCTGTATGGTCAGGGAGCGAATTTTAAAACCCACTGCTCTAAAGCTTTCGTGATGCAGTCGCCTCGACACAAAGAGTAGTACGATCAACAGAGAATTGAAAACGCTGGAAGAAAATAAGTTTCTGAAAGTCATGTCTCTTACTCGTCCCCAGGGAAGGTGAGCTGTGGTCCTTTCATGTGGTCCACACGCATCCCGTTGAAACGATCGCGAATACGATTCCCGATGAATTTGCATTTTTTTTTTTTCACCGAGTTTCCCTTGGACATGAGGATAGAACAGACCTTTGAATATACACTACTTCTTTTCGTGTAATAGAGCAATTTTGTGTAGATAATAGTTGTACTGGCAAGTGATACTAATGCGTGTGTTTGTAAAACTATAATTTACGAAAATAGTTTTAAGGTATCTCTACTGGGAATATAGTAATAGTTCTTGATAGTTTACTAGTACAGTAGAACCTCGATTATCCGGGGTAATGGAGGGGAGGGGTCGCACGGATAAATGAATACCACGGTTAATCGAGACACTTTATTTAATGAATTATGTACATAAACATGCATACATATGTGTAGAATGTCATTTTATCAGGGGTTGAAATATGAAGATACCAGTCTTCGTTTCTTGCAGTTTGAAATGATTTCCCTTACTTCACTTCTAACATTTCTCAAATTCATTACGTCCTGGAAGTCAAAATTTTATTGGTACCCGAGGGTTTCTAAGTTTCGAGGAACCTACGTACAACTGTGGAAATAGTGGGAAGTACTTGGATTTATATATGATAATACATTTATTGTCAAAAAAGCAGTACAAACTGCGTATGACGACGTGAAGGACAATTAACTAATTTACTCTATAGTAGAAATTGTGGTTGAAATTCTTTTTTCGACGGAAGAGTGAGCACCACGGTTAATCGCGAACACGGTTAACCAAGACACGGTTAATCGCGAACACGGTTAACCAAGACACGGTTAATCGCGAACACGGTTAACCAAGACACGGTTAATCGAGACAGGGTAATCGAGGTTCTACTGCATATAGTTTAAAAAGATTATTCGTTCTTGAAATGTTTTGCGGTGACTAAAATTTATCTACGAGATCATTTCGGTAAAATACTTGTAAGCAAATTATTTTTTCGTAAATATATTTCATCTTTCCTTATAACATATTCCTAATACAAAAAATAGGGATGGATTTATTTTTAAAATTACTTTATTTCTGTTCGTAGCTAGTATACCGATGACTTCTTACGGTAGCTATTATGTAAGTGTTCCGTCTTTTATTATGGATTATAAATTCCCATTGTTAGAATTACCTTTTGTTTCTTGCATAATGTTTCACATGCACTTGTCACGCAGAGACTGTGAGAAATTTGTAATAATTAACTCTTTCCCGTGGGTTAAGAGAGTGAATCATTCTAAAGTCCAGTTACCTTTGTCGTTCATTGATTGGAGATACGAGACGTGTTATGTGCATTCCTGATTTGATATCGAGCGTGGGTGCAGTGCAGTGAAAATCGCGAGTACATTTATTTCCTTGCTCCGGTGACATCCTGGACCATTGGAACTGAAATAGCTCAGCTGGATCTGTGTGAGTCGTTCCAAACAATCAATGGCGGAGTGATTGACCTGCGTTCAGGGGCTCGACCAAGAGCAGCATCGCGACACGCTGTCTTCACGCGTCCCCTGGATGCGCGTGCGCCGTTACTGGAGGGCGCGGTTAGCGAGCACGTGATGTCGTCTGAACCACTCTCTCCCTTGTTTACATTGGTTGCGTTCATCTCCGTCAATGGACAAGGCGACTTCGATCCCTCGCACGCAAGCGGTGATCAATTACATCATGTCTGACCGTGTCCACACTCTTTTCATTGTTTATCGATCTCCTGTTAAGCGAACTTAATTCCCGTTAACCATTAAATTAATGCCGACTCGCAAAACAGAGAAGTCAACAAGATTTCACTTACGTGCGGATCAATATAATATTTCGTATTTTTACCGCGCACAAAAAGAGTTAAATAATGAAATGAATGTGCGTGTGTGGGTTATGAGTTTTCTTATGGTTATTTTAAATTTCTGCGAGTTTCTTTTCTTTTTTTTTTGATTTGATTCTTCTGTTTGTTTTTGGACATTCGATCATTAATTTATTTTTGATGTCTTTCTACTTCATCCCGGAGTCGTGTACTCATGGGTAACACCAGCAATGCCCATAAGCATTGACTCTTTATTACCTTTCTTTCCGCTCCGTCATGTTATACGCTTGCCACATAACATACGAAGTATCCGTTTGTCGCAGGTAGCATGCAGAGTCAGCTAAGGATTCCCGGAATCTTTGCGCTGAACGCGGCGATGGCTGCCGCGCTAAATACCGCGGTTACTTCATGCTCTACGTTCTGTTTTTTCTCTTTTGCTTGTAACTTTTTCACCTCATTTGTGACAAAGAAGTTTCTCTTTATAGAAGCACTAAATTGGCGTTCAATTATCTTGATCTTGTTATGCGACGTTATGTGATTGAACTCAAGTAATATATAAAGTATTATGAACTATCGTATTAAAGTAATTCACTTCGTCTTTCACTAGCAAATTCATGTGATTTAATTGAAGTATAAATCTCAATACGCAACATCTGCTTACCACTTGCTACGCTGTCAATTGAAATGTTATTCTTTCGAAGGTTCGGATGAAAGGTTGAAGAGCACGAAAGTGACTTTGCTTTATTGGACACTATGAGTCCAGAGTCCTTCATTTCTACGGATAATATGCTTTTGTCATCTGATGCGATGTACTGGTTGTTAATCAACCTAAATATTCAATGCCTCGTTCAGAGTCCAAAATATCTTGATCATATATAAATAGTCAAGATTGGGGTAAGTTACCGTTTGTTTTCTAAAAGCCAATGCACTACACCAAGTTACGAATATAGACTACGTTCATACAGGGGATTATTATTTTGGACATTTGGTTAATTTATAATAAGTTAAAATAGGTACGTACTCGTTTCTCAATAGATCAATTAGGGACTGGGACAATTTGACTGCGGTTGTCTTGGGAGTGCTATGGGGCCCAGCAACCTCTCTTAAATTCATAAACGCTCTGAGAAAAGGGGGACAGACAAATTAAAAGGATTAGGTAAGTTCTGGAGGAAAGGGTACGTTGCTGTAGATGGGAAGCTAGTGGAGTGATAGTGGGTAGCGAAGTGAAGTGAAGTAAATAAATGATATTCGAGGGAAATAAGTGATTTAGAAAAGGTGGGAAGGGAAATGTGAAGTGAAGTGAAGTGCACAAAAGGGATAAATCGAGTGTTTGTGTCATCAGTGAAATAAATTGTGCAATAAGATTTTATTAATTATTTATGTTTTTTTATTGAATACTTTAAAATTAGTTGAATCGTATAGTTTAATGATTTATTTAACTATTTTTTAATTCAGTGCTCTGTGATATGTATTTTTGTATTTGTTGTTTTGTATTTCATTATACTCTGTCACCGGGTAAGATCTGCGCATTTGCAGTACATAAATATTATTATTATTATTATTATTATTATTATTATTATTATTATTGCTGCTGCTCTACGTTCCATTCATAACAAGCCATATTTTCCTGAACTAACTAGCTTTACTATTGAGCATCCACAATGCATTTTATTGTCTTAAAATGTCAACGAGTCTGGTATTATGATAGGGATTAATTATACATTAGGGAATGGTCTTGCCTTATTTTGTACCCAATATGTAAATAGGTTTAGAATTGGCAGATATTATTCCATGAATTTTCCGACAATTCAGTAATTTGAAATTTTTAGTGGTCCTGTGAGTTTCGAATTACCGAGGTTACACTTTATTTTCATCGGATTCGTTTCTTTCGACGAAGTTGAGTGTGTTGGTCAAGGCCGGCCATGGGTTCGCGTTCTCACGACAACCGACGGACGACGGTCACGAAGCTGTCAATCGAGCGAGCAACGTCATGGACTCGGAAACCTCACGCTAACAAATGTCATCAGCAGTTTGATTACATTGGGAACAGTAGTTCCTTCCTGTTTTATCCGGTAAATGTTATTTCCTCAGTAAAATGTTAAACTGCATTATAATTTCGTAACAACATACTTTGAAAGTCTCATTTTTAGATCATCGCAGGAACATCAACCCTAATAATATGTTTATTTCATTCATTTTCATGACATTCATACGAGAAATGTATAATAAAGTAAATGAGAAACCATCCGCGACCCATAAAGATTATCGAGTATATGAGGAGCAAAAAAAAAAAAAAAAAAAAAAGCAGGGTAAATGGAAGAATATGAGCACCCCAGAATATCTCTGTTACATAAGGGAAATCACCCATGTAATTGTGAGTGGTTCTCTTCATGTATTATGTGATTTTTTGTTAGCGAAATAAAATAAATGAAAATGGTTGGACGACGAAAAAAAAATTAACTTAAAATATCGAATAAGTTGAGTGTATGATAGTTACTCTTCGGAGGAAAGTCACGGTTAAGTGAATATAATCAGTTTAAATTAATGTTGTTTTCGAGATGTTGGAGTAGTTATTGGAGTAAGACAATGTGTGTGCAGGGAGCGCATGGCCAGCGCGTGTCCTGAAGAGCGCAGAGAAACATCTCGTGGGCAGCGCCACTCAATTGCCTCGTTAAAGTCTTCCGTTCTGTCAACGACCTCCCCCACTGCAACAGCTATTTGCGCTCCATGGACAGTCCCTCATCTGTACTGTCACCTAGGACATACGTACCTTCATTACGTGCTCCTTAATGATATTTATCAGAAAGTCCTTTTGACTAAGACAGCTTCTCCTCGTATACTCGTATGAATATTATTAAATTATCAACCAAGGAAATGTTCATCGTTTACTTCAGGATATTATTTTGATTGTTATCTTCCTTCATCTCAAACGTCCGATCGCTCCAGGAATGTTTCTTGTACAAAATAAAGTAGTAATTTAATAACCATTTAATATCTGATTTTTATTGTCATTAACTTTTTTTATCTTTACCTTAGTTAAGTTCCGTTGAAAATGTCACCCATACTTCCGGGTATTTTGTTATTACGATTTCTTTTATAATCCATTAAAAATTATATCGCTCTGGGACCCTTAAATGTATTTAAAAGAAATTCTGAAGAAAGCTAATGTGTTGTCAGGTGCCTAGTGCTGTATAGACATCAACAATGTCGCGAGGAAAGTAGGTACTACGAGGAACACTAAGCGAAACGATTAATGATATGTATGTGAAATAAATTTCCTCCATTGTTCGAAAGACACTGTAAATCCTTCTTTCTACACCTTTCGTAATGTTTCTGTTGTTCGAGTTTTGTCTTCTATTTGGCCACGTGGAATGCCTCTGTAATGCTCTTGTTTTGTGTGAATACCCGACTTGAAGAAACTCCTTAAATCGTGGATACATCTGATTCTGTTCATAATCTTTCTCACAGAAGTTTCCGTTCCACGAACTTTCGGAAACTCTTCTGGCAACGTTCCTCCCATTCCATTAGCAAATCGTTTCTTCACTTTTCTTTGTAACTCGTCTACTTTCTTATCGCGTTATTCCCTTCCCTTCTCTTTCTTCTATGCACCGAATCGATTTTTCCATTTTCACTACTCCGTTCATTTTAATCCATTTGTTGCGTAAAGAAGCTGTTTCTTTTGCTTCGTCCAGAACTCCCATTCTCTAATTCTTAGCACTTGTGTTTTATTTCTTTTATTTTTAAAGCTTGATATTGTACTTCATTCAAATACTTTTCTTCATACTGATTTATTCTTTTGTATTTCTAATTAAATTTCTTCCGCTTAACGTTATTAGCTTTTAGTTCACGGTGAAATCAACGCCAAAAGTCGATGAAAGACTCATTTATAAAAGACAAGCAATGAACTTCTTTACTCCCGATTTGGAAAGCGGATGAGAGCAAGTTCGATTTCCCTCGGTGAATTGAGTGAGATTTACTGATTTGAGTGCCTTCACCTATTCCAGGCGAATGTCGGTTCCTTGTATTCTACCGTAACCCATCAGCTATCCATCCACTGGGCGGAAAAGCAGGCGTCATGGTCTCGAGTATATCACCGTCATAAAGAAGACATTAAATAAATAAATTAAATGACATTCATTTTTCTCCCTCGCCCGATTACATTAGTTGTGAGGGTCCGGAACCCCGCCAAAAGTTTCTGAAAGTGATTTCAAACCTTGTTTCATTCGCCCAATGAGGAAAAATGTTTTGCATCGCATATTAACGTGGTGTCAACTCGGATAAAATGCCGTAAATACCATATTCGCCAAAACGTTCAAGTGCCGTCCTGCACCATAGGAGAAGGTAATGTAGAAAAACTCGATTTTCTTCCTTGCAAGTGATTGCGTTGCATCACTTTCCCTGCGAAGTCGTCGGGTGCCGCTCACGCATGTCGCGTCGCAGGCGGGCGTTACAAGGCCTACGGCGGCGGCGGCCAACGACAGCGGAAGCGGAAGCCTTGTCGTTTCCACCGCGCATGCTCAAATTCCGACTTCACTCGCCAGGTTTTGCTCAGAAAATCAGTACTCTAGGGTTAAATCTGTCTGGTATTGACGTTATATAGAGCACTACAAATATATCTAACACAAGTTTGATAATCTAGTACATAGTTATCGTCTAACTTCTAATACATAGTTAAAATATAATACATAGTTGTAATACCTAATATATTGTTATAATATCCAATACATAGTTATAATATACATAGTTGTAATATCTAATATATTGTTATAATATCCAATACATAGTTTTCATGTACATAGTTATATATCTAATTCGATATATCTAATACATAGTTTGATAATAATACGTACTTGTGAAATTACTTTCTTGTGTTTTATTAAATACAAATTTTTCGGTGTTATGTTAATATAATAACACGTACCGAACTATTTTTATTTTTAGGGGTATGTGAAAATGTTAAATCCGCCTCTGCCGTAGGGTCCTTGATCGGAATGGATGTAACGGTCCCTTGCTTGCTTCCGGAAAGTAAATTAGTTTATTGTCCTCCACGTGGTCATACGCAGTTTGCAACTGCTTTTTTGAAATAAAGTTTATATATTTGTATCTTCCGAAAGAAAAAGAATTAGGGCATAAATTAGCAGTAAAAGACGGAGCTCAGGCGGATGAAAATTATTTACGTTGGACTAAACAACTTGGTGGTTTGCATTGTCCGTATCTTCCATGACATTCGCTGTCAACAACATTTAAGCGACGAAGAATCTAATCTGAAACGTACGTCGCAACGTGGAAGTGCATATGGACAGTTACAGGGCGTACATTCTTAGAGGGTTGCTTTCAGAATTTGGATCATTTCTAGCGGGAAACATGACCTTGTTAAATGAATTTGAAAATATCTACTTTCAATCTTTCCTCCGTGTCGGTTTTGATAGAATTTATCTCTATGTATATATCGGTGTTGTCATAAGTGACTGACTCATTCATCGGCGCACAGAAAAAAAATCTTTTGGATCCGGAAATAGACATTTTGACGGAATGTAGCTTTTGTATCGAAGAGGCTCACTCTGAAAGCATTTTCCGATTTTAAAATAGGTGATTTAGGGTGAAATGTTTGCAGTACTTCGCGTAGTTATTAAGACATCACTTTTAGCGTATATTAAATTTTCGTATACTAAATTATAGCAAAGGATCGTAACAAAAAATCCGGCGCGAAGCTGGGCCGAATGGACTAAATAGGAACTCGTTTGAGTAATAGAATTCTAGACACTTGAAACGTGTGCGATTTTTGCCAATAGAATCGTATGAGGGAATTGACTCCAACTGGTGAAAGGAGTTCTTATTTTAAAAAAGAAAAATTATTACACCTTTAGCGTTCGTAATTGGGAACATTCATACTTGAAAGTGTATTGATCGAGGCTCCATTTACGCCAAGGGAACTTCTTTCTTGAGCGCACTCTTCCACTCTTGCCTTGGAGAAAGTGGGAGGGTTCCGTTCATTGCTCCACTGTTCGCTGCAGTCTCGCAGTGAAAGAGATAGAGACTATTTGTCTCTATCGGAATTGAACTGCGTGGAAAGGGATTATGTTCACTTCGCTTCGAAAAGAAGTCGATCAAATTTGTTGCTTTCTGTACTTTCTATCACAAGTTGCTCATTAGAGAAGTCATCTAAACTGTGACGACTGACTGACTTTCACCCGGAAATAGAAAGTTCATGCGGTGTCTCAGGAAATACTTTGACAATCGATTTTTATGTACACACTAGCAACAATACAAGTTATTCCTCGAAATTGTATTGTCCCATATTTTATAAAAATTAAATTAAATTTTTAATTTTGAAGCCAAGAATCTCCTAGGATAACTTACTACAGTATTGCGAGTCACCATTCTACATTTCTAAATTTTGTATCAATTTCTAAATTTGTATACAAATTTATTCAAAATGTTAAGGTTTAGCATTTTCGATTCGTATTCATTGCTAATTTGAAAGTTGTGCGCCTTTGAGTAAATGGGTAGAAATGTAGTTACTCTTGTGAAAGATTTCCAAAATACATATTTGTCATGTAATGATTGAAGCTTGTTTCCAGCGATATATATTATATTTTCCAATTTTATATTTTCTAACACGTTAAGAATTGAAATCATGTTCTGAGAGCCATTGGAATAATTAACTCTTCTTACCGGGTAATTTAATTATCTCGGGGAAATAGTGAAACCATGTCATGAAACTTCTGGTGTTATGTACTCCTAAAGGTGTGAAAAGCTCTGTTACATATCTCCCTTTAAATATATTGAGTGATTATTTTAGACAGTTGGTATATAATTTTTTCGTATTAAGTAATATTCTTATTCTACCTAAGATCAATCTTTTACTTTTTTTTTTTACAATGAACCCCTTTCAAGGCTATTCTATTGCTAGTCGTGCTGTCGTAGCTAAAACAGGAGAATGATTGTGAATAATTAGGATGTCAATGTCTTTTATCATGAACAATTATCACAAAAGAATAATTTGTATTCATTGCAAAATACTGAGCTTACATGTGAATCCAATTTATTCAATACATTTACGTTAACTCAAATACGCTGTTTCGCTATTTCCAAACTTTTACCATTGAGTGTCCTTCCAAATATTTCTCTATCGCGAGTCAGGTTTCGTAATTCCTTAAGAATAATATGGAATAGTTGGGTTAGAAATTTGAAGAAATAAATTCATCTATTTTTAACTATGGCAAATTTGTTACTCCCAGAATGTCTGTGCACGTTTCCATGCGGACTGATCGACATTCAGATGCATCGTTACATTGCTTGCAACACAATGCATTCTGCTGGGAAGAAGCGACCCTTACTTAACAGGTGACGGGATGTCGCCATCTTATTGTCAACTTCCGCACGTGTTTCTCACTACTCACCATTTTATTCCTCTTAATATTGCAGAACTAGTGAAACCTCAGTCCAGATGTGAAAGTATGTTAATGACTTAGTTAATTATTTTCACTTTACGGTTGTTAAGTATAATTCGAGCGAAGATATCGTGAGTTTACGAGGAAAGTAAATTGAATGAATACATGTTACCTACGTTGTTACGTGTAAATACTATTCATTGGTACGAGTGAGATGCTGATCGTTGTGACATAATACTCAAATAAGAATTTAAGGTTGTTTCTGTCTGTGAATTGTCTATGAATACGACCACATTCTAAGATAAGTTTGTTTTATTATATCTCCCGAGGGATCGACCTATTAATAAATTTATTGTCAAAAAAAACAGTACAAACTGCGTATGACCACGTGGAGGATAATAAACTAATTTACTCTCCGGAAGCAAGCATGGGACCATCCCATCAATTCCCATCAAGGGCCCTAAGGCAGAGGCGGATTCAAAAATTTAAGCAAAAATTCCTAGATAAGATAAAAAAGTTAGCTGCGACTTATAATACTAATAGAATATCAATATGTTTGTAGTTTAACGCAAAAAATTTACATGTACAAATTATTATCGAACTATAGATTATTCTCGGTATAGTTCGATTATCATAAGAATTGAAATAACACTAAATTCAC
Organism: Laupala kohalensis; assembly: GCA_002313205.1. Taxonomy (NCBI): domain Eukaryota; kingdom Metazoa; phylum Arthropoda; class Insecta; order Orthoptera; family Trigonidiidae; genus Laupala; species Laupala kohalensis. The sequence goes on from NNCF01127680.1 coordinate 385,632, forward strand.
GATTTATTATTATAATAAATATGCCCCTAGACAAAGCCTAGAGAACCTGTATAAGAAATCCACCTCTACCCGAAGGAAAACCGGACCTACGAACTGAACTCAGTAAATTAGAAGTATATAATTTAGTTAAATCATAGTTTTTAATATTGATCAATCCCGCCGTTTTCACCTGCCTGGTGTGCCAATGGTGCTGTTATGTAATTACACATGCAAAAATAATCTTCACGATGGTGCGACCATGTGCTTCGCATCTTCATGTCAAAGTGAGTCTAGGAAACAATGGTGTAACAGCGCTATTTTACAGGAAAAGCTTGTTTTATTCTGTCCTTCACCTCCAACCATGTTGACGTGACCGTCTGCAAGAAATGGTGACCTCGCATTGGTGGTTGTTCGTAGCTGATCACTATTTAACATCTCCCGACATGATTCAGAGGTGGCTAAGCCAATTCTCATTGAGTACTTATGGAAAGGTCATTAGTTCATTCAGAACCATATCTGTATTACACCAGAATATGATTCATTAGTTTTTATATCAGTGTTAGTGGTCATATGTTCGTAAATATAGAATTTGTGGTGAATTTTTGAATGTTATGTTTTACACTTGCTACCCTGTGTTGTTATGTTGTTTCTTATAAATTTAAAAATTGCTCTGTCGTCATATTTGTCTCTAAAATTTTGTACTAAAATCGGTTCTTCTCTTACAGGTGAGATCCAGTTACTAGTAGGACATAGCACATATTTCATGAGGGAAATCATAGGTGGTAAGTCTACTACAAAAATTATACAGAACGTAATGGATACATCACTAATCGACAATTTTTTAAAACTTATATTGTATCCCGATTTTTTTGAATGGATTTATTTACATGCAGCGTTCAAAATTGAATAATTACTTGTATTAATTATTGAAGAGATAGTGAGTTGATCGGTTGAATTAAAGTAATGCATTTTAAGATAAAAGTGTCGTTTCTTCTATTCACTAGAGAACTGTTTATGTTGTATGCGCGTATTGTGCACCCCGGACTAGAAGTAGTATAGACGTAGTCAAACTGTTTCTAAGAAGTGCTTGCTGCGTTGTACGACAAGGTCTGGTTCTCAATCGTCTTGTTGGTGTGTTATCACCCACGGGAAACCCACCTGGTCGGAGAAACGATTTTGAATTTTGGATAAAGTACTCGGAACATCTCTTTACCCTCTTATCCAGACACATTTAATAGAGACATTTTATTTATTTATTTATACTATCATATGCATTTTCTAATTTTATTTATGTATTAATTTTGATTATTACTTTTGTATATTACTTTTGTATGTCTGTCGGGTGATTGATTTCTATATTTAATAATAGTGAAGGGAGTGAAGTTTAAGTGTTTCGTTCCAAAGCTTACTTTTGTCCTTACGAATATGATAAAGTTGATTGCATAACAACAATATTTTTGTCTCTCGGTGGGTTATTTACCAATTAATTGGAACACGAAAACACTGGATCTCTAGACACTCCTAACTTCCTGAATGTCAAAGCTTACCAGATAGCGCGATAAAAATTATGGGCAAGATTTGAGACGACTTTCTTTAAGCCAATTTTTGCGTTTCCAAAGAGTTTGCTTTACTAAAGTGTTCGTACTTTATTTCTATTTGTGTTCGTGTTACTAGTTGTATTTTTAGTCTCTTGATGTCACATGAGACATGATGTCTGGCGGCGTTATTCCGATGCCACCTGGTTAGCGATCACGCATTAGGTCGTGTCACATCACATCGTGCGTATACTGTTCTGTTTGTTTGGCTTCAGTCGGATTTTAAAGGGGACAAAAGAAATGTAGGTAATTACGATACAGTTACCAGTGGGAAATGGAAATTTTCGTTTTAGTACGTCGTGCTCAGAGGTAGCTACATTAGTTCACCTTCTCTTTCAGTTAATTTTACCTTATGCGACAGATATACTGTATTTTTATATTGACTGAAGAAAGATTCTGTAAGATTCCTTACATTTCGAAGTATATATATTAATAGATTTTAGTTTATGATAGCTAAACATGTCTGGATGTAGTTTTAGTATATTTACTGGACTAGTAGTGAATACGCCTTTCCTCTTGTGTTTTTAGCTCGTAGGAGGAGGAAATTACATTCTCCTGCAGCAAATTGCTTCCGTTTAGAAAGGCACTGTGCGTTGCAGGTTCTGTTGTGAAACGTCACGTGTCAGTTCTCGTGACAACTTACATTGTGATGCTCCTATACCAAACGTAGTTCACTTCGGTCATCAAAACTATTTCAAACACGTTTAATATTTCCTTAAAGTTAAATTTTGCTCGCGAAAGTTTCTTGCATTAATTTTCTTGTGTATGGAAACCGTTTTAAAAAGAAATTTCATTTTACTTAAAACGAAAAAAAAATGTCTCTTTAAAATAATATAGTTTGCACTTAATTCATTGGTTATCTTTTCATTTCATAGAATATACTCCATTTCTATGTTTTAATAATCAATATACAGCCATGCAAATTCCTTACAATCTACTTCAAAATTTCATTCAGGTTTTGTCTTTCGTAGAGCAATGAGTGTATGTTGAAGAGGTATTTTAACAATCTTTTATCAATCTCTATGATTTTCAAGAGCTTAAATTTAATTAAGCTTTCACGAATACCCTCCTAATAAAGAACAGTTCATTGAGGCAACCATGTTTTGCCCCGCTTACAATAACGTTTTGGTTCATTTTTTGAGCTGTTTTCGAGAAATATTATTCTTTTCCAATTACTATTGGAAACTGGGTTTCCAGATGGATTCAAGAAGATTTCCAAAGCTGAACGTCAAAGGACAGATTATTTACAGTTTGAGACTGGCAAACTGAAAATATCCTGGAGTTTAAATGAACCTTTAGGTAGGGTAAAGGTTTACTCGGGGCAAGGTTTTGTATCAAAGTTTGAACAGGTGGGAGAATATTTTCCGCGTAAATCCGTAACGTAGCACATTCATCAACCTCCCGTCAGTCGCCTTGTGGAACCCCGTCGACTCCCGTGTACTGCACACGGAAAAAAATGAGGTGAAATAATTTTTTCTCATTTTCGTTGTCATTTTTCCGCAACATTTACGTAACATTAGGTACTCAACATAATTATCAAAGGTTTTAACCACTTTTTATCTGTTTAGTATGTGTAATAAGCTTTGAAATGTCACCTACAGATTTCGGGTTTCCCAGTTCAACTAGGAAGAAACTCCGTCCAAACAAAACTGTTCGAAAAGGGGCAAACGTTAGCAAGTGGCTTGGGGGCAAAGGTTCGCAGATGCCTATCCGCCTCTGACACTGTTTCAAAGAAAAAAAATTTCTTCCTTTCTTTTTCTCTTTTGTGTACAATTCACGGATTATTGATATGATAAAAGTAAGTATTGAGTATAAGGTAATTCATGGAAAACTTCAACGACGATCAAGAAAATGAACAGATTCAACAACGTTGATTTAGAAAAGAATTTCTACTTTACTCTTACGCTAAGAAAAACAACATTAAATGCCCATCTCAGAGTCTACTGAGATGGCTAGGGAGTATTTTACCAAAGTTTTCATGAAAAGGAACATATTGTCTCTAAGGACCCCACGAAAAGCGAGTGTGGCTCGGGCCATGGGATAACAGATTCCAGTTCAAGCAATACTTTGACAATTTGCAACAAGCACTCCTTAAATACAAGTTTCCACCACATAGAATATTTCACCTAGACGAAACTGGGGTTCAAACGGTTCCCAATAAAATTCCCAAGCTCATTGCTCCAACTGGAAAAAATGAGGTTGCCAAGTCTGTGTCCGCAGAACATGGAAAACTGTTACTGTTGTCTGTACTATGAGTGCCACTGGAAACTTTGTATCTCCATATTTTATATTTGTAAGGAAAAGAGATATGTTCGCAGTGCGAATCTTTGCGCCGCATCGCGGGACAAAGGTTTGCAAACACATTTTTAAAAAAAAATAAAAAATTTGAAATCTTCATGTATTTATTAAAAATTCACATTTTTACCAGAGGTAGAGGTGATATTGAGCAACAACACAAGCCATTTTTGTGGACGATTAAATGAACTCCAAACCAGTGAAAAATCAGTGTCAAACATGCAAACCTTTACCCCGGCTTACCCTTCTTGTTTTTATTGTCACTCGCCCCAGCGTTATTTTACGAGTTGGCTGTCGCGAAGCGAAGATTCGTCAACTTGTAATTTTAATCCGGTTCATTGACGGTGGCGCTGTGAGTGAGGTCAGTGGAGGTGGCCATGATTTTGAAATAAAAAAAGACGGCGGATGGTGGTGTGCAGAGACGAGGTCGGGATGTCCAAGTGGCAGTGCAGTGACCCGCGACTCAATTCAGTAGCGCGCGCTATATGGCAAGGTTATCTCTCTCGTCGGGAGCACATCGGCGCCAGGCGAGTTGGCGCCTCCAACATTGCCTTCACATCTCCTACTCACGCGATGCGGCTGAAAATGATACTAATGACGGATCACGTGTCCAGATTTGTCATGGGGTGATGATTTTAAAGCAATGAGAAGAGTTAGGAAGTTTGACCTTGTTTAATATGGGAGCTTGTAGAATAAATACATTTATTCGTGGCCACTTTATTTTCTGAGTGAAATATTAGCGATAGTTGGTCGTGAAATTCGATATTACAAGTAAATCATTTCTCTGTCTGTCGATCAAGATTTAAATACAAATTTCGAGATTTATTTACAGTTCTTACAAACTACCCTGTTCCATGACACAAAGCTACTACCAGGGTTACACGCTTCTGAAAAAAATTCGAGATAGAAAGCTGAATATTTATTTAGATTGTCTGATGATATTTCAAAACTTCTTTCCCGTGAATCTTGTTGTTTCCTCCAGAACGATCGCCATAATGAATTTGCGTTGATATTTACCCAAAAGTACTCAAGGAAATTTGTCTACTTGAGAAAAAGATTTGTTACAACACTAATCTTACCAATCGGTGCAATATTAATTGTTTGAGCAATGTGACTGTCTTAAATTTTTACCTAAAACAGTTATGCAAGTTTATGTTACGTAATGCATGTTAATGGCACGAAATAGCATGCCAGGGTGTAATAGTAGGAAACAGTGGAATAAAGGAACTTTTCCTCGGTTTAGACTGGAATATTTTCCCTGTAATAACTCGTTCGCATAGTATGCTCTTCGCAGGAATTGTTAAAATTGCCGGACTCAAGTTGTCATTAGAATTGAAAATATCTCGTAACAACAGGAAAAATTCATTACGACTGGTAGTGAAGGCAGTTTTAAAAACTCAAAAGTTGATCGCCCACCAACGGAACAGGGCTGATGCCCTCCCTCCCCTGCAGCGTTAGAGAAAGCCCGCTGTGGCTCTCGCGTGGGTTCCTGCTGCTGCGAGTGGCCAGACGCGCGCCCCTGCAAGAGCTGCATCCTGCTCTCCACTCGCACTGCGTATTGCGTAGCGTCAATTGCAGGTTAGGAAAAGGTTGAAGGTTACATTCGTTTCTTTGTGAAATGGGTTATTTCAGTACATGAAAACAATGGCCGGTATGCTTAAAAATGAAACAAATGCTCTTACTCTATTTAGTGTAGTGCAATTACCGCTTGATTTTTATTCATATAAAGTACAAGGTTACTACACCCATTTACTTTGTAGTAAAGTATGTGAAGTAGACGCTAAGTAGGAGCGATTATCTGCTAGCAATCGGAGTAACTAGTGAAGGTAATGCTTCAAAATATCTATTGTATGAAAAGACCCATGCTTCCATTTACGAAGTAATGCCTTTAGAAGTCACTTTTTATGTAAATGATTCAGAACAAATCCTCCGCTTCTACTTAGCATTCACGTACCTCCTGTGGACTATTTCACTTCACAATTGCGCTGTTAATGTTGTATTCCATTCCGTTACATTTCTAGAGATCAGAGGATCTGGTCCAAGGATTATAGTTTTTTTAAGATGATGTATTTTGATATTTTTGGTTATGATTTCTCCATTGTTTTCTTGTATACGAATGTATAAAATATTTTGTGGAGAGTTAAATTGAAGAATATATGGAAATATACCTCTCTCCAAGAGTCTTCCATGTGGAGGATATAAAAGGGATCTAAATTGAGAAACACGGCTGCGTGTGTTACTATATCTTGTCCAATTACTCTGTGGAACAGAGTATTCGATGTAGTTCCGAGTGCTGATGTGCGAGCGCTGCGAGCCGTGAGGCGTCAAGGGGATGGGTTGGATTGTGGGAAGGGGTTCGCGGGGGTGGTGAGGAGTGTGGCGATTCATCCGCCTCCACCTAACGGAGCGCTGGCTGACTGCTTCGGTCGACGGACAAAGTGCTGGACCAACACGACGACGTCTCAGAACCTGCTTCGCCTCGAGGCTTCACAGCTGCCTTTGCGGCTGCGACGGCGAGTAGTGGAGGAGAGTAGAACGCGATGGGCGCGGTGTAAACCACGCACCACGGAAATGGAATTATTTAGATGCTACATTCATTCAATGGCATGCGACAAAAATGAGAGAGAGAGAGAGTTACCGATGTTTTCGCTGTGAACATATTTCACGAATCAATTTGATGTGAGCATTCTAAAATTGATCTATCATCTTTTCGTATCTTTAAGTTTCAAATAAATTTTTTAACAAAGAACACGTATACTTAGAGGATTTAAATGTTTCCCGCGGAATATATATTTTCTCGTGTTCATCATCAAAACAAAGTGTTCGTGCTTCTTGATCGTGGTCTTGGGAATTTCTCACACTATTATCGTTCTTTATTCCACCTTAACATTCCGTTCCTGCACACCTTAAGAGAAGCACTGGAGCAACCACGACTACGCCATGGATCTTCATTGGAACATCTTCAAATATGAATTTCGCATATGAAATCCTCATCTTCATGAATCAGTTATTAAGTTTCACCATTTCAAACTCATAAATTTATTTCCTCTAATTGTACTTTCACTCTTGCTACCGGAATCACTATTTCCTTAATGCGAAAGGGGAAGGATTCGTAGAGCCAAAATGAGCTGAGATTAATTCATTTCCAATGCCAATGCAGCAATCTGTCTTCAACGTAAAAATTATGTCAAGAAAATGTATAGTGTTTGGAAGTTGTTAATGTTGAAATCTGTTACGAAAATGTATGTATGAAAAATAACCATTTTCAATTTTTCATGAGAGTGTGTTGAGTTCTCAGGAGAAAACGAATCTTTTTCTAAGATCTTTTTATCCTTGTAGTTGTATTTGTGGAGTGTTTTTAATACCAAAAGAAATGTAAATATATTGGAGGTCAGCAACGATGTCCGTGGGATCTGTTTACGTCTAATTTACTAAAATATCTTGCTCAATTGCAGAGGAGTGTATAACTTTTCAAAACTGTATAATAAGCGTTGAATGAAAGCTTAAAACTCGTTTGAATGTAACATTAAATGACTCGTGGAAAATGAACTCATGATACTTGTAATCTGTTTTTAGACAACATCATAAGTTTGCTAAAGTTATACAGTTTTTCTGTTTTTTTTGTCAAACTCTACAATATGCATTTAACATTGTGTTTATCAATCCTTGACTATTACTCCACAATTTGTTAACTTGTTTGTCCGTGTGATTTTCACACTTTCTGGTGATGAATCACATGGTTCTCTCGAGCAGCCTCTGTTGGGCGCTCACTAGTAAGCAAGATCACTGAAGCTACACGCGGAGACTGCTCTCATCTTCCCATCAATTGTACTTTGAGAATGTTTCTTCGCCACAATATTAAGGAGTCAAATTCAGTTGTTTTGCCAATGATTATACATGTAATATGGGATCATGCACAATTAATACTAATGTCTTAATTAAAAAATCAATACCCTTGATTAACTGGTTGGTGCAGTGTACAATTGTAATTTACACTGGCAGCGAAGGAAAGTAACGAGGTGTAACCACTGGAGCGAAAGAGTGGTGTTGTCATATGTCTTCAGCGGGGAATGGTCTAGCGTAGCTCCATCCATTATAGACGGCACGGCCCCCACAAATTGTTGCTATAACCCATGAAAAAGCGAACTATAGACAGAGTAGGGCACGCCAAAGGTTAAAAATCAAACCCTCTGTCCATCACAATTGGCGTATCAATTACTGCCGGTTCTACAAATCGGCTGATGTAGGTGGCAGCATCGGAATGTAAACTCACGAAGATTCTGCTGACAAAAGTAAAACTCCCATATGTCTACAGAGAAGAAGAGTCGGCAATCTCGCAATACTGACATAGGCTTCTCGACTTTCACGTGGTCTTTAGCTCCTCCCTCATTACTTTTCTTTCACTGCGAGAACTAAAAAGACATTTCGACTGGCATTTTGCAGCTTTATTCGGATGTGACTGATGGTTGTGACGGCAGTAATTATGTTTCAAGCAATCTTCAACATTGCACGAATTAAGATATCACGAATTGATGGAATGGTTCCTTTTTTTTTGCTTTTGAAGAGTACGTGGGCGTGATTCATTTATATCTCCACAGCTCTTCAACAATAAAGTATTAATTTCTGTATCGAATTGTTTATTTTTTGTTGTGATCTTTTTTAGATTTAAAGAAAACAAGCTACCTAATTACGTTGATTAAATTTATACATACACCCGTCTATCTTCTCGTCTCTTTTGGTTGTCTTCCTCGCTATCGCCTTCTTCGTCACGAAGAGCACAAATTTCTGAGAAGATTGTTCTCAAGACTTCTCGAATCTCGTTATTACTGATTCCTTCCTTCTCCATGACGTCAACTTACTTTTATTGCGCCTAATTTTTGTAGTGCTGTTCCCATACTCGTGTTAATGGCTGTAATTTCAGAAAGCGAGTTATTCGAAATGTGCTGTTAGGGATCAACAATAAAAATCTATCGGATATCGGGTTTAGCATCATATTTCTTGCTCTAAGGAAATAAAGCGCAGCATACTAATTACATACTTCTGCTACATGCAAAATTTGTTAGTGTCTTGATGAATGGTTGTGAATTTATTTTTCTGTACATTTTTTGGACAAATTCCGCCCTAGGATTACAAATGGGTGGCATAACATTAAATTAAAGAAATTTAGAATATGAATTTAAATATATTGTTAATGATAGTTTTCACCGAAGATGAGAGTTAAGTATTATCCAGAATATGTGCCAGTAGAAAATGGATTTACAATTTGAACATTAGGAACAAATAGTTTACCATTAGTATTAATTCTTTTGTGATATTATAAGTGATGTGATTAAATCAAGAATAATATAGTAGAGTGTAATATAATTTTTTTTTGAATCCCAGAAGTTGGGTTAAAGAAGTATTGCTATGTAGCTTAAATATTGAACATTGACTTACCTATTTATCTTGTAATATACTCGTTAAAGACAACTTTAGTTGTTGAAAATTTGGCAACACAATTTTTATAAAGTTTAGCAGACTTGTCAGACATTGTATCTTGTATAATTGATATAGATCATAGCCTTGTTTCTATCTTCTTACTGATGTGTTCTGCTGAGCTAATGGAAATATCTTACAATTCATTTTGTTTTAGTGGAATTTACAGTTTATTTTCTGATGTTTGTCAAGTTGGTCAAGACAAGATTTTTAATGGACTTGTTTATGCTTTATTACTTTTTTGCATGTTTACAGTTGGCTTTAAACGGGTTTCGGGAGTCCCGGCTAGTTATATTTTAAAGTGCGAGTTAGGATATAAATATGTCTTATCAATTTTCGTTCCCCAGAGCTGCTGAGGAATCAATATGTTTTTTAAATATATAAATGAACTAAGAATTATTGCTGACAAATCTAGAAGTTCTGCAAGTTCAATTAGTTTGTGATCTTTTTTACACATCCTTGTACTCCTATTGGCATAATATATTTCTTGGAAAACTCCCATTAGTAGAATAGTACTCAGAATTGTTTTTTATACGCTTAGACTTTGATATGAAAACATTAGCTTTTTACTTCCGTCCTATGACAATTAAACTTTTTAAAAGTCCGTGATATTGTCTTGCGGCACTGGATTCATTATTCAAGGAATCTGCATATCACTCTAGTTACCATATTATTATTATAAAAAACGTCAGCACACTCAAGTTTGAAATTCATCATTACATGTACATAACGTAAACAATAAAGAAAAAAATGAACAAGTCACGTCATGGACGTGCTTCTTGTTACAACAGAATTCTAAATTTGGATGAGATGATTTGCTTTACATAAGATATATTTCTATTTCCACGCGCCTGAAGCGGGTAATGAAATTTAAATATGCACATGATGAATTACGGATGCTCGGAATAAGTCGAAACGTGATGAATTTTAAATATGAGAGTTCTACCATCCTTTAATGTGAACATTATTTGTTGGACCACAAAGGCAGAAAAATTCCAAGGTCATAGTTGCGGCATTTGCATGGGGGGTTATTATTTCTGAAATAAGTGATATTTACTTCTTTCTTCATATTATCCCCTAAGTATTGAATCAACTAATAAAATACTAATGTCAAATAATTGAGTAACTGTCATTTAATTCATGTCGAGTTAAAACTAATGATTTGGACATCGCTGTTAACGCACATTGGTCATGCAGTTGTCCCTTGCGCGGAGGTGTGTTCATGGAAAGCGAGACGATTGTCGCCTTGGGGTTTGGTGCGTGCTGAGGTCACACGGGGTCATCCTTTGCTGCAGTCCATGCACGTCTGCTGACCATCCTCGTTGGCAAATGACATTCCACACGGATGCCAGAGGGTCACTCTTCCGGAATAGGAGGAACTACTTGATCAATGTACAATCTAAGAGTTTCACTATTTTTTCGTGATAACTTTCATTTTTATCTCCAATTAATTCCTTCATTCACCATCAAGCACTGGCTCTAGACGCTCGGTAAATATTTTTTAAGGACTGATGAAAGAGTAGTATTATGTTATACCCATTTACTTCAATTTTTTGTTTATTTAAAGTTAGTTTTTAATTTTAATTTCGAATTTTTTATAATCTACCTATTGAACACGAGCATTTTCAGAACAAATGGTACTGTGAGAGTAGTGAAACTTTTCCTACAAAAATACTTTTATTTATTATACTTATCCCGTTTTTCTTATACAAGGTAAAATCTCATTCACATTCCTTAATGTCACTTCGCTTAATGTCACGTTTGACACAGTCTTCCCAAATTATATACTCGTATATCGGAGGATTCCAAAGTCGTCACAAGTAATGCTTGGAGATTATTTAAACTGCAGTTTCCCTGTACATCAAGTTCCGAAAAGTCATCTGCAATGTCCTGTAGTCCAACCTTCGTGATGTCCTTCGCGAGATGTGTTCGTCCTCACAATTCCTCAGGTGCAGAGTCTTTCCTTGGCAGTGTCTTTTGCGGCAGTACAAGGAGTGTTATGTCATCTCGTTCAGTTCACATTCCAGTCACGTGTAAGAGATTTATAGCCCGTAATTCACTTCTTTATTCTCGTCTGATGATCTCTTTAACTCGGCCTTACTACGTCTTTGAAGATGACCTTTCTAATTCGACAATAAATATACGGCGCACCTCAGTCTTCATTGCTTATTTACTTACGGTTCACTCAGTACTTTACTTGTGGGTAAATCATCCTATTGATAACTCTCCTGGTATCACAAAACCCATTTCAGGCATCGGTTATGGACACATAAAATAATCTAGAACCGAGAAAAGCGCCGTTCTGTTTTGCAATGTTTATTCGTGTCAATCTTGGAGAATTAGTTCAGACTATTGTGACCTATTCGAAGGTATTTACTATGTGTCAGCGGTTGAGCAAGTAGGTAGCAAACCAATGTCACGTAAAATTGTACTATTGTAAAATCCTTGTATCACGTATTACCTTGCACTTGGGGGATAAAAAGCGACAAGTTTTCTTCACTTACGGACATTCATGAATATATTATTGTTGCGAGTCTTTCAATTCTCTGATATTAATTTTCATTTATAGCGGCGTTATTTAATAGTTTAAGTGGGTCCTCGTAACGAAGATGAAATACCCAGCGATTTTGAACGCTATAAAGAGTTAGTCTTTGAAATACCCAGAGAGGAGTATCGAATACGGCACTGTTATGGTAGTCGCTTGATTGTTTTAATGTGATACTGAGTTAAAACTACAAGAAAGTATTATTTATTTCAAAATTAGCAGAATAATTTTGAAAATGTTTCAGTGTTTTTAGTAAATCAGTTCATTGCTTAATAATACCCACAAATTATGCAATGGGAAACTTGTTATCACATTTGAAAGAATTAAGGTAAATATCGTTTTCCGAGGTTATCATGTACTAAATAGTAACTAATACTAAATTGAAAGATTATTTTATGTTGAAGTGAAATTACTAATATTCCTAAAAGTTGTAAATCACTGTTTCATATTATGTCTGCATTTCTTTCTATTCTTCGAATCTCAAATTTCTTCATAGATTTTCCCTTCGTGAGCAGCTCGTGTCTGATCATGTTTCCTCCAGTTCATTGGAATAGCAGCCTTCTGTTAATTGCTTACTAGACCCGTTTTTCCTTCTGTCGGCGGGTCGAGATTCGCTCGCAGTCCCTGCAATAAGCGAAACAATTAGATCTCATATCAGATCTCTCAGCGTGCGGAACCGACCAAGAAGACAGACCTCTCGCCGATTTCTTTCGAAAGATCTTTCATCCGTGAAGACGGTTAAGCTGTTCCAGAAACATTACGCTAATAGTGACTTCGTGCTTTCCAGTTTTCCCTGTAATCTGTTCATAGTTTCTGCAATGACGAATTCACACAATTCTGTAGGTCAAGATACGTGAAGTTTAAATAATTATTTATTTTCACGGCATAACAAAGTGGAAGTTGTGCTTGTAACAATACTGAAGCAGTATGATTGATGAAACGCTGAGCTAAGCTTTAGAGAGAGCTATTATATCTGAGGGAACTGACTAATCTCAAAATCAATGAGGGAAAGCGGGACTTAGATAGTAGTGATCATGTAAGTTATGTACAGGCACTGCGAATCTTAATCCTAGTAGATAGAGTAACGTTTGTTGTGGTGACGACTGGCCTATGCGGAGATGGCCTTTGTGGCTAGGTAATTTCCATTCCGACTAGTTGCAGATAAATAATTAACGCGACATTAGTGATTGAGGAAATGTAAGTACGACAACTCCATCGCCACCGTATAACTTGACCTCAGACTCCAAAAAACCCTCGACTGTTGGTGTCACGTTTTTGCCGCGGAGGGTGAATTTACATCGACAGAAAAGCTACGGGAGGTCATTTTGAAAGTCACAGTTACACAAGTTGTTTGTACGCTGCAATTTGGGTTGCGCAACGGATTGTGTATCAGTGTGCGCCATCGGCAGACTTAATTACACACCATCTCCTCCCTCGCTCCCTTACCACTCTAAGCGAAGGACGTGTGCCGCCGTGGAAGGCAATTGTTGGACTCGAGGACTGAGCGACGAGGAGCAGAGGTCAGGTATTTTACTTGAGCAAAGGAGGCTTACTTCATACACGAGTGCAATAATCAGCGATTACGATGAGATTCTTCTGACTAATTCGCTCGAGTACTCGTATGTGTTGCCTACTACCCTACTATTGCTTTTCTACCCGCTCCCTAGAAGCTCCGAAGACGAGATACGTACTTTGGAATGACTTCACAATAAAAAGTCTATTAACGAAACTGTTCTCATGTTACATTTTAACGATGCATTATTGTTTGTTTTCTTTTTCAAAAGTTACTTTTATAGAATTTCCATATTCTCTATATTTCCTTAAATTATATCATTGGTGTCTCCGTCAGAGAGAGAAAGAGAACTCCAAATAAAAGTAATCGTAATGAAAGCTCTGAATATCTGGGACTCGAATGTTAAATGGTACTTTCTGAATGACTTTGGAGATTCTATGAATCAATTTACGAATCGCATAGCGAATACGTTTAAGGCGCTCCCCTGAATCGTCCTCATCCTATTTCCACACAAATCTGGAATTTTGCGAGGTATGCTGAACTTTCCCCTTTACAGTGAGTTTGGAGTGTTAGAGGATATTGCTTTTATGCAAATGGTGAGTATTGAATTTATGACGAAAACTCGGATGAATTTTTTGTTGTAGATGTTTTGGTGGTAGTTCCATGTATACAGAGTATTTCTGGCTTTATTACGACGAAACATATCACTTATACTTAAATACTATGAGTACTTACTTGAATGGCCAACGTTGTCCTAACCAGCAGTAACTTCAATACGTGACTAGATGATTACGTTTTCCTCCGTGAATCAATTAAATTGCTAGCATTTTGAATATTTTGACTCTTGGTTTTACGTTGCCTTTGATCTTCGACACCGACACTATCTATCGAAACTGTGCACAATCTACCAATAATGCAGTGTAAACTTTGTCATGCTCATTCACTGTCACCTCATGCTATGTTACTGATCTCTTGCGGACACATCAATCGTCACTAATGACATCTCAACATGACCAAGATTTAATTTTTTAATGCTCTTATGTGTCAGCAATATTAACTAAACTTTAAGTCCTTAAACGAACCCCTTTAAGTCCTCTTACGAACAATACTTAAAATGGTTAAAAAACTTTCAATCAAATACTCTTGTATTTTTTATTCAATGTTTCAGACACTCCATTGAAATACATGTTTATTATTATAGAAATGTGTTATGAAAGTTTAGTGTGTACAATAAAGGAGATATTATTTGCTCAAATATTGCATATATGACCTTATTTATAATATAATATCTGAATAAATGAATTATTTAAATGCAAAAAGGAGACGGGAGTCGTATTTTCAATGAGAGTTATCAAACGCATGTGGACAGCATTGACTTGGCATGCCAAGGGGAATAGTCTCCGCTGACAGTCGTAGCGGAGGTATCATGAGTACGCTACACAAAATTTGCGTGTACGCTTTACATAATACGACCACTCGTTTCATTGGCAACCGTCGAAAGAACCGAGCGAGTCCTTGACGCGTGGCAATGTGGGTGGAAGGTTCGTGTGTGTCGAAGACTTCGAGGCGTGGGTGGATGCCCTCCAGTAATACAAGGCTTACTGCGTTGGTGAAGTTCCTTACTTGATACGCTTACCAATATTCACTTCAGAAAATGTACGAAATTAAAAACGCGCGCTAATTACTCAATCCGGAAACAAATTGAAGGGGATTTTCTCTTACTTGCAAGATACTGGCACATTTGTTGCAGACTCTTCTAAGACCATGAAGTTAGTACGGACATGAATAAATCTTGAAATAAGAATAATGTAAAATTTTAATGAGTCATCCAGTTCAATAAATAATAATCTCGGTACATAACATCAGTGTTTGATCATTCTAGTCTCTTTTGTAAATACATTTTTGTTTTTATTTCATTCTTTTAACATGATAATCTTTGTATCGTAGTTTGGACACTCGTCTAGGCATACACGCCATTCATTTTCAAACATTGTGATACTGTCAGCAAAAACAATTACAAGCGCGGTAACGCAGAAAAAACTTTATTTACCTCTGAACGACCATTTGAAGATCTTTCCTTGTTGACTTTATGCACATGTATTTTTTTTTTATTTAATGAATCGGACACTCACAAAAGATTTAATAATAATCCTTCAATTAATTTTAACAGAATGATATAGTCTGTTATATTACCATGGCGATGTTAACGGAGGTTCACATTGTAATAATAATTAACGAGTTATGAGGAATGAACGTTTTTGGAAATATTCAACTATAATTTTTGCTTTTAAAATACTTAAGAAAAAATTCACCCTTTGCGGAATTGAGCTTTATATCATGAAAATATAATTGCTATATTTAAAAAAAATCATACTTGAACATTTTATGCACATACTTTTTCATTAATATTTTTTATTTTAAATTTTTTAAACACAAGTAAATTTTACAACACATCATTAAAGTGATTATTGTAAGTAAATGTGTAGTTTTTTCCCGGATGTGTGATTTGAGTGAACGTCATTTTTTTGTTCCCTTTAAAACGCGTTGGGAGTGAGGGAGAGAGGTCGCTCACACCACCACCACCACCTCGTGAGGGAGTGGCATGAAGACGCGATGGCGCCTGTGAGGGGCAGGTGAGGAAGAGGCGTGTGTATTTGTGTGGGAGGGAGGGAGAGAGGGGGTGGGGAAGAGGCAGTGGGATGGGAAAACGACGAGGTGTGCGAAGCTTCAGAGACGAAGCATCGATCGCTTCCGCCCCAACGATCATTGCTTAGCGCTCAGCCAACGACTCGCCTGCCGCGTACTGACGACCTTGTCACCCATCCCTTTCTCTACCTCCATAGCATTCATTGCTTTCACTCCACTCCAAAGTTACGAGCAAGTATTTCTCATTTTCTTAAAATTGCTGCATTTACATTGTGTAATAATGTCATTTTACAACTTTCAAAACTGGCCAAATTCTAATAATTGTAAAATATTATGGCAAATGAGATGTTTATTTTGTTTCTGAAAAACAATTTCTTTTTGAGACAAAATATTAAAAGTAAACTACTTTATTCTTTTGTGTAATAATATTTTGTTATTAAGTAAAGAATACGCCACAATTCGTATGTATTACTTATACTAATATTGTTGATTTATTTTGTGAAGTCCATTTATTCCACTAAAATATTTATTACTGTATTCAAAATTTTTTTATGAGGGGAAAATGCTCCCTTCTTGTTAAGTAACCTGTCGTTTATGACACCGATAGTAACTGTAACAGAATCCTGAAAATGTTAATAGAAATATAGTATTTCGAGGAGATTATAATATTTTCGTTCAAAATAGTCTTATTACACTATTCTTTGGTAAAATAATGTATGGTTGATATTGTAAAAATAGTTAAAAACGAAATTCAGATGATACATAAAGTATAAAATATTGGAATTCTGTGAGAGGAATAATATACGAATGCCCTAATGTAGCTATGATTTGAAGCAAGTAAAATTCAATGTACCGTAAAAATAACTGGTTGAACCTAATAAAAATGGGTAGCAAAAAGCTTGTCCGCTGGCTGGAAGCGCTTTAATGCACGCCTTCTATATTGGTGAGGCAAGGTCGCATGCTTCGATCGCTTGGTTCGCTGGCCCGTCGCCTGCCGGCTAGTGCCACCTAAGGGTGCCCACTTCCACTTTTCTCCCTATTTTTTTTCTTCTTCGACTCTCTCTCCTCTTTTGAACATCCCTCCCATGAATCGCAAAGATTTGTTCCAGAAAATCAGCATTAATCAGTTCCCTCCATATGTTTCGTCAAATATTATTATCACCTCTCAAAAGAATTGCTTCCAAAGACTCCTTTTCAGCCTTGTTTTCATTCTCCTTTTCGTCCAGCCTATCATTCCCCTGTCCCATTCCCTCGTTCACTTTTTTTTCTCTCCGACCCTTTCTTGTATTTCCGCTTCCATAACCGTCGCCCTCTAGGCTGCGATCGTCGCCAATGTCCCCAACGCCGCTGCCCTCGCAATGGATCGATGTTGCGTTTAAACTTCAATGTCGTGGGAATAATAATCGCTGGCATGAACTTCACCTTCGCGCCGTACCTACCGCACTGCGTATTACCCTCTCTGAGCGCCACTGTCTCGCTTTCATTAGCGCTCGATAATACGCGCTGCTCTTTACATAGCCCGATTTCTCCGCGCTGGAAAGGACGAACTCTGACCGTACGTGGCGGATTACTCACTTTTATTGATATCCTGAAGTCTTAATTTGCCTTCGTGTGTGGATTCATTGTAACCTAGAGAACCTGATTCGTCAAATTTTTAGAAGGAAAGCGTCCCACTTTTATAAATTGTTGGTATCGTTTTTTCTGACAAAGCAACTTGATTGTTGAATTAAATAACACGGCAATCTCTCTCGTGATCGATATTTATGCCTCGCATAACATTTCTTTTGTTGTGTTCGTGATTTTGGGATGTCGTGAGTTGGAGGCACAACGATATAGAAGTACGGCACGCAAGGCCATATATATTTTTCCTGCATTTGCCTGCGTCAACGGTGTGCATGACATTGCTTCCTGGCCTTGCACTTACACTTGGTTCTTCTCGCGTGATATTTACACACTGATATTTTCTACGTGTTACTACATGACGGAATTTACTTTGACCCTTTAAGATGAAGTACCCGCCAGAAATTTCTCTTTCAATTTTTAATAATTATTTCCGAATTTTAGTATTTTGACGTGAATTATGTTGAATATCAAACTTGAAACAATAAAATTAACTGCAAAATATAGTTGTGACGGATACTATGACCAAAACTCGTACCAAAATGCAAGAATGTTCATTTTCAATGTCGACTTCTACACAAGTTCTGCTTCTTCAGTCGAATATCAAGAATAAAATTGGCGGTGAATTCATTCAATGGAATGCAATAAATGATACTAGCGCTTGCTCTTACCGCTATTGGACTTCCGAAAGACATTTGTAAAAACAAAACCTAAAAACATGGCATTTAACAGTGAATAAAAATAAAGTATTTTCGCAGTCAAATTGTAAATTTGCCGACGCGCTGAGAGTATAGGCCTTTATACGCTTGCTAAAAAAGTCGTAAATCGCACCTAGTGGTAAAAAATGTGCATAATAAGAAAGGAGTGGTGGCAACAAGACCTCGCGCAGATCAATGGAAAGTCGACGTAAACAGACCTTGACGCGTGCCACACATGGGATTTGAACTTGTATTGGTGCTCCACTTCAAACTTGTATTATCTTTACACTTGTATTGAATACATGGAAATGATAATATTATTGGTACGAATTGGTCCTAGGAGGGGAGAAACTAATTTATTTTTGGACAAGATTTTTTTCCCTTTCATTCCTCTTGTTCTACCTTCTAGTTTATTTCTCAATATTATTTATCTGAGTTTTCCTTTCTCCGATCGATCCTAGGTTGCGCGTTAACGATTGGAAGACTTTTTGTCAGTAGCATAGACTTGCCATTGCTTTCCTTGTGAGTAACTAAAATCGTTGTACATTCAGAAATTGCAATGTTGGTGGCATGAGGTTTTTGCTGTCTAGTTTCCATTATGAAGGGAAGACGAGCTTGTGACGGGGAAATTGTTGGCATACGAATTCATGACGCCACTGGAAACTTCTGTCCTGATAACGAATTTGATTAGTGAGGGCGTGTTTGTTGGCGGCGTCCCATTAATATAGTATCATCAGGACTTGTTATGCAATATGGCGGCCAATGTTTCTACTTTATTTAGGGTCACGGGATTTTGATCGCGGACTATCGTAATGAAGCAGTGCTAGAGCACAAAGATTTTTGTTTTGTTCTTGTTTTGCTTTGATCCGTGCTCAGCAATGTCTCATTAGATGCGTTTTCTTCATTTAAATCTATCATTGTATGAAACTTTGTGCTTGAATTCAGGTAAACTAGTTCAAATTACTTAAATCTATTATACTTATTCTATTTTGTTTGTCGCTAAGGGGTAAGAATTTTATAAATGATTCTACCTGAGCCATGTCAATGCGGTATGAAAATGAATCTACTGCATACTCAACTTAGCGTGGTTTGCTGTGAGTGTTAAAAAAATATAATGTATATAATTAAAGAAAAATGTGCATTTTAACAATCCTTTTACGATATATTTTACTTTTAGTACAAGGTTTGACTTCTAGTTGGGTCTTCTTCAGGTTGAAAATAAAAACTTTTTAAAACCATCATTACATGATGAAAATCTAAATAAAAGTATGAAGTAAATATAAACAAATTTTAATAACAAGCAATCATAAATATTTGATAACTGTACAAGAACATTATACGTAAATAAGTTAAAGAAATAGACAATCAACGAAGGGAAAAAAGCATTTCTTCGTGCGATTGTTTGTGAAAGCTTTATTTCCTTTGCGCACGTTGACCAATACTGGATTGCATTAGAAGTTGGATCCAACTCTTTGTCTCAGAAGTCGTTATATTTCATCTTGTCAGTGACTGCGATCGCGGGAGGTTTTGTTTATGTTTAGTCTCTCACAAGTGGAGGGAGTTAGGGTAGCCAGTAAATTTCCTCTGTGACAGCAGTTGAAGCATTTTCGTCTGGGTCATCGCACGGATTGACTACATTTCCTTATCATTGATGGCGACGGCATTGGAAGCTATAATTGGATTTGCAAACATGTACACGTTCAATGTTAAGGCAGATCACATCGCAAAGTAGATAATGATGTGGTTGCAACGAGAAGCAAAAGCACAAGCAAAAAGTCTTGTGTGGCTGTGTCTGACCCTCACGCTTAGGCGCCATATCGCTTTCCCATCCGCATGGCTGACAGTGATAACTTCATTAAGGAAAGAAAAGTAACTGATACTACTAAATGTAGTAGTCTGTATCGTAGAGGAAGATTTTGACCTCTAGTCTCCCTCGACCTTTTGATAGTGTTGATATTCGTGCCAATAGCTGTGGCATGTGTATTTTGTTATTGTTTCTTCTTGTTAGAGTTGGAAAATCCTTTTTTCTCGATCTTATCGTGACTGTGTAATGAGGCAATGTGCTGTATAAAAATATTTTATCTCAAGTTCATTAGTACTCACGATTTCACAACAATTAATCCATTTCTGTTACATCTTTCCTCGTCATGTTTTCCTGGTTGTTGAGGTTGAGTGATATTTCAGTGAGATGTTTTGGATTCAACTCAACTGCAAAGAACTAGATAATTAATTTCAATGAACATTGTATGTACCAGGAGTCCAAACCAGAGAATCGGTGGAGGTAGTTCGAAAATGCGACACTATTCTCGTCTCCACTGAGCTAAAACTCTTTCATGAAATTCATCAAATCAAAGAACATGGGTGAGAAATACGGTTAGTTGGCAGTAACGAGTTTCAGATTTTGTTTATTGATAGCTCGGTATTCCGAAATAGCTTACGAATAAATTTTGTAATTTTTAAGTAAGTATATGGTATCTTCAGTTAAGGGTCAAAATAATACATCCCAGTTCACCAACGTATCGAGTTTTATTAAGTGGTCTTCAGGGCTCGCTGGAACTATAATTGAACCTCCTCACCACCAATTATACTCCTCACTACAACCACTTATCTCACAACAATGTACATTAGTGTATATGCGTGTATACATGTAGTGTAGTGACTGATTTGTGTTATATGTGCCTCAGACAGCTTTTAAATGGATATTGCGGATATGTACTTGAAAATAATTTGAACAACGAACAGCAATCGACTTATATCATTTATAAGGCATGTTATGATAAGCAACGCCAAGCAGCTACCACTGAAGAGGTGGAAGGTGCATTGACTTTTTCTTGTCCTTTTTTAACGCTTTGGGAGCTAATGCAATATGCTTCCATTTTAAGTGTTAAATACTTGTAGCCAAAGGCGATCCTTCCTTGAATCATTGTACCCTTCCTCTACGGTCATTGTTGACATAGAGAGACTTCTCGAATTGTTACGTTAAGCTGCGTACGTCACTCACTCCGCCTCCGCTGATTAAGTCCTGTGGTACGACGCTGTGGGTTATCTAAGGGTGTCATGTTTATTTTGAATTGATTTGTGTTTACCATGGCTTGTCTCGCTAGATTTGCTCCCTCTCTCTCTCTCTTTCTCCTTCACTCACGCGGGTGACGAACACAATAAAATCAGTTTAACATATTTTACTATTATTGGCTTTACCATTTTACTTTTACTGTTATTGGATGATGCAATCCTAGAATTCAACTCATTAAAAATCTGTAGGATAAGAAAATATTCGGGAAATAAACATATCTAAATTTCACAACATATCTAAGTTCTTTTCTATAAAAACGTAATAATAATAATAATAACTTTATTTTTAAAAAGCTGTTACAAACTATGTATGACTACGTGGAGGACAATACAATAAACTAATTTACTCTCCGGAAGCAAGCAAGGGACCGTCTCATCAATTCCCATCAAGGGCCATAAGTCACAGGAGGATTTAACATTTCTACTTACTCCTAACAATAAAAATAGTTCGGATAACAATAAAAAAGAATATGTTAAACAAATAACCAAACGTTTCACAATGTCGGGTAGGAGAGGTGACCTATTTCCACGTGGAAATCCAAGAGAACCTTTTCTTTGGTAAATCATCCGGCGTTGAGCGGTCGTCGCTGAGCGCTCCATTTCGCGTGTTCCTGAAAAGCAGGAACATTCGCCACAGAAGGGCAAGCGGTGCTGCTGCTGCCACCGCTGCTGCGATTTCCATATTACGATTTGATTGAGGGTAATATCTGGCCAGCGGTGGGTGGCAGGCGCCTCCTCGTTTACGTCTGTTGTCTGGTGGAGCGGTGGAGCGCGCGCGCGTGGCTTCCCTTTGTACACGTTCTCTCATGCGCATTGGGCGCAGAGTTTGCAATTGACGAGAATCAGTCCTGTATTGGAGAACGTAGGCGGATCATCCGTAAGGCCACTCTCTATCATGGCTTTTGCGAATTGTGCTTAATACGAAAATCTTTCGCGATTGTTGCACTTAATTGACTAGTTTATGTTCGAATAGGATTTTATCATTTGCAGAATTTGTTTTCTTTATTAATGATTCCTATCTGCGGCCGTCAAACAAAATCCAAGAAGTGTTCGCTGCGCTAAGTAGTTTGAAGTTCTTTGAAAGATGTTGATGCAAAATTGTCAGTTTCTGGAACAATGTAGAACAAATAAAATAATTGATTCTGAAAGATTCATCTCTTATCTATGTAAATAAAAACGACCGCTCAACGCCGGATTATTTACCAAAGAAAAAGTTCTCTACGTATTTTCAAAAATACACGCAAACTTCACCGCCAAAATTATAGTTAAGATTTACTTTCATGTAATTTCTGTGTGGAGATTCGATATTGTAGTTCTCTTTATCATGGAGAATTTTATATAACCTCCAAATCCTCAGTACAAAAACACTGCGAATAATAATCTTTGAACGATATAAGTTTTATTATGTTCGAATTGTAGTCTATTCTATTGTTCTCCTGTGCAATTTACTGACTATGAACAATTTTAATTTGATAAATTTAAATTCACGAAACTACAGTAATTGAGAAAGGGATTCACGTTGTTTCGCACTGATAACATTTTTCAAGACGAGTAATTGAAAAACTAATGACGTAATTTAGGTTGAGTATGCGCATAATTAGAATGAGGACCTCGAGGGCAACCAGAAGGAAAGCGTCCAGCACTTTCCCTAAGCATAATGTTTCATCCGTTTCCTCTTTCACTTTCTAGTGGAGATCCCCAGCGCTTCTCTTCAGACGGCATCGTTGACAGCTGCTTCGTGGCCATAAGAGTTTCCATTAGAGGACCTACTGATTCGTTCCTTCTTAAAATAAATAAATATTTTTAAAGCACTTTCTAACTGCGTATGACCACATGGAGAACAATAAGCTAATGTACTCTCCGGAAGCAAGCAAGGGACCATCCTATCAAGGGACTTAAGACCTTTTTCAAATCTATCACATGACTCGAAGGAATTACAAAATACGTTTGATTCACTTATTTGTATCATACTGACTAAAAAAAGTTATAAACATTTCATTTTCCTATCTGTCTTTTTCTTAGTTCTCACATTCGATTAAGTGTTTATAGAATTTTAGTAACTTTATTAATACTTTAACCAATTTAATTCGTTTGTGTTGATGAAATATTTTAGTATTAGTACGATTTACTTCCTAAGATGCTGATTTCTGATTTACGTATGCGCGTGGATGCGTGTACTTCATCGTCAAAATCTACTGATTCTTGTGGAACGAGTTGTAGAGTCCAAGATGTCTACGGCGCACTGCGGCAGTAGTGAGGTGGGGGAATGGGTCGAGAGTTGCACATCACTGAGGCAGTGATACGGAGAGGGATGGGGAAGGCGGCGCGGGAGCATTTTATGACCTACCGACACGCCAGCTCAGCGCCCGCCCGCTACAGCGAACGAATAGTGGTGGCTCGCGGTGCGAAGGATGCTTGATGCGACCGCAGCTTTTTCTTTTCGAAGGGAGCAGGGGTTACATGGAGAAGGAAAAGCGACAGGAAAAAAGATGTAAGCGATCATAATGTGCGATAGACGAGAGAGAGAGAGAGATTTGAGCTGGTAGAATTATCGATTTGGCTGCGTTTTAAATAATTGTTAAGAAATCAAATTGTAAAAACAAAAGATGTGAAGAGGATAAGTCGGACATATTGATTTTGAATAAGCAGTTTCAACGGAAGTTTGTGTTTAATTTACAATTCGGAGTAGATGCATAAAATTAAATGCGCATCGAGTAGAGGAACGTATAGCAGAGCATGAATCTGTTAAGGCAGTGCAGCTAGAACCCGTTTTATCAGGTGACGATTGAAAGGGTGACTGAGCAGCTGAGGGTCCAAGAGATTAGTGAACCGCTTTTTTTGTTTTTACTCTACGGGATGATGGTTAGAGGGAAGAAGGATCGGAGACCATTCCGTCTTTTTTCTACGAGGTGTCAGAAAATATGTTTCCTATTTTATATATATGTGGGTATTTAAAAAGCGCACTTATGTTGTGGAAGCCAACCCTTTGAGGACTTAGATATCGCGTCTCGTTGACTGGATGGGTCATAAAATTGGTTTTTCCATACAAAGTCAGTGAGGAAACTCCCTTACGTATTCTTTGTATTCTTGTACTGTCATATATGTGATTTGACCATTTTCATATATTGATTATTAATTCTCTTCGCATTTAATAGACTTATTTATATTAACATATCTATGAGCACCTCATTTCCAACTGTCCTGAGATCGTTGATGTGTACTGTGAAAAAAAGAAACGTATAAATGAATTATATCATTCCTACCAAAGATTTTCCGCAAGGCGTGGAAATACAAGAATATGATTTTATTCTTCAGTTCATTCATCCAATCCCCTTCCATCTT
Organism: Laupala kohalensis; assembly: GCA_002313205.1. Classification (NCBI taxonomy): domain Eukaryota; kingdom Metazoa; phylum Arthropoda; class Insecta; order Orthoptera; family Trigonidiidae; genus Laupala; species Laupala kohalensis. The sequence continues at coordinate 410,412 of NNCF01127680.1, forward strand.
TCTTACCCCTCACACTAATATATTAATCAGGTGTGCACCTGCAAAAACACGTGACTATGTGAACTTGCCAAATTGGAAAAGGAAAAGCTGTAGAAAAAAAGTCAAAAGTAAAATTGATCAACAATACCCTGACTATATTAACTTCTTTCTCAAATGGTGTTTATTTGACGGGCAATATTGTATTTGACGGGCAATTTAAGATAAAAGAGAGAAGGGAAGTAGTATCTCCAATTTTCCTCATATTGAAGTAAATCCCTCAAGGGTAACTTTAAATACTGTTTTCCAGACAAAAAGATGTCAATCCGCTTCCGCAGTGTCTGGTATCCGTTGCTTCGCGTGCATCTACGCTTCGCCGCGCGCTTATGCAATCGCTCGTAGCACGGTAAGTGTTTGTTGCGTTGCTCCCGTCTTCCTAGACCACCTGAATGACACCGCATCTGCATCACGACGTGGCTTTTATCTTCGTTTCTGTTTTTCGTCTGAACATTTTGCCAATGAGTCAGAAAACGTACATTTTCTGTCTCATTTACTTTATTAATGGAAGCATGCTTTTGATACTGGAATCTCCGCTATATGAGCATAAAAAGTATTCACTAAAATGTCTGAAATTGGCACGAATAAATAGAATCATATGTATTTATTTCGATTTTAACTAAAAAAAAGCGTACTTCACAGACCATTCAAATGAAATAATTGCTATCATGGTTGATTACGAAATACATTACATCATACGAAGAAAATACTTATTTTCAAAAATAGAGTGATTTTTTAAATCACGAATATCAGAAATTTAGTTTGCTTTGCAGAAAATTTCCCGTAGTATTTTCAAAATCAATTTTATCTATATATCACTGATCATTAAAAAAAAAGATGTTTCACTTTTTCCGAGGTGCGATACCTCAATCACCAAATCGTTGCACCTCGCCGCCATACTTTTACATGCTCTGGTGTATTTCAAACGGGTTCCTGAAAAAAAAGTTGATACAACACTACTTACTGAAAGATATTAATAAAATCATTTTTTTGTTCATCATTATAATAAAAATAAAGAAAAGAAGTATATTTCTCAGTGATTTGACTATTTAAAATTCTCTTCATCGCTGCATGCAGCTTCCGTTGTTGGCGACAATTTAGCGCTGCCGCTTTGCATTCATCATTGTCATTAAGTCATGATTCCCTGTCGTGTCGCCGAGTTTGTCCATGCAATCACCGCAGCTGCTTCACATGTGATGCCATGTGATGGTATGCCACAGGGTACGGTTCGCTATGCCACGTGAACACAAACTACCGCAAAATCATTGACGCCCAAAGGCGAAGTTCGAATTCTCCACTACTTTTTATTACGATTCATTGTTATGCGTAAAAAGTAAAGGTATGGTTCAAATTAGAAACAAACATTGTATATTTGATATGATTCCACCAATTTTCGATTGTATCCTGTTAGTGAAAGTGAACATCCTAATTTACATAAATTTGTTGTAAGACATTTTTATGGATATCACGTGTTTATTTGTAGTTTTCTTTCTATTTATATTTGTCTTCAATTATTTACTTATCCGTTCCTGTCTTTTCAAAATATTTTCTGTGAGAAAAACAATACTATTTAGTATGTGTATGTCTTACGGAAGGAACTCAGAACGTTCCTATTGGAATTTACTTTATACATTTCTCAAAATTTTAGCGATTTTGTTTTGTTGCTTCTATTTGTTGCTCTTCTCAAGAACAATAGTTCACAATACGTACATTAGTATAGTGAGTAATCATTCCCATAGTCTTTGTCATAGTGTAAATAGTGATGGAACAATGTCCTTTATGATAGCAATAAAACGTTAATTCTGCCAAGAATTTCTTTGACTGTTCTTCTGTTTACTATCGCGCTGTAAATCTGACGTAATATTTACAATTTGATAATTGTAAAGGGTTGTGATCTCGTGTTTATAATACATCACAATACATGACCTTTTCATTGGTTGCCGAATATATGAACAATCGCTTATGAATCTTTACCACGTCGTCTTAGCTCGGGTAAGTTCCCCTGTGACGAATTATTTGTCAGAGATTGTTCTTATTAACGATTATAATTACATATATTTCTAATAATATCGAGAGAGTCATCATGAACGTTTTGTTATTCCTTCCTATTATTTCAATTTTACTGTGTTGGTTTTAATATAAAACATTATCATCAGTTAGACGTGAAGAGGGACTTGATTCAATTGTGATATTTTTCTACATGAAACCATGAAAGCGTTCGTAAAAAATTCCAGTTCCTTTTTTATTCATAATAAACATGGTCGTTTTTAATAAAATTGTTAGTGAAAAGTGATTAATAGAATAAAATTAACCTTATTCTTTAGTTAGACGCGAACCTACCTCCAAAGACTTGACTGCCACTCTCTCTTTACGTGTATTTTTTTGGTAGGATGCATTTCTTCAGCGTCTCTGTTGAATAAGCACTCGTATCTCTGATATGATGAGCGCAGACATTGAAGAACCAAACGTCATTTAACTATTAAAAAATACCGTTGTAGAACGACGCACTCGAGATGTGTGTCCACGTGATAGTGGAGTGTGTGTCGCGGCGTAAATCCTGCACGCGCTCTTTGTGTACGTGTGTGCTCTGCTCCCACAGAGAAAACTCTGCGCCTTGTCGCGCGGAGAGGAGGTAAAGGGCAGAATTGCAGCGCATTGCCTTCAAATTACATCACGAAGCGACGGCATGCTACATTTTTTTAGAGATTGAAAAAGCCTTGTTTTCACACAGTGATCAAAGAGATGTACGAATCGTTACGACATCGTGAATTGCGAAATTTCTGTTCTTCTGCGTCGAGAAGTAACTGCCTAGGCACTTCGATGTTAATTTGATTATATGAAGATTCTCTTAACATTTTCTTCGTATTTTCCTGATTGTTTTTCAAACATTCGTGCGCGTGACGAATGTTCGGATTAGACTCGACAAAAGATTGTGGAAAAACAGTTACATACATCTAAGGGCTGTGAAGGGGGTTTTAATTAGGAGGCCATTTCAGATAATCATTTGATGAATCTCATATATTTTTATAAAAAAATCGATGATCGAAACAATTTCAAATCTTTCGCTTCCCAGCAAGCAAACCAAGTTGTCAGAGAAAGTAAAGTTAGTAGTCACCTGTTGTTAGTTATAGGAAGTAGAGGAACTGTCGGTCTTTCAACTCACTGACCATTTATTCCTCGAGTAACAACAATACAGAAGAAATGCACTACACGATGTTGTGCAGAAAATCTATTAATTATTGTGAAACAAGGTGAAATTGTAGAACTCCAAAGTGTCTGTATCAATAACTCTTTCCGCATTTTTATCACTAACGAATGACATAACTAGAAGAAAGGATCCATATTCCCTAAACTGTGTTCTCAGATATTCTCGTTCACAGTTTTCACTAGCTTGTCCATACATTATACAGGTTCCTAGATTGTTGTCTCACATTCAACAACGTTTTTATAAATATTAACCACGTGAGTACATAGTACTACAGAGAAATATAATGACATGATGCAGTTCACGGAGAAAGAAGCGACACATAGAGAACAACGTTTACGTGAGTAAGAATATCTATTCACGAAAGAGTAGCCTCTCATACCCACTTATAAAAACAACTAACATTACGAAGAAAAAATACGATTGGCTTAAAAGTTGAAGGTAACATGCTTGAAATCATGTAGAAACTATTTAAACGTTCTCCGGTGAAAGGTCTTACAGACTCATAGGCGTTTTTTCCAGCTAAATGCTTATTATTTGTTAAATTCGAGTAGTGGTGGGAAATTAGAGAAATCTTTAAATCTGACAAGATTTACTTTGGTGCTGCACAGGAGTGCCTTTGATATAGTTCTTCATCGTGTTGAATACAATCCAACGACATGTACTCCTTCCATTGCCCTTATCATTAATGTGTCCCATAGTTGCGTCTGGAGTATTTTGCATGAACAGCAACTCCACCCTTACATCCCACGGATATCCAATGGAATCAGCATATTTTACGCCGTGTCAAATACTGTACATGCTTTCTACATTCACATTCGAGATTTTCCCGGATGAATCGCAAGTTTTTTTCAACCGTCCAAATCGCCACAGTCGGGATCAAGAAAATACTAATCCCACACATAAACTATGATTGGCACCAATAACATGAGCGGGTATCATTGATGGTTGTCTGATTGCATACCTTCTTCCATACTGTCTAACAGGTCTTATGTATTTAACCTTCCTGGAGAAATGTACTGATGCACTTGTTCGAAGATTGTCTACTGCGCATTTGTGAGCAAATAGGGTTACAAAATGACTGCTCATCAGCATTGAGGACACTTCCTCCAAACCTTCAGAAAAAGACGAGAAGATCGAAGTGGTTCACAGTCTGCACCTCTAAGATCACCGATTGAATCTTTCTTGACTTTTTTTTCTGTTGAGATGTATGAAGAGTTGTGTTCGCGTGACTCGTGTAGAGGTGAAGGAAGGTCTCTTCGCACGTGTTCTGGCTGCAGCAGAAATGATTCAGCTCAAGATCATATTGAGCTGCAGAATGCACGGCAACTTTATGCCACGTACATGAGAGCCGCTAGTTAGAGTGGCTCTTGTAATACTCGGTGAAAAAAACAACTCGTTATCCAATGTGAAAAGGGGGAGATTTGAAATTGATACGATCTTCGAACTTACTTTTAATCGGTAAGGTAAATTTCTCTTGTTTTCAGTTTGTATTCCTTGTAAATACTTTCTCTTCTTTGTTCTGTTTACAAGTTTGTTATAGTTTGTACAGAAGTTACAGAATCATGATGTATTTTTAATGATCATCTTATTCCATACGAGTCTTATAAGCCGTTATATTTAATCATAAAACGTAAAATCTGTCAACTCGCAAAAGTTGATCATGACACTAGTTATTGCTTTATATTTTCTCTCCATGTCCAGGTACCTTTCATATTGTTTTTCGCCATTAACAAATGAAGATGACATTTTGTACGACCCAATAAATGGTATAAACGCTTTGCTTCGATTGCTTTAAATGTTCATATTTATACCACAGTACGGCATAATTATATGTGTGTACTATTTTGTGCGTGTCTTAATGGTTAATAATAAATATCAGGGTGACCGAGCTTCGCTCGGATGACTGACGAAATGGTCACATGGTTTTCAATCAATCGTCAAAAAGGTTTAAAATAGTAGTCATAAATAATCATGCACATCCTGATCTTGACATAATGCATTCAAAAAATAATTTCCGTAAAGGGATTCAGACAATGTTTTACTTATTCGTTGCACTGTTGTGTAACTATGAATATAACGATTGACTTCATGCATAACTATGTTGCTGATTTGGTAACAGTGTAATTAACGTTCCTTTATAAGATTCTTTTCGTGTCCGGTTTAAGGATTAATTCTAAAGTTTTATGGAACTGACACCCTGTATTTACGCAGAAGGAAACATACAGAGAGTAAATAAAAGATAATAACCATTTGTCTTTCATCTCTCGAGAAATGATGAAAAAGTTTGTTACAAACACCTTGATTGCCCGGAACATCGAGTTTTCAGGGACTGCTACCTAGGCGTTCCTCACGGAATGTCTGTTGTTTTTGATTGACATATTCTCTGGTATCCTGAAGACGATCTTGATTATTACTCTGTTGAAGAAATGACATCATTTATATCACTTTTTCGAATGCATAACCGCCTTAATCAAGCCATATACCTCCATAATCAGTACGCATCCATTTTCGTTTTCCTCCTACCCAGCAGAGTGTTTCAACTTGGAAAATAATTTTAAACAAATGACTTGACTATTTTGGTGGCTGTACCTTAGACTTTCAAACCCTTCAGTGCACTTCTTTTCGTGCGTCTTTCACTTCGTCGTGAAGTGATGTATTGGAACATACGCAACCTAGCGAGGTTTCTCTGTGCGAGTGTGCAACTAGTGCTTGAATGTTTCGTGTGCGCATGTCAAGGCAAAGTATTGTTTTGTCTCCAGTCTTCCTGACACGCACGCTGAGAAGGCGTGGTTGCACCTGAGACGTTGCTTGTGTTCACTCTTCTGGTGAATAATATTATGTCGACGAAGTCATCCGATATCATGCGCTGCAAAGACTGTCTACAACGCTATATTACAGATTTGTTTGCCATTATCATATCGCGTATCTTCTGATATCATTTCTATGAAGAGTTCAGAATGTATCTTTTGGGGAGCAAAATACATTGGATGTGTTTCCCTCATTTTAAGTTCGTTGCTTCTTCATGATAGCGTGGTGCATTCATCCTTTTACGTGACTAAAGCCATCATTTTCATCCCGCTCGTATGTACATATCGTTAACTGAGTCTGCGTAACCTTTGACGTAGTGTGTAAAGAATGTGAAGATCCTTTTTGTCTCTCAGGAACAAAGTATTCTAACACTTTTTATGAAAATGCCATCCTGTGGGGTGGTTTCTCCTTTCATATTCTGGACCCATCTCGCCGGGCTTGATACAAGAGAGAAACAAGTCGAAAATAAAAGCAAGGCAACTCTGTTCTCTGTGTAAAAATCGGAAGACGTCGCTTGTGAAGTCGGACGCTTTGTGTGTGACACGCGCTTGAGTGCTGTCACGGGATGAAGAATATGGAAGGAAGGGAACGAAGTCAAAGAGGACTCGCCGTTTGCCCTTTCACCCTTTGCGACAGACCAAGAACACCTGTTGGGTTGAACTGGTGGCATGAGTTATTTAATATTGGGTTATGAAATTATGAAAATTCTGTGCAGTGATTTATGACATCATTTTGTGTTCTTTTTTACGTTAAACATCGTTATAAATTTCAATTGAGCCCATTTGTTTGTTAGTGTAAACTTGGACCTGGCATGATTGTGGGACTATTCTGGACGAATTAATATATTTTTTTACTATTTAAATTCTCTAAACCAGATTAAATACACCAAACTTTCTTTTAAATTAATCTAAAAATGTAGTAATTAATTTTATCCCCGCATCCACACAAATGATAATTGTGTTCTTAACAAGTAAGCTTGTGTGTTGGACGGCATTTCTTAACAAAGTTTTTTTATTTTTATTTTTTTCAGGGGATATTTTAGTGATGGGAGTTACTTCACAGTTTGTACGATGTAATAGAAATGTTAGTACGTATGGTTTTTCAAGCTGTTTGTGGCTTTTGATGCAGGTATGAAAATCTTTTCATCTAAAAGTGCTCTAGTTGGTGGAATATAATTTCCTAGTGAGGTTGTATGGAGGAAAGAAGTCGAGCACATGATGAGAAGTGGAGTAGTGGAAAAGGGGGGAGGGGGGGACGACGTCCTTTTGAAAAGTGCATTGCGTGTGAGAAGTGCGTATGCGTTGACTGTCTTTAGCACTGCTTTGAAGAAGCACGCGCCATGTGAGAACAACTTTCTACACAAACTTAATTGGCACATGAGATCATAAACGTATAGATTGCTGGGATAAAAGTATTTGGGGGAAACTATGGATCGCAAGTTTCGTCGGAGAAAATGTTAAATAATAGGAACTAAAAGAAAGTGGGGTTTTAGGATTTAAAATAAAAATTTTCATAAGTTAATTTGGATAAAGAAATATATACAGCATTTAGGAAGAGGTACGTGTACTTGATTTCTTAATGGAATAATACACTCTTATACTTGGCAGTGCAGATGGAATGGAAAGTACGGTTTTGAAACTAAGTGAACATCAATGTCATGGAAGAAATGCAATTAATTAAACTCTGTCTCCGAGCACAAAGGCAGTTCTTTGTTGACGTTGGTGTTCTTAATAAAGTGGAATTCATGTGTGGCATTGAAGAGTAGATGGTACGCGAGTCAGTGTGCTTTTGACGAGTTATTTTTATTTTACCTATGGCTAAATCAAATCTAGAAAAACAGCCGTTTTCTAATTTCATAGATATATGGATTAGAGATGACTTTCTTTTCGCACTGAAATACGTTTTATTTTTATGATACTGTTTATTTACACGTATTTAAATATACGAATATTACATCCCACAAGTATTTAAATTTAGTTTTTAGAATATAGTGCGTATTTATTCGATTTTAATGGGTTCACATTAATCTTGGACTGTTCTTCTAGTTACTATAAGTTTAGAAATTTATCCTTCTTCCTGGAACACTACTCAAAATTTAATTTTTATACTTATGCGTCCAAAATATCAATATGAAAAAAACCTGTCTTCCTTGAACTGAAGAGTGTATTTCTTACATTGCTCGTCGACTTTGGATGAGACAAGATTCAAAGAACTCGGCAGATGGAAGATAGTTAAATCCGTCCTTTGATCGTGTCAGAAACAGCAATTAAGCCTCAGTGAGGAATGTCATCGGTGGGTGCCTTTGTTGGCGAGGTAGAAATTAATTACCTTGCTTTCTCACTTGTGTCCTTTACTGCCATTTGTGCTGTTCACACGGAACAATCGAATTTTATTGCTGCATTTCTCAAAAACCTATTTTGTAGGGGATTTGGAGAAAAAGTCGATTGTAGAAAACTACTGATCGTATTTTTAAGAACGAGAAAGTGCTGAGATACGCGTTTTTACTTTTCAATGACTCCGGGTCCTATTCTGAAGCCAAGCTCTCCAACCGTGAGCAATTTGCAAGGACTAATTAAAACGTGATTGGATGTGTGGGCAGACACGATACCTCTGGGAAATTTCACATCGATCAAAGCGAATATCAGTCACGAACTTCTGTTCATTGTCTTATTTGAGGTAGTCATGTATAGTTATCTATGCGTACGAGAGATAAAAGTATTCCATTATTTACGGAAACACAAGATCTTGGCCAAAACAAAACCATAGTTCTTGTTCAAAAGCTCACATTTTGCGAAAAGTCAGAATTGTCACTTATCTTTTGAATTCTGACGGAATAATCTCTCAACGAATCTCATTGTTGCATGTTAGTGGATGTTTCTTTCGGAATATTATTTATTTCGTCTACATAGTGGGTGAAAAATATTACACATTTTTACTGTCTCACAATATATTTGTAATATACTTTTTGAAACGATTCCTATTGGTGTTCAAAGTTGCAGGGTTAATCGCACCATTTGTTTCTATTCTTTGCTGTCGTTTGGAACCCTTCTATCGTCAAAAACAATCTTAAAGAATAATAATATTGACTTCATAATTCTGTAAGTTTTATGACTCATGTGCGTAATTGATGTTTTTTGTGTTTCACAGGGGCGTATTCTTAGCTATTTGATCAATTTCTCTTGGTACATCTGATACTTGCACTATATGTTTTCAAAAAATACGAATTTAAATATAATTGAAACAAAAAAATATTTTTACCCACAAATACAAAATTAAAGTGTCGTGATATTTTCTTTATTTTAGTAACTTTAAAGACGTAATTTAGAGGCTGTTTCTATCGTAAATATAAGCAGTGTGTAGCGTTCGCGACGTGAACACAAGTGAGGGAATTCTTAATGGCGGTGCCTGACTGTGTCTCGTCTCGACTTGGTCGAGGGACCCGAGGTGGCGAGGTCGCAGGGCAAAGCCAGGCTGCTTGCGTTGCAGGAGAGGTAATTCCAGAGATTAATTAATATCCTACTACGCGAAGGTGGCGCTCGCCGAATCTGAGAGAGGTTCAAGTTGAGAAGTGTGAGATAAGTTTAGATAATTTACGTGATGTTAATTCAATTAAAAATTTATTTAGACGTGTAATTTGGATTTAAAAATGGACCAGAAGAAAAAAACAGCAAAATCACAGTTGTTCTAAACTTCGTAAAAAATAAAAAGAAGAGGATTTGTGTGTGAAATGATTAATTTATTCCAAATGTTTTATGTTTTCAAATGTGGATTTATTTTGTTTTCTCTCGTTGAATCTTACAGAATCAACGATGCAATATTCATTTTGAAGAATCTGTTTTGATAGTATTACGATAGTGTTTGAGGAATTTTGATGAAATGGAATGTTAATACTACGTTAAAGCTCGAGCTTTAATTCTTAATACTCACATTACACTCAGTGTGAATTGTTATCCGGTAAAGTCTAATTAAATCAATTATAACAGTTAGAAAGTAATATACTGTTTAAAATAATATTTAGCGTAACATTTTCAAATCTTTGTTCTTTGGTCGTGCAGCACAATATATAATGAAGTAACGTATTGAATTATTTTGAATTTTATTTATTATCTCTCCTTTGTAACTAAGAAACGTCACTAACTAATCATGATATAATTTTCAAACATACAATCTGGAAAGTTTCAACATTGTACTCTTAGGACAGTAATACAATTCGAATATAAATTTTTTCGCATAATTTTTTATATGGTAAGGAATAATTTATTCGTGCGTAAAAATTAATTACGTATGAGTTATTTCGTGGAGTCAAGAACCTCGTTCCTCTTTTTTAAAATCAATATTTTTTCTCACGCATGTCAATAAGCTTTCGTATTCCGCTTCGTCAAACGCCTGACTAAGCACACGTGCACTGTGCAGAAGAAGGGAGGGGGTGACCATGAGAGGTCGCCCTCAGCCTCTTGAGCAAACGGCCGCAGTCAGATGCTGCTGCTTTGTGCTGCGATGGGGCCTTCGCCTTCTTACACCTGTGCCGTGCTCACAGCTCCTCCATTAACACGAAATATTTTGAATGCGAAGAAATTTAATTGTATCTTTTCCTTCGTTGTCGGTTTTCTTTTCCTTATTTTCTTCAACCAATTCTATTTCTGTTACTGACCTTTTTTTTTCTTTTAAGTTTCACCACATAAAAATAATATGTTGATCTTCAAATATGGTACTTTCTACGTATTTTTGTCGCCTAATTCTTGTACACAGTCGATTTTTCGATTCTATCTCGTCCTTGAAATCTTTAGAACGTGGCCGCTTGTCTCCTTTTTATCGTGTAACGTTCACAACACCTCTTCTTCGCACCCTTTTAGCACCTTTTTATGGCCTCCACAATGGCGCAGGCGCCGGAGGGCTTGCCACCGTAGTGTCTCCCACGCTGCACTCCTGTTTAGTACACCATCTCAATTCGGTTATAATCCAAGTACTTCTCATTTATAAATGGATTTCACCTTTTTATTTTGAATTTTAAAGAACATCAGAATTAATCAATTAATATTAAAAATATACGCCCATTATAAATTATTTTTTAGCCACACAACGTTTCGACTAATATTCTAGACTTTGTCAGGTGTCTTATCAATAATAAAAAATACGTTTTAATGAATACATGGCGTTCTGTTCCCAATATCTTATCAACATTTAGTAAGTATAACAGAATGCCATGTATCCATTGCTTTTTTAATTATTGGTAAGACACCTCACTAAGTATATAACCTGTAGACGAAATGTTGAGAGTGAAAAAGAAAACAATCCGGGGATGACATTGATCCGAACGATCCTGAAGTGAGTCTCGGGAGGGATAGTCGCGTCATATTTGTGAAGATACACATATTCATTTTAAAATATGCGATGTTGTCTTTGTGGCGCGAGTCATAGATGTGACTATGTGGTCTTCACTCGCAAGGTGAACTCGCGAGGCCTGATGCTGACGACGGTTCCTTTCAGCAGATCTGTGCGACCGTGAACTCCCTAGCGCAGCCACGTGACAGAATTAAGTATTAAAGAACACATGCCGTGCATACAGCAGGCGCGACAACAATATAGCGAGAATATAGCCCTTCATTAAAAAAAAAACTGAAGTGTTAAGTGTCACAGAGAATGCTATCTTAAGGTAGTACTAGTGTAGGTAGAATTAAATCACTTAAATATCTGAAATCGGCGTAAATAAACAAATGTACGTATTTGATTTCAACTTGAAAAAAAAACACCTCACCAACCATTTCAATTAAATAATTGCAAATATAATTGATGGTTTAATACATTGCGACTTATGGAGGAAACATTTGTTTTAAAAAAATACCAATTTTCAAATCACGAAAGTGATGAAAAGTTTGTAATAAATTTTCCGTAGTATTTTTTCATCACTTTTATCTTTATGTCGCCGGGCATTACAAAAAGATAACTCACATTTTCCGAGGCGAGATACATATATCACGAAACCGTTGCGCTCAGCCTCCATATTTTTACATGCTCTTGTGCTTTTCAATCATGTCAAGCGAGTTACTGAATATTGACGAATATTGATTGATATATACTATTAACTGATAGATACAAATAAAATAGTGTTTTTTTCATTATTATTTATATTGATATGATTTAAAGTAATTAGAATAAAAATTAAAGAAACGATTATACATCACAGTGGTTTGACTGACTTTGAGTGCTCGTCCCACCTTAAACCAACGTATTAAATAATGAACGAGGGAGTGGTTTTCTTAGTTAATGAGGAAGGGAAAAAATTGATACTATTTTGGTTTCTTGTAGCTTATTATTCTAGGTTTAACTGTCGATAGATCGATGGATTGGCACTTACCAGTACGATGCACACGTATATTTCCCCGAAACCTTTTTCATTTGAGTCTCGCTCGGGCGAATGTTGCGAAAACCGTGCTTTGACTTGACTATTAACAGTTGTGATCGATGACCTGGAAGTCTTGTGCAGAATGTTGACAATTAGATTTTCAGGAAGATTGACCACACTGTCCCAAGACTTAACATCCAAATGATTTTTTTAAAAATTAAACATAACGAAGTAAATTGGTGAGTTTTATATAATTATTCTCAATGAATAATAAACCAGCAAATAAATTTGAAGTTTTAAATGGTCTTTAATTAAAAGAAATTCCTTTAATTTTGTATTCAATTTACAATTTTATTTATTAAGTTAAAATTAAAATACATGTTGAGTTAAAATACTTTTATGTACACTGTCTTTACGCCTATCATATGATATGTAGATCAAAGTCGTGGCTACTATCGCGTCTTGGGTCTGTGACATTTTTCTGGTGTTAAATATAAGAATTGTTTCAATGTAACCAATGGATTTTCTCTATATTTCTATGACTGTTAGAGAAAAGGAGGAGTTTCGAATGTTCATGATAGATACGTCATAAACTTTTGCATTGAGTATCACAGTTCCGTATCGTTTGGATGAAATGTGAAAGGTAAATATGCGGTGCAGTCCCTATTCATTATTTCTTAATAACACTATTCTAAAAAACGTGGAACCGATTCATGTTCACTTCTTCCGTGTGGCAAAAATAGAGGAAGTATCTTAGAGAGAACACTTAAAAACTGGTGAAGGTCATCTGCAAACTTTGCCAACGGTATGAAAGAGATTTGTTGATCAGTTAATATTAGAGTAGCTCATCTTTATATAGAACAAGAAGTAAAACAATGGTCATTATGTTAAAATAATTAATTCAATTAATTATAATAATGGAATTTAATTCATTTAACGATTGAGAGATCTTCTCTTTTTAATGTTTTAAAAGTTTCCTAAATTAGAGAGTTGTTTTCCAATTTGTATGATGTTTTTAAATTTTACAATGCATATGCCTTAGGTATTAAAGTAGAGTATCACTTTCGTACTCAGAATACTCACATTAATTCAGAAAATTTTATAATTTTCGTTTTTGTGATGATTATTAGTTGTCACCCTGGAATCACTGTAAATTCATCAAAAGTTGGGGAGAATGATTTTGATACCTATTTTTCCTCTGCACTCTCAGAGTTGAACAATGAGAAGTGGGATGATTTCAGTTCGTCTTACCTGAGTGCACATAAAATTATATGTACACCGAAACCATTATTATATATATGTACACCGAAACCTCGACTACTAATACCACGAAAACTCCGTTTCGGTTTATTTATTTATTTTCTGTAAAATTCTGTTTCATGGGTGTCTTAATTTTATCTTTTACTACATTAACTTTCTTTCGTATAAATTCCCTTTGATGCTACATTTTATACCTCACCGTTACCCTCTGTTTCATTTTTGCAATTTCATTACCACCTCTTCTCTCACGTAACTCGATTGCTACGTTTTCATTGGACTGTCGGGGTTTATTTAGTTAATATTGTCAACGACTTTTCATTAGCTCAGTCTTCTTCTTTTTTTCTTTTGGCAAATCCATTCTTTTATTTATGGCCTCCGTTCCTCTTGAATTTCTTTATCTTTCCTTTCTTCCTCCCATCCTCCCTTCCTTCCTTCATTCCTTCTTCACGGTGTCCCTTTTGCGTGGTTTCTCTGTCCTCCTTCCCAAAGCACTCCACACTCTCAGTTGATTGAACGTGGAATGTGGCGTTGAAGCGCAGGGAACTAATGAAATTCCTCCGCGGATTTGTGTACACATCGGTCCGATTTCGACAAGTCTCCACTTTGAAAGAGCGACCGAGAAATTCCCTCTGAGATTACGTTGCACTCGCGAGGTTTTTGTAAATTTATTTATCAAACTTGTTACATTCATTTCTTAACTCATCAGCCGACTCCTAATAAACGCTCTCACCAAGTCATCTCTTTACACAAAACATTTTTTCTGTGAAATTCAAACATCCAGAAATACTGTATGTGAACGCGAGAAGATTAGTATCGTGGAATATTACTCGATATAATGTATTTCTTTAGTCGTTGAGATACCGGATGTGTTTTCGAAGGAGCAAATTATATTTTCTTAAGTTTACGTAAAGGAGTGTTGACATGACGCCACGAGTTCCTGAGAAAGATTCCTCGCTGTAACGTTTGACCTTCAATGGAACGTTCTTCACTAACCGTGACTAACAGGGAGAGAAAAGTCATAGTGCAAGAGACTACTACTTGGAGGAATCTCGCTTTACCTCTGCTATGCTTCGACAAGACTTACTACAAGAAATTAAATAAATAATAATAAATCTCTGCTTTGTTTCCTCGACTCCCTAGAGCCCAACATCAACGCACTAGTATGACAACCAAAAGCCTTTCTTTTGTTTATACTTCGTTTGGATCTTTTTACTTCCTCTTGGCACTTGCGTACTTTGAAATGAATGAGAGGTACTTTTTTTTTAATGAACTACATGTTTTAGTTCTCCTAAGAAAATAAGTTCTTCTGAAATCGGGTGTACGAGTTTTAAAGATTTTTTTCTTGTCTATCCTTCTCGTTTCTGAAAAGTTAACATTAATTCCCCATTGTAAAATATATGTGATGTGTCCATTTTTCTGAGAAGAAACTTCATGGATACTGAAGATAATGACTGAACATCACTATGCCAGCAAGACGGGACATGTACCAGAAAACATCCGTATCCCTTCCTTGTGTTTTTGCAAGTCGTGATGTTCGGTATCGTTTGTCATTCGTGTACGACTGTTTCATCAAAAAAATGTATATCACTGTTGCTGACTGCCATCGTTTTATCGTCAGAGCAGGAAGAATACGTTGCTACTGGAAGTTGCATGGGGAGAACCACATAGGTTTATGTGTTCGTTATGAATTCATAGTGATTGAGAAGGACGCAATGACGTCATGAGGGCAATGGCGGTCGTTAATTGTCATTACGAATTAAACTAACCCTAGAAGTTGGCAGTAGAACGCTTGGGGTCTGCAAATGAAGTGACCAATTGTGCTTAAAATTCAGTTTTGTGGCTAAAACTATTTAACAGAAAACATTCAATTTTCAGAATATAATTAATCATAGTGCAAAAAAATCACGCTTTCGTATCGGAAAAATTTGGGAACACAAAATGTGAGATTGTAAGCCGCAGCAATCGATGTCAGTTTTTCGTGACTGTGGCGATGGGTTCTGTTTTATTGACGAGGGCTTTTTCCCCAGTTTGAAGTAGGAAATTAAGTAAATTTACTATTCAAACAGTTCCAAATAAGAGGTTTCGGCATTCATGCAAATCTTTTTAAGTTTTCTGATGTATTGTATCATTTTAATTAATAGTAATAAAGTATATGTTGGGGGGGGGGAGAAGAGGAATGATGAGCGCTACATGATGGCGGTTGTCACAGTGACAGCTGAGGGACGTGCAACGTGAGGTGTGAGCGATGGGAGGAAAAGGTGCACCCCGTGGCGCCATGCCTTGCCGGCCACCTCGTCTCGCTTCGCATCGCGGATCAAAGGACCCCGATTCCCCACTCTCGCTACCATCCCCATCGCCTCTCGTCCCTTCGTGCCTACGGCCTCCTCCATTGCTGCCAACCTCATCTCGTGGTTCCCTCAATCTGCCTCGAGGCGGAAACTCATCTCGCTTTCTCTCTGCCTCTGTCAAAATTATTTTCTTAGACACTCTTTCAACAATGGCTCCGAGTGGATCATCTCCATACACCGGATCGTGAAGTGATGAAAATTATCAACCACATTCCCTTAATTTAAGAAAGACGTGCCGACGTTTTTGTGCGTGCGTTTCGAGATACCAATTTTTGTAGATATCAATTACATTATACTTTTGGTTAGAAATTGTCTTCTAAATTAACGTTTTGTCTCTTGATTTCTTGCCTATTCGTATTTTTAAATTCTTTTCTTAGGACGATTTTTTTTCCGATTCAACATTCAAGACGTATTTGTCAACCAAGTCTAGAATAGAATACAAAAAAAGATATTCAAAATCGAAACTTCTAATATTATCACATCCACGATTGTTATAAAGTTATTATTTCTAGATCATGCAATTCAATGAGAGTTAATGCTGGGACAGAATTACCGTGCTTGTAGTTCATTGATCAAGTAAGTGAAGGAATTTAAAATGTTTTGCAGCGAAGGGTCATGTTTTTCGATTGTCTTGGTTGGCAGTGATGAAATTGTGGTTCCCTCGCCTCATTACGTTGGTCGCCAATGCGAGGGAGTTGGGACGTGATAGGGAGCCACCTGACTGAGACCTCTCCTTTTTTTTTTTTTTTTTTTTCCGATTCAACAGCTGCGTAGGGGAAAAAAGATCCCTCAAGCGTTTCTGTACTTTCTGGGGGCCGGGAGTTAATACTTCGTGTCATCCAAAGGTCTCACCGTGCCACAACAGATCACGAAAATTATCCTTTGATTCACATAGGGAAGAGCTTCTCATATTTTAAACCAGATTCACGCCCTGGTCAGGAACTCTGGGAACAATAGTAGAGATATTTGAAAATATTTGGTTTTTGAATTCTTTAACAGCTAAGAATTTATGACTGAGATAAAAAATATATAATTGAGAAAAATAGTGTTTTATAGTCGCAGGTAGTAAGAGAAAATTATACTCGTGTTTCGACAGTCTGATTAATGTACTGTGATTATTTAATATATTTAATCTGTGTGTCAAAGACACCAGCGTCGTATTACTTCCCATTATGAAATAGTATTTCTCTCAATATTGGTTGGAATATTCACGCCATTCCGACTGTCATTGCGACGCTAGAAGACGCCTTATGTCTTCCATATTGTATTCAAACCGTGACTGTGTTTCCTAAGAATGGTTAGTCTTGGAGGAGGTAGTAGTAACGAACGAGTGATTACTACTCGCGACTAACATTGTTTTCCTCTTCGATTTGTTTTTCCCCTTTCGTTTCTGAAGGAGAACTTTCAATTTACGTTTTCCTTCTCTCCATCGAGCTCAAGGAACATGGTTAGAGGCTTTAAGGCTCATTTTTCGAAATCGCTTTTCTTCACCCTTTATTATTGTTCAATTTACATTCCTTGTAATAGGGAATGCAATGTGCATAATTTGAAATAAATCCGAACAGTCATAGCGAATGGAGTTGAAGGTCAAGTAACGGCTTGGCTCCTAGCGTATTAAAACTCGTAACTCCAGCACACAGTCATCCGTGTAGCCTCGATTCACGACCTCTAACGCGGTCTAGACGCATTCCCCTTCCGACACCAGCCTCATGCCAATGCGCGCACACACACACACACACACTTGGAGCGGTGGAGGTGGTACGCAGCGGAAACAGCAAGTGCGCTTCGGAACGCGACATCATGTTATCGACACCTAATTGATGTTAGCTCCAACACACGTCGACCACTGCCAAATTACATTCCTGGGCGTTGAAATCTCCTTTTGCACTGTGGCGGTGTCACGGAAGGTGTTGATTGTTAGTAAGATGACGATGGTTTGCTAGAAGTACTAATCAGCATAGATGGAAGTACGGTTAAGATGATAAGAAAATTTCCTTGTATGACGTTTTGAATTTTAGACACTTGGACCTCTGTGAGAGTAGGAGGGATACCTTTGATTGTGGAGTCACGCTCTAGAGGAATCTTATACGAGGCCAAATTCTGTAATGGAGCTGGTTCTGAGTAATGGCTCCTATTTATTGGTACCGCTCCGCGCCCGCTCAAGCCGGACGCGAACTAAACTGGGCGCCGACGTTGGTCAGTGCTGTACCGCGTGCTTTTTATGACAGCAGTCCGTTGATCTCTACCCAGTGCTGTACGCTGTTAGAATTTAATTACTACGTGCCTGGTTTGGAATTTGCTCTGATGGATTTTTTCTCTTCGTAATGGAATGATCATCACATAAAATTATCGTTTCATAAATAAATGTTATCAAAATAATATAATCTTGTATTTGTGCCGATATATACAACATCTAAGGAAGCAAAGGAGTCATGCTTTTCGTCGTCAGTTATTTTATCGTACTACATTACGACCATGCATCGTAAAGCGTAAAAAGTTATATGATTGCTAGATCTGTGTTGCTTCAGCACACGACTTCGTCCTTGGTTGGAGATACGGTCTATATTTGATCACCGAAACTGAAAGTGCGAGCATACTTCTAAGTCATCAGGATCGACTCTACTAACGAGCATGTGCTTTCAAAAAACATGTTTTTGTCTTCGTGAAAGTCACAACCGAATTATTCCGATTGCCTTTTGAATGCCCATTTATTAATTTATTATTTAATAGCGAGGGTATAAATATTACTTTATTCATAACATGAACCGTGTTTATTAGGTTGGAAAGAGGCACAAAATTCAATTAGCTCCACCTTACCGCTCTGGGCGTGACAAAGGCTCAGTCCAATCAACAAAATGAAATCGTTTTCCCTGTGATAAATGTATCGGAAATGCCTGTCCATTCGGCAGCATCAGTTTGTTGTGCAGCTTCAGCACAACTTGCTTTGGTCGACTGCCTCTGTCACTCTGCCTCTATGGAGCTTATCGTTCGCTCATGAGGGATAAACAGGAGCATTATTCCTATCTGTGTGTGTAACATGGCAAAATACTCGCCGCTTCAGTCTTTTGTTTCTAATGCGCTGTTTATTGGCGATGGTGATAATGATAACCACAGCATTATGATATCCATGTACGTTTCGAGAACCTCGTAATAACTTGGCTGTCTAGATAAATTGAATTGGTGGAGATTAAAAGGTTTTGATGCAATAACATTCATATTCTATTATGCCATTAATAATAAAAGTTGTTCGCTATTAAGTGACCGCGCAGATTGTAATTGCTGTTCATATCGACTACATTGACATCACGACTGCGTCACTATTTCATAATTAAGTTTTCTGTGTTTACGTTTGGTGTGTATTAGGCCTGTTGAATCGTGTGTGGTGGGGACTGATAATCTCATTCGCTATGCCAATAGCACTAAAATATTTAAATAATCCTTTCCTCAGTAATACAATTATTATGAAGGCGTTTATGTGGAAGTTTTTCGTGTTCTCTCCTCTCCCACCAATTGCCGAGGAGCGCGAGCGCGTGCTTTGATCAACTACTTAACGCTCCTTATTTATGAGCTCACGTTTTCAGCGCGCACTCGCTCGCATTAAACCCGCACGTATCATGAGTGAGCCATGAGAGTTAACTACCGGTAATATGACATATGATCCTTCACTGCCACTTAAGTTACTAGTTTGAGATGAGAACTTCATTTTTTCGTACTCCATATTGTTCAGAAGTATGGATCGCGAAGGTTATTGTGCTTATTTGCGTGGATAATTTTCAGGTCAAAAAAATTATTTTCTATTATCGAGTGAAATATTTCACTGTACCCCTGTTTCAGAAATCAAGTGTCGTAATTGTGTATATGATTTTAATTTTGATTTTAACAAAAGAAGTTTTATCTTGAAATCCAGTCCAGTCCAGTACCTAAGTATTTTCTTAGATCCGTAGTTAGTAGAATTTCGAACAAACTTATCTTGCTGAGATCTGTATATTATTCAGAAGAAATTAACGATAGCCCGGAAAGCACAATGCCAACGCGGTATCTGAACCGGCTGCTACTAACCTAACCTCAAACATTTCAGTGCCGTTTTTTTTTGCCTATTTATCGGTCAACGCAGGATTACATAAGCTTAATTTCTTACATCTAGCGTTCATGTGAACCACTCAATTTTACAAGTGCGAACTAAGACATGTTATTTTTATTCCGATAATGAGTCAGCGTTTTTAGTACCCCTGTTTCCCCTCTCGCCCAAAGGCTGCTAGTAAGGATCTACTCACTACTCTTGGCCATGCGCGCAGACAAACCGTCGACTGTGTAGTGAGAAGTTAAACGTGCTACAGCGTAATTGCGACGAAGGCGATGAAAGTGACATGGTCAAAATGTAAAGAGTTCATGCATGGAAATAGTACATGGTTAAATTGTAAGATTGCGGTTCGTTCTAAGTCGAGAAAAATATTTGTAATGATACCTAAGTTTTTGACCATTGGTTCCGTATGAACGAACAAAGAGAAAAGATTACTGCCAAAAATTACCGTTTAGAAATAAGATATAGCGATAGATGAGATACTAGCTCTGAAGTTTTCAATATTCGTGAACTTTTGATATGTGCAGAAAAATGACGATATTTATTCCACTGAACTCGTCACTTCACTCTGCTCGTCATTCGTCTGATAGCGAATCTGATGAACCAGAGAGTGTGTGCGCAGGAGTCTACACTTCACGGACTTGGGATCTTCCTCAAAGGTCGTCAGCATCGTCTTCTCGATTGGCAAATGCGCCTCTGCGTTTGTAGCAGCTTGGCGTTATTTGAACTAGATTAGCTGATCCTTCTGCTCCAATGAGCAGCTACTTCCGAGAGAAGCGATGCTGTTCGAGAGAATTGGGAGCAAGGGAGTCACCGGTTAGAAATATAGAAGGGGATATGAACCATGAGATATTGTGCGTGAAGAAACATTTTTTATTCAACGATAATTCTAGAGATGCAGGACTAACATAATTTTGTTACGTATTGTGATGAATTATTTATTCTGAATATTTCCCTCTTGCTGTGAACAAAAAAGCAATTAAAATCTTCTGAAATCCGCGTATTAAGGTTAGAGTGAATTTTATGGTTCTTCGATATCTAATTTGTTTAAGATCCGTGCGTCAATGCTGCAATTAGGAGTATGAATTTAGTAGTAATACTAAGTATGTTAACAAATGATAACTGGTTGTATACTAAGTGAATGGCCGGAACTTACCCGTTCAAGTTTTTTTTTTTTTTAATATTGTGTTGTATGATATTTTGCTACTGTGTTAAGTATCGTCAAAACCCATTTTCCTTTTTATTTTCAATTCTGTGGTATCGCAAGTCTTGAGGATCGATACTATAGGGTCACCTGATTTATTCCTCTCACGTTATTAGAATTTAAATCAATCACATGAATTCTCACGATAATTATGAGAGGACGTTTAAAAGAAGAAAATGATATTTTAAGGCCTCTTTTTACAACGATGAAAAGAAACGACACGATTCCTGTTTGTAACTAAAATATTCCATTTAATTTATAAATGAGGAAGTGTCTATTTATTTATTCTGTAATTACGTTCTGTTATCTCAAATGACGAATATTCTATTTTCTTCTTCCAGGCGACGGGTGCGTTGAGAAGCCGTTGTCTACGCTTTGGAAGAACTACACGGGGTCTTCGAAGCCTGATGTCCCCATGAAGCTGACTGTTTGCAATGCAGGGCTGAAAGCTGTCACCAAGGAGCACGGCCTCACCGAGTATTGGAGCCATCGCATCACGTACTGCGCCGCTCCTTCTTCATTTCCTCGGGTTTTCTGCTGGGTAAGCATATTTATTATCTCACACGTCTTCGAAATATAATTACATATAAATCGGATTGGATTTGAAAACCATAAGGCAATATTACGATGTGGTAATCTGTTCTGATGTAATTATAAAGAATAAAACTAATTAAATATTAAATGAACAAATATCCTCATCATTCATTCAAGCTACTTCATTTGTCGGTTTAAATTCCACTTTGCAAATATTGTATTATATCTATATTTCATTGCTAAAAAATTGTTTGTTCTTCTACTTAGATATTAATCACAACGATTTATCTGGAGTTTAATTGAATTGGCCTGTGCTGCATGCCTCTGTTCTACTTTGACGCTTTAATCATGTCACACTAATCTATCATCCGTATTCGGCATCCAGTCTGCATAATAATTTTTCCCGAAACTT
The DNA here is from genome assembly GCA_002313205.1 of Laupala kohalensis. NCBI lineage: Eukaryota > Metazoa > Arthropoda > Insecta > Orthoptera > Trigonidiidae > Laupala > Laupala kohalensis. Next base: position 432,643 of record NNCF01127680.1, read on the forward strand.
CATTACATCAATTGAGTGGGATGTAGCTAATGTACATGATACCAGATTCTCTGTTTATTCAGTGGAACCGGTTGACCAAATCGGTTCACATTTGTGTTCGAGAAAGTAAAATGTTTTGAGAACCTTGAGAACCGTAATTTAGTAGGGAATCAAGTATGGTTTGCCAATCGTGTCTCTAGTCAGTTTTCTTTACAAATAATTCCTCACTAGTAATCGAGAGATGTTATAACTTAATGCTTCGTTAAAAATAGTGTATTTTAGTTTTGTCTAAAAACGTTTTAAGAGTTCTTGTTGGAAAGAAACTATCTCTAATAATTAATTCATCATTTCAATTTGTTTGCTTTAAAAACTATTGTGTGTTAAATTGAAATTAGACATATAAAAATATTAAACTACTAGCGTCCATTTCTGAAGTATACTACAGTTAAATATATTGTGAAAACTCCATCATTTAGTCCTATATTTCTCAAAACTCTGTCTTCCTCTCTCGATGTTATTCTTTCTTTGATTACCAAAAGCATTTGTGTAAATAATGTAACGTCTCATTACACATTTCCCAGTTGGCACGATGTTTGGTATCCACTATAGCTGTTGTGTAACCGCGTGGTATGTGTGTGTGCGCAGGTGTACCGCCACGAGGGTCGTAAACTGAAGCAGGAGCTGCGCTGCCATGCTGTGCTGTGCTCCAAAGAGGCTGTGGCGCGGCGCATGGCTTCTCAACTGCGCGCCAAGTTAGCGCTGGCACTCTCCGAGTTCAAGCGCGACAAAGTATGCCGACAGAATGCGCGCTTGTCGCTTGCAAACAGCGTGTACGACAATCCTTCGTTGCCGCGACGCAAAATCCTCCTCTCCACCGGCTCCCACAACTACCGACCGCCACTCGAGCGCTCTAAGTCAGCTCCGAAACTGATGGTGATCGAGGAGAGCTTGGAGGAGGAAGAGGAGGACGACGAGGCGACGGAGACGACGTCGACGTTGGACACCGGAGTGGAGCGCCGCCCTTCCGCCGAGGACGAGGTGCAGCGACTGGCAGAACGCCTCGCCGCTGCCGCCCCCGCCAACGATGATGACTACCATCAAGTGGTGACGCGGCTAGAAGAACATCGGGAGAACATGGAAGGCGAGCAAGCAGTTGCGTTGGGGGCACACCGCGAACGTCGGAGCTCCTTGGGCACGACGCGGCGTGGCTCCTTGGCCAAGCGCATCAGCTGGGGTCCTGAAGTGGGCGATGCGGATGGCGAAGAGACGGCGCCGGACAGTGACGAAGGCACGAGCAGTTTGCAGAGCGTGTCGAGCGCGTCCAGCGACGGCACGGCAACGGACACGCAACCTCGTTGGTTCCGCGACACCTCCATGGACGCACTCGGATGCTTCCTTTCGCTGCCCGGCTTGCCGACGAGCGGTGAGGAACCCTTCCCTTCGTTGCCGTACGAATGCAATGCAATGCCGTCTCCCGAGGTGTTGGTGGATTGGCGACCGGCCGCGGGAGCCATTCCCGATGCCACGGCGGGCGTGGCCTCCATGCGCCCTCCGCTGGCCGTCGTGCTCCGTCGCTCGCACACCTTCCCTCCTCCCGCTGCGCTGACTGTGGAGTCGCTGGAGCTGGACTCGTTGAGCGAAGAGGACGACCCTCTGGAGGAAGGTGTGGACGAGCGCGCTCCTGCGGCGGACGAAGACAACGTGAGCGACGAGAGCGGTTACGCGGAGTTCATCGACGGCGGCAGCGGAGGCGGCGGCGGCGTTGGATGCGCGGCGACGCGAGACGAATGCCTCAAGTGCTCGTTGCCTCAAGGCGCTGTGCCCACCACGCGCTGTGTACGCGTCTGAACTGAACGAATGTACGTATCGCCGAGTCGTTGGGGAGGATCGTTCCTGGAAAAAGTGCTCGAAGAAGAAAACGCGTGAATTGTGTAAACTCAAGACTGTTGATTCGCGGCGCGTAGCTCTACTGAAGTAGAATCACCTTCAGAGGACCTTTCTGTCAGCCGGCAATATGTCGATACCCGACACCTCTACTTCTGTAAAGCCTTATTGTCTATCTTGACAGAGTCTGTGCTATTTTGTTATACAAAAGCTCTTTACCTCCCCATTATTAAAGTCATGTCTCGTCTTTGGCTATTCTTGTTAGAGGCTTGAGCTGTTGTGATTAAGATTATGGAGTTGGCTCTATTCTATTTTGGATGAAATTTTACAATAAAGACTTTCGGAATCGAGTGGTAATTACGGGTGATATTTTGGCAATGAACTGAAAGTTATTGGAAGCCTTTTTCTCTGAGATTGAGCGCCAAAAGGATTTGTTAGAATGTAACAAGATTCTAATGACGCCTAGTATTATAATAATTTTTAATTGCTCAAACGTTCAGAGCATAATATGGAAGCCTTTAGTCACTTGCCCTGTTACATTTTTCATTATTATGCATAATCAGCAATAATTGTTAAAATGTTTGAATTATTCTCTCCCTGGAAGTAGTTATATCACAGTTAAATTTGTTAAAATCTTGACAGTTATTGCTTTAACACACTTTAAAGTACCTTGTTGAATAGTCTGTATATACTTAGTCACTATAATATGATCATAACATGTTTATCTTAATCATCTCACTTTCTCCATCTGTATTGTTTTGTATTCCAACCAAAGAAACAGACATTAGACATAGTATGATTTGTAATTTTGCTGAATACTCAGTCATAAGTTAGCTCATATGTGATTATGCCGTTTTCTGCCCTGCAACTTCAAACAATATTCTTTTTAGTCATTGTGTTACAAATCAGCTGTGAACAATACTGGTCATTCCTCACGTTTTATTGATCATAGTGCAAACTCTTTAGTATCCTCACAACATTCGGTGGCCAAAGTTTACTTTCGAACTTGATAATTTATGTTAACCAAAGTATTTCAGAAGAATATACTTAAATTTGCCATTTTACTGTTATAAGTCTCACTTTTAGAAAATTATTTAAATAATTTTTGATGAAGCTATTGTCATGTCAGAATAAATGTAGAAAGTATCTTTGTTATTTAATGTGTAAAAGTGTGTAGGAATTTTTCTGACAATCAATTTTATTTCATATGGATAATTTTTGAATTTGTGGCACGGAACTGATATAAAAATGCAATAGTAAAGTATGGCCACCTCTTGTAAACCTCATGCACTTTGGAAGCAGTTTGCTTTCATAAACATATCTTACTGTATAGTAATGTTAAATAATGAAGAAAGTTATATCTTGTGAAACTCATTAAAATATTAAATGATTTTTCATGATTTTGTGGTTCTTCCCTTTTATTTTGACAAATGTGTATATGAATAGTCTTTTTCATTTTTGTAAGTCTTTGAGTATTATGAATTTGATGTGGCTCTCTATTCATTTTATGTTTGTTGATCTAAACACAAGATCTTTTGCTTTTCTGACAAAGGTCTGTAAAAGATTTTGTGGAAGATTTTTTATCAATGTGGAAGTCAATGGTGGATGTATAGTTGTAGGGAAAAATAATGATTGGTTCACACCATAGTAATTTTTTTAATTCATCATATACACCTATTAAATTGTATCTGAACCAGAGTATCTGATGTATTTACTTTTTGAGAAGCAACAAACATGGAAAAGAATGCTCGAGTCATTTCATTTGTGTAATGTGCTACAGTAGGAATATGAGTGTTGTATATGAATAAAGAAAACTCAAATATATCTGTAATGCATTTGTACATTTCTGAATCAGAGATGTGTATATATATGTTATGGAATAAATAGAATCATGTGTCAGAAATTTTTGAATTTTATTTTCTCTTCCTGAAAGAAATGATAATTTTGTTTTTGACAATCTTTTACATACATTGTATATAAAGACAATAATACATTTTAATAAGGTTAGATAATATTACTGATGTACAGTAACAGTATGTTTAATTTACTGGTTTTATTAATATGTACTTGTGAATACTTAATTCATCAATTCAACTTATTTATATGTAATTAATGGTCTCCAGAAGAACTGTTTTAAAAGGACTGTGAAAGAAATAGATGAATTCTCATAAACTTAATTTTCACTGGGTTTACTCTATAATTTTTTAAATGAAAGTACATGAAGCACATTATCTATATTGACATTAATCTTTCAAGGTAATATTTTTCATAATACTGATAAAAATTGTTTCATTTTCTGTGCAATCAATTTCACCTAAATTGATGCTATGCATTTATATGTAAAAAAAAAATCGAAGTTATATAATAATCTACAAGTTGAATGGGTAAATTGATGCCCCATATTTCATGGGACTGTCTGAATAGGAAGTTTGTTTTATTTTGCTTTTGAGACATTATGATCTAGCCAACATACTCCATTATCACTCCGTGTAAAATATATTTATCAACATGAAATTTAGTGAAAATAAAGCATGAACACTGTATAAAAATCACAGTATGTTTGGTAAATTCTATTTTATATATTACTTATTTTATATTATACTCCGCAACAGTCATTCTCTCACAGAAGGCAAATTCTGTTCCAATCATAATTTAATAAAAAAAGATTCTACGTGATAATAGTCAATGAATCGGTGGAATTTTTTCCCAAAAATAAATTAAATGGTTCGTCTTTAAATCATTGCTCCATGGGAGAAACATACGACGCAAATGCAAATTCATAAACTGTCGACAACATGCACATAAATTATCTGTTGCTGATACATTTCAATTCATTATTGTTGATGCAGTGATTAATGAAATAATTAAATGACTCAATTGTACCTCTATGATCATGGTTCTTATTTAAGTACTACTCACAAAAATTGCGCTTGTGACGTAACTTTTTTTTTTTTTTGTGGGGCTTTAGGGCTCGTCAATGTCGAGGTCATTAGAGCCCAGTGACGTAACTCGAGGGGAGTGGATTATGAATGGCAATGCTACTAAGAAATATCCACCAACACAATAGGGGAGAGATACAATTTACTCTTTTGTTTCCTTAAATTGTATTCAGGTTTAATTACATTGTGTTATTAATAACACATTTTCAGAAAATTGTCACTTGCATCATTTTTTTTCTAGAGGTGCATTGTGTTTCGTGCCATCATCAATGACATCCATACAGAAATATATCGCTATGGAACTGTCCCACAATATTTCTTTCGCTAGATCAACAAAACGATTCGTATAATCAAATTAAATAGTTAATCATTTTATGGCTTACAAACCTTTACTTCAGTAGTAGTCACATGGGACTGGCACAGCTTGTCCTTTCTGACTGCACAGTGATATTACTTGTGATTTTATCAGTGATAAACTCGGAAAGGCTAGGACGGTATTCCGCCACTTTGCGGCCATTTACGTAGTTAATATTTTATATTATAATAGTGAAATAACCAGTAATTTTATGTATTACTGATTAATAACGAGCGCCCCCTCCCAATGGAGGCGGTGCAGACACTAAATAAATCCATCAATCCATCATTTCTGCGCTCAATACCGCTTTCTAACAACATGGGGCTGTCGAACATGGACTGAAGCTTCAACTTCAGCAACAAGAATTACTCAAGCAGCAGCAACAAGAAAAACAACTACTGCCTACTAAGTTGCTCTGCAGTTACCCCAGCAAAACCAAGTTCTTCTACAAAATCAACAGTAAGTAATTATCATTTAACTGTAAGTGACAATAATTTACATTTCTCCTAAAACAATGCTCTTTTTTAGGTAAACAAGTTCTCTACATAGAGAGTTTGGAAGAAAAAAAAACAATATTCATGATCTATTGTTTGATGTATTACAAGTCCAAAAATAATTTCTTGTTCTTGAGTTAAACAAATTATTTAAAAAAAGCTAAAGAGACCGATACCACATGACCATCTTCTACACCAGCATACATACTATATGATATCTTGGGTTCCCTTCTTCTCTCTCCCGTTAGAGAATGCGTCAATAGCTTATTCACTTAGTGTTTCTTAGAAATCTTTTCAATAAAAAGCTAACAACATTTATTCTTGAAAAAACAATTTCTTTGCAGTTTGACTCTACATAATGATCTGAACTTTAGCTTACCGCCCTATATAACATAATTACGAAATATTATTGGCTTTATTTTCAATGGTCCTAAAATCAAGACGTGAGGAATAAGGGGACTGATCTTATAACATCACAAAATGAAAATAATTATTCGTTCATAATTTTATATTTGATTAAACTCGTGAATAAGAAAATTCGCAAGGAAAACTTAGCTTTTGAAAAACTGTTGCGAGCTACGCTACAATTATTTGGTATTACGTTCTCCTACAGCAACTGAATATAACCTCTTTTAAACAGCTTGTCTGATATTAGCCTTCGTTTAAGGAAAAACTAATTTCCTCGTCCAAATCTCAGAGATTGAAATCTCAGAGATTAGGTTCTCTTGGGACCATGATTGGATTTCTTGAGTCTTACAACATTTTCGAAGATCTTCTTTGAGAGCTTGTCTTCCTTCAAATTATGTCATGATGCGTATTGAGGTGATTTCACAGATGCGAGTTTTGTTTAACAGCTTCCAAGAAGGGTCTTCGATGTTAAGATTTTACAATGCTGAAAAAAAACATGTACTCTTTAATTTGTTTGATAATATTTTAAGATATATGTGGGGAATTTTTATCAGACTAACGACCTGTTTCGGTCTGGAGCATTAAGAAACGTTCTCTACTACGAGTGTGAACCGTGGAACTTTTCTACAAGGGACACTCTTGAGACGTTAGAATTTGTCCGCTATTGAGAAGTGTCCAAATTAGGGAAGATTGGGCCAACGAAGAATGAAATACTTGTCCGTTCAATTTTACTTTATAATATACGTATAATAACGTATTGTAATGAAACGTTTGTCACCAAATTTCGAAGGAGATTTCTGTACGTGTGAGAGGGAAACCTCGATGCGAAAACAAGTGTAGGAGGCAGATGAAAAAAGAGTAGGAAAAACTTATTTTTAATTTAAAAGTAGGACATTTATTATTTTTAGTCATACGTTTTATAACTTTAATATAAAAAAGTACTTAAGACAATTATCATACCAAACAAACTTTTCCAACAATTTTTCACTTAAACATCATCTTGAAATTCTGTCAAAATAGTCTCAGAGGCACAGAAAATAGAAAACAAGATGAAATATGTTGGCGAGTTCTGATAAAATAAACATTAGTATCGGTTGCATCCACAGAAAATAAAGCTATTCTTCAGAATCCTTCCTTTTATGCTGATAACGGCTACTTCGTCGTTTTCACATATTAATTCACATCGTCAACACATTCATGAATGAACATAATGTCTTCATCGCGACGCTTCATGAAACAGTTTCTTTTAAATCTCTCATGATGAGACACCGATATCAAGCAAGAAAAATGTTGATTTAATACAAACCTTAACATTATAGTGGACTACACATGATGATTCATTACGGACGTTTACCTCAATATCTCCTAAGCAGATGAAGATGAAATCTGGTTTCCGCAAGGTAAGACGTGATATGGGGCTAACACTTATTGACGTATTCAAATGATTTGCAGCGTTTCGAAAATGACCTATTTACATGGAAAAAGTGTAACCACACCGCGAAACTTAAAATTTCGAATATAAAGCATTGATACACGCAGGAGTAAGGTTTCGATTAACGCTCACTATTTTTTCATCGCTCTGGCAAGATGTTCGATATTCGCGTCCTTGTTACTCTGCTGTTGTTCGTTCAATTCGAATAAATGTGCTATCTTTTTCTTAATATTTTCTTGGAGAAAAAACGTCATGAAAAATTAATGATTTCATTAAAATAAACAAAGTTAGAGTAAATATCTCAACAGCTAAAAAAAAAACAACAACAACGAAGTAATGGAATACGTCACATTTCCCATTCGTCAAGTCCCATATCTTGACTTATCTTCGTGAGAATCAAGCTTCGATATCTTTATTAACAGCGGTGGTCTAGTGGTAGCGTCTTCGCTTCCACGTTCCCGGTAAGTAGTAGAGCGTGGGTTCAAACTCTGCTCGACCGAGTTAGGTGAGGTGAAGCTGGGGTTTCCTCGCCTACTCCAGACAAATGTTGGTTCGGCACCGTAAGTTTCCTGGTAACCCAACAGCTCTCCTTCCCAATTCCCTTACCCAAGTCCAACGGTCAGGCGGAAGAGCCTGAACCTCGCCAAAAGACATAAAATAAATAAATAAATTTATCCGTTGGGAGATAAAAGTGAACGTTCTCATTAAACCGTCTATATATTTGTATAACCCCATAAGATACATTATTAAGCAATATGCTTCAACTTTCTCTCAAAAGTTATTGTACATTATAACTATCACATCTTGAACTTCCAGTTTTATGTTTTCTCAAATTAGAAGGCAGCAAGTGGGTTTTTTTCAGAACATCTCTCACGTCATTTTTGTCATGACTTTTGCTTATATACTTAATATAGAACAAATATTTTCTATAATGAGAAAAATAGTTATATGAATGAAGATACCAGATTTTGGTTGAATAAGAGTGATTCAAATTCCAGAAATATGGAACAAATAGCGCAACAAACGAGCTTTGTATAATGTTATGAAATTGGCGGCGACAGTAAATATCGTCACACGTGGTAAAACATCTTGAAGGATACAAGATGTATTAAGCAACTTGATGAAAACACGTGGCTTTGCTCGCATGAACTTTGGAACTTTTGCATGAATAGTCATTTTAAATCTCCGTTGCCATCAACTCTGAACGTATTATGTATGATTTTAATTTGGAGATTGTATAGCTTATGTGTTTCATACCATGCAACTTTTCGGTTACAGAGCTTGATATAAAGATGTTCTTCAAACAAGTTTCTTTCGTTTTGTTAATTTAGGGTCTCACACGTGGCAAGCCTTGCAAATAGTCCGTTACACCGATGAAGCAGCAACGGCGAAGGCTGACTACACAATCGCCAGCCTGGCCCAGTGTTCCCTGTGAATAGTGGTGAACTTGGTGAATACTGTGATCGCATACACACTTTACAAATACTTAAAATGAAATATTTGTTTAGCTTGTGTTTTCTCGGTTTCATTTGTTCAGATTGAGCGAGAGCTCTTTAAATACATAAAGAAATAACTTCATTGTAAAGGCAGTCGCAAACTACGTATAACCATGTATTCTTTCGATATCGATTATTTTAAAATACATTTTTGAATGATGTAGCTATTTGACTTATTGTTAAAATCGAAATGCGTGTAACACGTTTTTAATCTATAATTTGTGTTCAACAATATTGGAACGATCTTTATAGTTGATTTAGAAACAATGCCAAATACTATTCTTTTTATACTTCTCTTATTAATAAAAAAATTACGATTAATCGGCAATTACTTATAATTACAATATTGAGCATCTAATTTCTACAAAAAGTTGTCTAACTTTCTTCGTCCTATTATTCTTGGGAGAAGGGAGTGGGCATGTTATGAAGGAATTGTGAAATCTACCAGATTGAGAAGTATTTGTATACTAGCTGTGGTTGTACATGTAACCCACTCTAGCGGATTCAAGTGCAACTAATGCCAGGAGCAGACATCTTGCGGATGCTTGTCAATAACATGCATGTCTTGCGGATGCATGTTATTTGTCGTGTGATCGGAATCATTGTACAGGATCTGCAAGATGATTTATCAACATAATTCCTTTTAGTCAATATTAATTGAACTATTTCGCTGTCCTTTCTGTAATGCTAAAAACATGCATAATATTATACTTGCCATTCCTCTCATAATTTGTCTAACTGATATTTTTCGAAAACTAATATATTTTTAAATATTTTTATTACGAAATTAAGAGTAAATTTTTCAGTTGCGGATCACCATAACAAAATATACATTTAATTTTGTAGAATATTATGTCCGTACGTCGCACAGTAGTTCAAAGTGCTTAGAAAGCTGGCTAAAAGAAAAAAACATCCAAGTGAAAATTGTTTGCCTTAGTACCTCGGAATTAAACCCAGAGGACATTAATGTACGTATTTCCGAAGGTAAGAGCTTTTTACCTTCCATATTTAGTCAGAAACATAGTGTTGAATTGGTAGGTAATGCAGCGGCACTTGGCGTTGAAAGCACGATTGGAAATTTGGACGTAAATACTACTGAATCGTTTCGAAAAGTGTTCAAATTTTAAATTATAATGATGGGAGTTGTTCTTAGAGGTATGCTTAATACATATTGAATAAAGATCAATACTTGAAAGAAGATCAATAATATCATACGACTATTATATATAGCATTCAAAATAGGCTTGAAAAATTGGCTATAGCAAATTTTTTTTTCTTTTCAGAAAAATAAGAATATTGTTTTTGTCCTCGAGTTTAAATAATAAACATATAAATTTTTTGAATCGGAATATTTAAACTTAATTTGGTACTACTCGCGACTTTACAGTGCAGCGATTTTAAGATGCAGGAGCACGCGGGGCAAAGGTACAAGTCACCCTTGTTACCTCTCATTGAGAACCTTCTAAACAAAGCCAAGGGCTTAGAGAAGAAAGAAGTTTGCAATCAAAAATTAAGAATCCTTGTCAAAGAAGTATTCAAACTCACCCAATCCTTTGATTCGGTTCTCATCGTTCATTTTTGAATGAACCACAATGTTATTTTACACAGACATTTGACTAAATCACAAGGTAATTTTACGATAAAAGTTCTGATTTGCTTTTGTCATTACTGCATAAAACACTTTTTGTATACCGACAAATGAAGTCCTGAAATTTGTTGATGTGAGATTATTTTTTTTACCAGTCCTTGCACCAAACGATCAGCGGGATAAGGCAAAGGTCTAAAAAATATTTGCGAAAATTTGAAAATATGATGCTAGGTAAAAGTAATATTTTTATTTGGTATAGACATGAAATGAATTCTATCACTTGACAGTCCTGTCCAACCCATTTGTGCAGTCCAACCATTTTTAAGTCTCATACGTGAGAAAAACTGGAAAGTGCGACTCTTTGCCCCATGCTACCCTAATACTTTTGTAGTACATTAGTATAAAATGGTTAGTATAAATTAGTTAGTATTAGTAATGGTATAAATTCATTTTAATTCTTGAATAGTGATGTATTATTCATATTCAGCGACAAAAGAAACCCTTACATTCACGTCTTTTCCCTTTATCCTTATAGATTTTTTTAAAGGCCACCAATTTGTGCCTTCCAGTTTGGATTTTTAAATCTAAGGTCAGATTTTAGTTCAGCGATGCAAAAAACCGTTCTATACAATTTTTAATGCAACTCTCCCAACTTTTCGATTTCTTTGCATGTCATGCACTTTGAACCATTGCGCAAGAAATTGTCACAGAACCTGTAATTTACCTGTAATTAAGAAATCTTACAATTGTCCAGAAATTGTAAAAATTTCTACTTCTATTTTATAATTTCAACAGCTTAAAAATAAAAGGAGAGTAATCGTCGTAGAATTTTAAAAAGGTATCGAAAGAAACTCATTACATTATTTAATTAATTGATTTTTATTCATCCGTAATTTAAAATATTCGTAACAGAGAAGTTCCGTTTGAACTTTTAAGTTCGTTTGTAATAATGTAATTCATTTATCGTTGTTCTCTCATGAAGGTGTTCAATCAACGTGTTCTTACAAGAGTGATAATATAAAGTTGAAAAAATATAATAGAGATAAAACTTCTTTGAGAAAGTAGAATTTTCTTTTCGCATCGCGGTTTTACTCCACATTGTTTTTCCTGGAGCAAAAGTTATTTTTTGTTCCATTAATTAATTATTTAAAGCTTCTCTTGTTCTCGCAGCTCTGCAAAAATCTCATTTGCACGCGATGAGAGAAGCGAAGACTGCAGAAGTGAGCGGTGACTTTAAATATGTTTAATTGAGAACATTTATTCACTTCGCTCCTCAATCCAGAGTTGCATCTAATTAATGACGTAGTCAGAAAAAAGAAACGACTCATATTTCTCACTTTCTCCCAACTCTTGTTCTTCGTTTAATATGGGCACACATTGGAAATTTAGTTCCATTCCACAGGATTATTTTAATGGGCCCTCTGGTTAGTTTAATTTAAGGCGTATCCGACCTATTTTATTTTCTTTGTGGTGTAGTTAGTTGGGGTCTATAGTATTATGTTTCTCTTTAGCTAGAAGCTCCTTTAACTTCGTCTACCTCGTATTTGTGTGTTCTACAAACAAGGTTCAGTCTAAGTGAAAGCATAAGCTTTGACTTTCACTTTCCAATTAAGATGCATGGCTATGACAGGAAAATAACAAAAGGAGGACCAACATTTTACGTTGGGTGTACTATATAGTTGTGTTTTTCAAAAATTTTGGAAAGGAATTACAAAGTCAGGGAAACAATTAATCTCTACCTTTAATTTGTGAAATTCGTCATCGTTAAATGTAGTGTCAGTAAAATTAATTCCTATCAGTCTGTATGAAGTTCGCTTTCTTTATGAAGAATAGCCGTATTTAAATGTGATTTATTTAAAAAATTCGAATGTTTTGAACTACCTGGTTAGTTATTCTGTATTTCTATTCTTATCTTTTTGCAATACATGACACGTGTGATCGGGAAGTAAACTTAAGCATTTGTAAATCATTACTTCTGGTGTTTCTTTAGTTTTATAAAAACATTTGAGTCAGTTTGTTAAAATAATGATATTGTTTGTCTCTGGCGCTCCATTTTAAACTTAGTCATTATTTACAGTCCCTTGATTGCATCCAAAATTTATGTTATTTACGGTCGACTCTACTATGCTAATTGCATGGCTCCGCGTGTGTAATAATGGCAGTCGTGAGAATTATACATTCATTATATCATAACCTCCGTTATTAAAGTACTCCTGTAATGATGAAAGACTTAAATAAAACATGCTTGTTCTCATACTTCAATTTCAAAGCACTTCTCCAGTTAACTGCAGACGAATCTGCCATTAGAATTAATGATAAATCAGAATTGTTTTATTGATTTAGAGCTTGGTCCTAGGACGTTATGCTATAGGGTATGATATATTACAGATATTAGTCTAGAATGACAGTAGTAGTTTATCATTTGGGAGATACAATATGAAAACAGAAATATTCATAGAATAATGAATAGAATAGACAAAGAAATATGGAATAATAAATTGTGCGGTGAGCTCCATACGTCCATTGAGTATTGAATTAATAAATTATAGCTATGGTGGGTCAATAAGTTCAGCTATAGTGTGGGGGTAGTGGAAGATCGTAATCAAGGGGCGGGAGGCTAATCGGGGAGGGATCTGGGGAGCATTTGTTTAAAAATGTTAGTTTTACAACACAAATTTTATAAATATTATCTTTAAATAAAATTAATCAATTGATAATTACCAATATTAAATTGTGCCCAAATGAATTAATTGTTTAAAATGGTAATTACGTATTGAAGGATAGGATTTCGTGACCACATCAGAATTTTATGAAGATACAAATGAAATAATTCATCAAAATACATTTTTAATGCGGACATAATGAACAAACAATACATGTATGAAATTTATAAAAGAAAATCCCAATCAAATGTCTTGTTTAGGATATATTCTTTAAGAGTTCTTCTTCTTAATAAATAAAGGCTTTACTAAGATAACAGTTTACAACGTACATAGAGACTACACAAGGAAAAATGGCATCCCATAAATGAATAGAAATCCGCATACTGTCTATAGATGGCATAGGTATTTACGAAGTATGTCTCTTATCAATTTCAATTTTATCAGTTTGGAGGTCAAGTCTTAATGTTGGATACAGCCCCCTTAGACCCCCTCATAGATTCGCCACTGCGTGCAGGTTTTGTTAGCGCCGATGATTTTATCTCCGCTAACTCGTTTCGCTGTAGCTTCGTAGATATTTCGTAGGAACTAAAAATAAATTGTTGGGAAACCTTTGGAAATTAGTTAGAGCCTCGACCGTTATAACATATTCAAAAAATTAGCTCTACTCGAATTTAAAATCCATTCGACAATTTAGATGACAATTTGGCTCGACTATCTTATTACAAGCTTTATTCGGTGGTTCATAGATGGAGGAGATATAAATAAAAATATGTTCAAATCAATAAAAATATGTATATTTTTAATTGTATTAGAAATGAGAGTGTCAATCTGTGAGTGTTTTAACGAGGATTTTACCAATATTGCAACTTCGCCACAACGACCTCGTTCTATGCGATTTACTCCTGGCTGCAGCGGCTTATCGATTGCAGCAGGGAAGAAATCCAGAATATTTTTTGGAATGTCCAAAGTTGTGTCAAATCGACACTGCACTATGCCTGGTCTATGCCACCTGTTTCTACTTGAATAATACAGTTAAAAATATATTTTAAGTGATAAATTTATTTTACTCTGTCATATTTGGTCTAAGTGATCACTCGTAAGGACCAAGGTTGCCTTTGCGCTGGTTAATCATACAACAGTAATATCACGGAAATATTTTCTCACTACTTCTACGTAAATTTCTTATTCGCTCAAAGACTGAGGTATATTCCTCACAATCATTGATAGGTCGGTGACCTGTACGTGTGATATTGTAGATTTTTACCTGGTAGAGCTTCCCTTAATGTTGTGTACTCCACTTTTTCTGTCAGTATCATGATGCGCTGACCTTTTACTTTGGTTTTAAATCAGTTATGCAGTAGGATGGTTGTTTTGCACCAGAATTAACTTTTGGTGCTTAGGTGGGTCGTGAAAAAGGAATGGAAAAATTTTGGGAGTACTGTCCGGTTGGGAATTTGTGATAGGGGTTGTGGTTGATAGCGGTTGGGAATTTGTGGAGAAATGTCTGGAGTTTCTTCTACGAGGGAGGAAAATGAAAATGAAATAGGTATAGAATAATTGCTTTGCAGGCCGCTTGGGGATGCGTTCTCGTGCGCTTCACAGCGGATGATGAAGTGTCACTTGCCCTTGACCATGCTTCGAAATGCCAGGACTGCGGCGGCATGTTAATAGCTGCCATCGACCGTAGAACACAAGGAGACTGATACGTATTTACCGCCTTCTCCATGGTAGCATGCACAAGTGGTACTGACAATTAGATGTACTGATAAATGGCATCCATAGTCGCAGGGATGGCTTCACTAAGTTTGGTGATGAAATTTGGGACTGCGGACCATTTGTGGGAACAAATGTTTTTCGTCCTCTTATTGTAGTATATCGTACGTACACTTACGATATAGCTATTATTTAACCCTTCATTGCCGTACTGGGGGTTAACATACTACTCCAGCCGACAGACAGCCAACAGTCGGTGCATATTTGTTACCTCATCTCTTCATTAGCTTTCTTTTATGACCCATTGAATACATTATTTAAGTTCACAGCAATTTCGATTCGTTTATGTAGAAAGACGGACGCATTTGTTGTTATCAGGGTTTCTCAAACCTCACCACACTACTGCTGTTTGTTTTCAACATAAAAGTAAGATGAAATTGTTATTCAGATTATTTTATATGTAGTCTGCGCTTTCATTGTATATAATTCGGTTTCCAACCGTTGGGTCATAGCCAAAGATGATTATTGCACAGGTACTACTGTTTTCTAACACTGAATCTATTATAAAGAGAGAGAACATCTGAAGAACCTCGGTCTTTAGTTTGTGAGAAGTTACACACGACGCAAAACAGAGTCATCAAACAGATCGCCAAGATATAGCGGTTTCTGTTATTTCTCCTATTTTGTAAAAAAATTGATGATTGTGAATTTTTATAACATTATCCCAAGAACTTTCCTTCGATCAACCAATATCTCTACAGAAGGTTGCAGAATGAAAATCTACACTAATGAAAGTGAATTCTATGGAGTGTCGATGGCATGGAAATTGGAAAAAGTAATCGATCAAATTATTTGAAATTTCAAAGGACTCTTCTTAAGGGCTACTGCAAGTCAAATGCACAGGAGGTTAATATTGATGAGCAGGATTTTAAATTAATTCGTAACTCATATTAGCATACAATACTCAATTTTTGTAGGTTTTCTTCATTGTATATAATTTTTGAAATTAACAAAAGTGAAAATGTAATATCACGAAACTGAAGAAAGATGGAAACTAACATATGAATTTAGAATATTATATAAGAACTGCACAAAATGAACCAGAAGAAAATCCAGATCTATTACAGGTATTTTTATATTCTCCTTAGGGTAAAATATATCAATTCACAGTGCCAATTTTTCATTGAATGTTGATGTAATATTTTTCATTGAATTCTGATGTAGTATGTATGTTTAAGAATGGATATAAATATTTATTTAAATTTTTGTTATATTTCTGGATTGATTTAAAATTTTAAACGTCTGGTCATCATTTTTTTAAAGTGTTTTTTTTTCAAATCCCATGCAACGCAAGATAGTCCTGCTAGTACATAATTAAAGTTAATGAGGGAATCATCGGCACTATGCGAATTTTAGTTGAAAAGAAAATACAAATAAATTACAAAACTATTTTAAGTTTTGTTTTATGTGTGTGTGAATCAAGTATTTACAAATCCATAGATATGTTAGGGGACGTCTGAGAAGCTGTTTAGGAATGAATGGGAAGGGAATTTGCTTCGGAGTCTGACTTTGGGAAAATTAATGCCTAGTTGGTTGTTGACAGGACCAGGTACTGAGACAAGTTTAGAGAACAGGTTGTGCATTGATTTTGTTATGTGCGATGAAATTGTTTCCATTTTCAGATCGTCATGTAGAATTTTGTTTCCTGTGAATCAAAGGGGGATTTACTGATATCCGTAAGTTTTGTTTTGAAATTTTTACGAAGAAGTAGGTGCGGTATTGCAACATATCGGACAAGCATAGAGAAGAAGAGACCAAAAATAGTTTTGTATAATATTATATTGCGTTGTTTTATATGCAACGGCGATTTATTAATGGTATAATTTGAACAAATTTCTGAGTAGCTATTTGATTTCGGTGATCATTATGTAATATTTCCGTGTTGTCTTTTTTGTGGTATGAATAATTTGAAAAAAATGTGATAAGACGAAGTAATTAACGGAGGAGTTTAATGGTTACCATGGAGTTGGAATTGAGTTGTGTTATATGCGTAAGGAAGGAAGAGAAAGGGAGAGTAAATATTTTCGCTAAAAATTTGAATGTATATATATTTTCCATTTCATGGCCCAAGAATCTATTTATTTTAAGTTTAAAATTAATTTGTACCTTATTGATTCAGAGTTAGAGCTAGCTGCAAAGAGAATAGTGTCGTCTGCAAACAGTTTGTATTTTCGTATTGATGGGGATGTGTGCCTTATACTAGGAAAAATGTGAAGTGAAAATGGAGAACTGTTACATCTGCTCATATTTGCTTGGGAGTTGATGAGCTGGAATTTGCTCCAGAAGAAATGTTCTATTAGAAAGAAAACTCGCAATAATTTTATATATCATTTGGGATTCCAGTTTGTTGAAGTTTATAGTAAACCTTACAACTGGTCTGCGATACTGCCATAATAGGAGCAGTTTCATTATAATTTGTATTACATATTAGCATCAGTTCAAAATCTCTTGGCAATTTTGTTTGATGACTGTTTTGCGTTGGATGTAAATTTCTACCATCTGAAATCCGATGTTCATTAGAAAATCGCTCTTGATAATAGTGTTAGAAAAAAGTACTACCTGTGTATGTGTTTGGCTATGGTCCAACCTATGAAAACAACTGAATTGTAAACAGTTAACCCACCGACTCCATACCCCTTTTGTGTCTTTATTTTATTTGACCCGTTCTGGGTCAAATGTTGGTGAGTTGAAAGAGGAACAAGAGATCGTGAACATATTAACAACACGAATGTTATTGTCGCTATCGCCATACGAAAATTGAAGTATGCATAACTTTGTGCCAATGTTGTTCGGTAAAATCAATTGAATTATTTCATAGAAAAACATTCTTAACAATTCGAAATTTAGTGTAAACACATTCTGGTGGTCAATTTTTTTCTCTTTTCACTCTGGTAGGTTTTGTTGTGGCAAAAAAGTATTTGGTGAAAAGGAAGGAAAGCAATATTTGAACTGAACATCCCGCCGTCGGAATACGTGCCTCGCAGAAAAGCACAAGTTACATTTCGTAGGATTCCTTCGGATTCCAGACAAAGTCCCTTGAGAGTTTCCAAAGAATCTTCGAAGAAAATCCTCGTTAGTATTCTGTTCGTTCTTCTCATCCGTAAGAAGCGCGTGTAACAACAATTCCTCAGTTCCTGTGAAGGAGTGGAGTGTTTACAGTTCCTAGCTTTTGTAGAAAAAGTTGAAGTTTAATTTATTTCATTCTGATTTCTAGAGAGTTTCATTCGTTCTTGAGTGTTGAGATGTTAGGGCATATTTACACAATATAACCTTCATTAAATGACATAAATTAACGATTAACGAATTATAGATTTCAAAGAATATTCGTGTAGGTTTTCCTAAATGTAAGTTCAAAAAAGAACAATTTTCATTAGTTTCTCACCAACTTTCATGAATATTTTCCAATTTTTCTTATGGACCACAATAGGCAACGAATGTTTCAACCTTTCCGGCCTTTCCTGTATCTCCTTCATCATTCCATGGTGTTTTTTTCTCTTTTATTCAAACGACACCATTCTTCTCTTTCGATATTTCCTCGAAGTCTGTAAATGTTATTTTGACCGCAAAGATGGGCGTTCTGTAATGTATCATTTATCTAAAGCACGAACTGTTTGATTATAACTTTTGAAAATATCTAAATATCTTTCGTGTCGATCGTTTCGTGTCCATTCTGCGAAGGTGTTGTTCATTTCCTTAATATATCAATACATTTTTCGATATATTCATAGCTCTTTATCACAGCGCCGCTATACTATACTCTTCTCCAACATTAACTGGACCCAAAATTTGAATACAAATTTTTCTTTCTGTGACATCAATTTCTTCAAACAATATTTTCTTGTTTATAGCAAAGCTATCTGTTGCGTACAATTCTTCTGATCTTCTCGCTGTTGAATAATGGCGAAGCTTTGTATTGATAGAAACTGACTTTTACTTTTACATGCCGGGGTTATTTTTGCTGCTGAATTCAGTTTTTTAATTCTGGACTTATAGCTTCTTTCTTCAGCAAATTCCTCAGTTCTCGATTCTTTGTTGTTGTTGTAGAGTTCTAATGTTTGTCGTAAATTGTTCTTTTATTCGGAGATGTGTGGTTCGACTTTCAAAGCATTTTCATTAGAGTAGTATTAAAAAATCAGCTCTTGCAGTTGAGAAGGGACTCCCTGCCATTGTTTTGTGTCATAATATAAGACTTCAATGAAAATTTAATGTTTTAAAAATATTTTTAAAGGGTCGCTACCAAGCTTTAAAATTACGAAATATTGAAACTTTAAAACTTGAAAGTGACCCCTAAACATATTTTTAAAATCTGTAATTTTAATGGAAGTCTTATTTGAAGCCATAAAAAATGGGAGATTACCCTTTTCAAATTTCTTAAGTTGATATTTGAAGAACCAGCCTAATGTTCATCCAGCAATCGTATTTGCTTTTCCGCTGTTCTGAATTAGAATTATTTGGTTATCCGCGAAGGCCACACAGTCTACAGGAAAAGTGTCTCTTGTAACCTCGTCTGATCGTTCATTTTATGTTCTTCTAGTGACATTCTCTATTCCATAAAACAACGAAGACAATGAACAACAGTCCCTGGTGATATTATCAAGGAACAGGGTTTTCGAGAGTTAAAGAAAATAAATATTTAAAAATCCATTAAACAATTGAAAAGCAATGATGAAAGCCATCACGTTTTTTTTCCTCTTCAGCCAATGGGAGAACCACTAGTGACGTCGCGAGGAATCGCGAGGAGACACCAGGTAGAACATACTTGCCATTACATGAACTTTGAACATGTTTCAATTTCTTCTTGTTGAATTTTGTATACCTACATAACTTTCTCAATTCCCCTAATAAAGCACTTTACACAACTTTTTGTCTCGTGATTTTACTCTGTGCTGGTCTTGGTTTTATCTCCGGGTGACACGAGATCTGAAGATTTCGGATAATTTTTAGTTCCTCTTAATGTGCTTTATCACCCTTCCAATATTTTACGTCGTTTGATAGCAAGTTCTGTGACACTTTGTAGAATCCTTGTTAATTTGACTGATTTAACATATAAAATATTCAATGAACTTTTAACAATTAACTTGAACTTCCGTTACGTTTTCAACAAACTTACGCTTAAACCATTAACGCATTAACTTTTTCAGTCGTGGAAAAAATTATCAACGAAATAATATTTCAGATTAACTTTATTTCAATGAACCATTGCGTGTCAGACATTACAGTCAATACGACTGATGAGGTAGTGAGGTCACCGTTGGTTTCGATGACGATGACAATAACTCGGGTATTTGCGATCCCTTCATCTGAAAGAAAATCTTTCATTCCTTTAAGGATATTGCCAGATTTTACCACGATGTATATTATTTCTTCGTGTTTCTATACAATAACAATAAAACAAAGAAGTGACTCGTCTGATAATCGAACTACCTTCAATTCACTGAAAATTCACTTCGATTACTTCACTGAAAAATCATGTTTTAAGAAATGAATTTATTGGAAATACATTACATACTTATTAAGTACAAAAAACTAACCCCTCTCTATATGTACATATAACGGAAATCTTGAATATAAAACGACACTATTGTCTTCAATAAATTAAAAAGTTTTAAAGTTAATGAGAAAAAGAAGAGAGAAAAAACACCTAAAATCACTCGCAAATCTGACGGAACTGTTGCCAGAAAAGTCAATAAGATGGTACAAATTATATTAGAAATAAATGTACACCTATGATAATAATGGATTTCAGGAGTTCTACATAATCAGTTATATAAAGTATCCTTTTTTAAAAAAACCTAAAATATTTACCAAATTCCAGTTGGGTTCATTGTGGGTTCATCTAATTTATTAGCAAAAATTTCTATCCCAAATTTAAACCATTTATCTTTATTTTTGAAATATTTATGAAAAAAAAATTATTGTGAAAATTCACTACGTGCATTATTTCTTCTGTATCTACTCATTAAATAATGAATTCAATAGTTGGAATTTTAGTCTTAATGTCTCCATGGATATGAAAACATTAGAAAAAAATATTTGTGATTTTGAGACGTCTATGCAGGTACACTGTTTTTTGATTCTCTTTTTTTTTCAATGATTTTTTTTGCTATCAAACACACCAGATACCAATAAAGAGGAGAGAAAATCATGTAACGAGAACGCAGCAATCAACCTGATATTACAATACACAATAAACCGTATGTCCCATATTAGAGTAACGACAAAGCTCTTGAGGAACAATTGAACGACGCATGAGTGCGAAACGATCTGGAAACGTCCGAATGGAGCACACTGGTTCAAGTTCCCAAATAGCTGTCCACGGAACGAAAAATCTTTTCATTTTTTTAAAATTAGCAATAAACTTTCGTAATTGTATATTATCTACTCCCCTTGTTAATAACAGAGCAGGCTCTGCTTAACTATATAAATTTCTCTTATTTGAAAGTTAAATTTATTATTGGAATTCGCCATTTTTTTTGGTGATTGTTGCAAATTGTGGGTGATTGCAGGCAATTTTAATATTTTGAAAATAGGATGGCGATTGCACTAGCAAGCGTGAGGTGAATTACTTTCTCCAATTCGATATAGAACAAATAGAAGACTTCATGCATGAATCTAAAGAGATCTTTCGTTTTCGTTAATCACTCAGGTTGCATTTGTATGTGACGTTCACTTTTTCCATTAATTGTATGCATACCAAAGCATGTATGTAAAAGTCAACATTGTTTTCTGGTCTCTTTAACATTACTGCATCCGACGCAACATTTAAAGTATCAAATACGTTGAATTTATTTCTTTCACTAAAGCCAGCTTTTGGTGATCTTCTGTATCTACTCATTAAAACTAATGAATTCAATAGTTTTGAACCACTATTTCGATGGTGTTAAACAAGGTCACATATCTAACACCCGTATAACTTTAAAAAATACAAAGGGATAGTTGCAATTTCACGTCGCTTGTGTAGGGTATTCGAACTTGAACAGTCCAGTTGAATAGATTGAGTGGTATTGTTAATATCCTTAAATAAGTTGTATAAAATTTGTAATTATTTATATTTGGTATTAACATATTGCTGTTTGATATTGTGTACAATAATAATATATTTTTAAAAAGATTTGTCTTTTAACATATGTTTTCATATTTCGTAATTTGATTACTTTTACTTCATTTCTTTGGTATTTATTTTAATTTAGATTATTAAATATTTGTAACAAGCGTAACGTTTGGAAATTGTCTTTGTAACTCTTCTAATGACAAAATGTAATATGCACAATTTATTATTTATATATCGTATTTGTATTTTGTTCTTTTCTGCAAACTGTACTGCCCTGATAAAGAACTACTATAACTGCAAATGGGTGAAAATATTCCAAATTAGTAATTCTGAGAGATCCGTGAAATTATGTATTCTGAGTGATAATTGTTTGAGTGACATTTGTGCAATATTTATTTGTAACTTTCTTGTCTTCCCAAGTTTGCTTTCTTATATTTATATATATATATATATATATATATATATATGTTTATGTATTTTCTTTTTTATATTATTATTCTAGAACTTTTATATTTTTATATAATAACTAATATAGTTCGACACGTTGGCACATACATAAGTAGAATTATTTAGACCTCATCTCAAGAACCTCTTCCAGATATCCTTACGACAGTATATAATATAATAAAGAGTAGAATATTTTACGATTTATTTACTTTATTTTTTACGAATTTCCGTAAAGTGGGATATTTCAGATATACATATTCTTTTATACGAATATTTTAACATTTAATTTAATTATAGAGGCATTCTTTTGGTAGTTATGAAAATAAAATGTTGAAAACAAATCTTTAATAATATAGATATTTTCCTGATTATGAAATATCCATTTATTCAACAAACAAGGTAAATTTTTAAGGAGAAATAAACGATCGTAACATTTAATTAATAAAATAGTTAAAAATGTTACTTTTGTAACTGGTGTTTCGACCTAATTAAATGAAAGATTGCGTAAAAATGTTACGTCTCAATGCAGTACGTTGTATTCATGGAGCGACGTCTTCCCTTGCGTACCGTTTTATAAAACTTTCACGTGGAACAAGGGAGTTCAGGGAGAGGTTCCGAACCCAAATGCACGAACGCACGAGATCAGACTCGACGATTGATGGTCGTCTGGGCACAGGGCAACCTTCTCCACACTTTTACTTCTCCTAGTCTTCTACACACCCTTGCTCCGTCTCCTCGGCTGTGTTCTCACGTAATTTTATTGCCCTATTCTTAAATTGGGAAATCACAATGTGTTACTGGAAAAAGTGTATTTTTTATTTAATATTTATTTTACAGCTTATTTCAAGTAAAGGAATTAATTTTATACTTTTCACTTTTTCTATCCTTTTCCTTCTCTACCGCTTTTCTCTTATATTAATTAATATTTCCTTCTTCCAAATTCTAGGCCTGCTTGTAATAAGTCTCGTTTTCTTACCTCGCCAGATGCAAAATATACAAACAACAGTCTTTCATTCCCACGAATTCTGGAGGGCGACTTATTAATTTTCTTTTGTTCAGGAAATGCGAGTATTTTAGTCCTAGAATGAAAACAAAATGGAACAAATATTTTATTTCCCTTTATCAGTACATTTTTATTTGAAGTTTATCCATCCATTTTACTGAGTTTTTGAATTCAGTTAAAAATTATTTCTGGCAACGAAATGGGAAAAAAGGGAAATTGCTTAGATTATTGAAAATTATGTGTTGAAACAATTTCCTTGTTGGTTCTTGAAAAAAAAGAGGAGTTATTATTCATTTTCCTTGAGCATTTGTTTCATAATTAATTCTAACACTTCGTATGTCTTTTCAAATTTCATGTAGGACGAAGGAAAAGTGTGAAATGTTAATGAAGAAGTAGACTATTTCATTAGTACTAGCTTCACTTCTCATTAATTAACGTATTTCAGGTAAGTCGTGGGGTTGAGGCGTTTCGTCTCTCTCGCTATAATACACTCCCAAGGCGAGGAGTAGCAGATCCCACACTTCCTTATGGTATCAATGCTCTCTATTTTTGAAACATTTTTGAACCACTATTGGATTCGTTGTTAAATTTAATTACGTCTTTGGACTTCGTTTTTCTCGTCATTAACAGGATGAATACCTAGACCTATTAGAATCCAGTGCATCGTCGTGTGGGTAGCGGAAACCCTCGCAGGCTTTCTGCGAGCTCACATTACAAGCCTCGTGCATCAGGGGATAATTGGATGATGCATCGTAATCGATACAAGCTTCCATATAATTAGTGATATGGCCGTGCAATGAACGGATATACGTTTCACTTGAAACTCTGCTCGTGTAACGTTTTCCCTCGAGAGAGAGAGAGAGTTCCAGGGAAACTACTTTCATGCTTTTCAATTTTCTTGAAATAGTTCTTGAAAGCATTGATAGGAATGAAATGAAATGGAGGAGATTCAGAGTAATTCATGAATCACGAAAAGTTAGTACAGATCACGAAAAGGTAAAAAAAAGGAATAAATTAGATTGCTTCAAAGCTCTGAAAGAACATCAGTAAAATTACAGAAAACTATTTTACTTTCTAATTTACTAATCACAGATTAAGTAGCCAAATGTGATAATGAAGAGCATATAGTGATACTCGAGAGAAAATGCACACCTTGGGGTTTCCTTGGTTTGAATAATGTGTGTGTGTTTTTGTCTTTTCGTCCATTTGCACGTCGTAGGTTCTGATAATGTTTTACGCAAATTTGTTAAACATTAAAAAATTCAGAACTATACTAACGACATTACGAATCAGCAATGAGCTTTAAAAAAGGATAAATATCAATAAAATAAAATTAGCAAACAAAGGATATTATTTAAAAACTAAACAAGTAATGTCCTATATACTCATATTTTGTCATTATGTTTCTATCTTCATTACAATCCTCGTATTGTTTTGAAATATATTGTCAGTAGTGCAGCATATACCGCTAAACCGAGACTTTATAATAATTATATTGCAACATTTTACTTTTCTAAAACAAGTATAATTCAGTAAACTATAATTAAGTTCTACGTGGTACGAACAATTAAGCTTCCATTGACTAAGAAGAAATTCGTAGTAATATTATTGATTTTTTGCAAGCGATCAACAAACAACATGCATTTAAAAGATTTGTTGCTTTTTCTTAGATGGGATGGTATATCCTCATATCGTTATGTAGCTTAAACTATTGTGATTATACTTATAAGAAACATTTCATAGACAGATTAATATAATTTTATGATAGCTGACTGAATTTTTAAAGTAGGTAAAACATCAAATGTTTATTTCATGTTTCCGTAAAAGGCTAAAATTCACTGATGTAAATGAGAAAAAGTTTTTAGAAAACTTCAATTTCCCACTTCACTCCCTTAGGGGTGAATTTTCGTAATATACTTTCTTAGAGGACAGTTTCCATAAATTTTGGTGTCACACTCTCCCCACCCTCGCCTTTAGGGGTGTCATGCACCTCAATCGGTTGGTAGGGCACACGATGTCATTGAAAATACGATCAATCATCTCAGAATATTCAAAATCCAAAGACGCGATCCCAAAAATCGATCTTAATACGTTATTTTTACATCTAGCTTTAACCATCACGAGCTGCAAGGAAAACGAGTCCCTATGTAATGTAAATACGATCCTCCCATTTTTCATCTTGTATTTAAAATGTAAAAGTTTTAAAATGATTAGACGGAAGAGCAGACCTAAAGGTCTGAGTCTCGCCAAAATAAAGGCATTATTATTATTATTATTATTATTATTATTATTATTATTATTATTATTATTTATG
>NNCF01127680.1:462957-544297 GCA_002313205.1 Laupala kohalensis
GCGCGTGGTTGCGCTACTGGTAGCTAGTTGATGGAGTGCGATATCTTGGCGCGATGGCGCTGCTGGTTGAGCTTCAGCGTGGTCCCGTAGGTTGGCGCGTCGTGTCCTCGGGTCGTAGGTAGTTCTATGGTGGATCGCGCGAGGGCGTTTCGTGATGACGCTTCTCCGAAGTTTGAATATCAACTCACTTGGACACACGGTTATTCCGATGTCTTGGTGGTTGAAATTATTTAGTCACAGATTTGAACTTAGAATTATTTCTGAGCTTATATGTTGGAAAAAAATTCAATCACAGATTTGAACTTAGAATTATTCCGACGTCTTGGTGGTTGAGATAATGCAGTCCAAGACGATTTCTTGGAGATAGAATATTTATCACAGAGCCGATTTTCGACATAGAATTATTCGCAGAGCTGAGTAACTGGTTTGAGGTTAAATCGGACACGAAGTTCACTCGACCAGTTTTTCGTCGTACTGAGCTTGGCTTGTGGCTTTCGCTATAAGCTAAACTTTGACAGCTGACGGCGGTGACGACGTAACACTGCGTCAAGGTTCGTTTATTGAGATTCTCTCGAAGGTCTTAATAAACTGACCCGCGTTCTCTGAGTATTTTGACAGATGAGCGAGACGCGTTCTTGTTGCACGCGGCACGCGCGTGCCACGGAGCCTCCTAATGTTTACAATTGTAGAGAGTCCCTTGCGTCTTATGCTGGTCTTGGGTCTTGAATGTTTGATACTTTGTCATGACGACCAGTATAAACAACATGGCGCATCGTTGTAGCATCATGTAATTTTTCGTGTGTTAATTACATGAGGGAGCTCATCATTCCTTTTTAAGGTATGTGTTGCGCTGTATATGTAGGAATGTGTTCCTACACATACAAAAGAAACTGTGGAGATCCATAGTTTCGCCGACTAATCGCCTCTTCCTAGAGGAAGAGGGCAAAAGAGGGGAAAGGGAGGGGGGGCTTTAGTTTCAATGTGAATGTTTTTTAATTTCATCACNTTTATTATTTCTGATTTTTTCGGAAAATTGTCTGTTTTTTACATCTGAATTGTACATTAACATTTATATATTATGTCAATTGTGCCTTTCGCTATCCGCACTACTTGCATATTTTTGAATGTATATTCTTTATACTCTAATATGTCTATCTTGTCATAACTTATTATCAACGTTGTTAGTCCTCCTATGATGTATATTGTTTTATGTCATATTGGCAACTGTATACGTCTTCCATATTTCAGATATGGTACTTGCAGTGCATATAAGTCAATTTTGTTGTCCAATATGTAAGTTAATAAATCTAAGTATCCTTGGTATCCTCTTTGTAGGTATTTTTGTAATATTCTAATATCCATTACTGATATTTTCGCATATTATGTCACATATTTTTTTAATATTCTGGACAAGTTACGTCTCTTACATGATGAGTTGCATTGAGTTCTTTTCTTCTGCAATTTGCGCATGTTGCTTTTTCTTCTTTTATTGTCACAATCTTTGTAGTCATGGCCTTCCATTCCGCAATATAAGCAAAAATTATTCTTCTCTATGCAATAGTTAGCCTTGTGCCCGTAGCGATGGCATTTAAAACATCTCAAAGGGTTTATGCAAGGTCTGTCTGGTAAGTGACGCAAATATATTTTTAGACAAGGTAAAGGTACAAACTTTTAAAACATATGAAAATAGTTCCCTTGGGCGTCTACAAACTTTTTCCAGGGTCTCTGCCATCTACGGTACGCGTCCTGGACGTTTTTGGGAACCTCGTCAAGGGCCTTCGTCACAGCGATTTGGATCTTTTCAATCGTTTTTTTTCTCAAGCGCTTGTGATCCTGGGAACAAAAATATGTCAGCCGGGGTGAGGTCCGGACTGTACGGGAGCTGTGGCAGTGCTACAAAATTATTCTTGACCAGGAACACCCAAACGCGCAGAGCAGTGTGGCTGTGAGCGTTATCTTGTTGGAGCGTCCAGTTGGCGGCGATCTCCCTTCTCGTGTGGACGTTTATTTTTCTCATTCTATCCAGCACATAAGCGTAGTTTTCTGATAGTTTCAAGTCTCCACAATAATCAGGACATTCAATCGACGATCCGTCTTCACCAAATTTCGCACACGGGCCACATTTGGTTGATGAAGGACGTCCAGAGCGGGGTTCATCAGCTACCTCTTCCCGGTCGTCCTTAAACATCTTCAACCACCT
This sequence comes from Laupala kohalensis, assembly GCA_002313205.1. NCBI lineage: Eukaryota > Metazoa > Arthropoda > Insecta > Orthoptera > Trigonidiidae > Laupala > Laupala kohalensis. The sequence continues at coordinate 465,158 of NNCF01127680.1, forward strand.
CGAAACTTGGTAATATGAAAGAGCTGGGTCCCTGTAAGCTCCCTTAATAATTGCGTAGGTGTCGGTAAGATTTTTGGCACAAAATTTGGTTGCTTATTGTTGATAGAGCGAATCCTCCATCGGGCGTCGTGATAGGCAGTAAACCGGAGTACACTAAAACAATGAACCGGGCGCTCCGAGAAGTCGGATTACAATGACCTTGACAGCGCTGGATACCGTATGCTTTCCTCCATCAAACCCACCCAATTCAAACGTGCTATGATCACCTACCGGACAGACCTATTCTATTTTAAAAGAACCGTATACAATATATACTCTCCTTTTTTGTGTCCATTTTTGTTTCGTGTCATTTGTTATCTCTGGTATCCAGTGGTGCGTTCGCCACTCATCGTTTCCTATTTTCTTTATTATTTTTATTTGCTCATTTTCTTCTTCTGTTTGACAGTTCTGTCGTCTAATTTTTTCTAGTAGTTCCTCTCCCATTTCAGATACGCCGTATATTATCACTAGTGGTTTCTCGTTATATTGTTTCTCTTGTTTTCATTCTGCATGTTCACTTAGTAATTCTTGTAGCTTATTACTTATTATTCCTTCTTCAATTCTCACCAATAACTTGTTCCCTCTAGTCATTCAATATTCTTCTATATATAGGATGTCTTTTGTTGTGTTGAGTGTCCGATTAAATTACTGTGGTATATTTGTTTCCTTCATTTTCCGTATTATAAATACTCTTTCTCTTGATTTCTTTTTTCCCCGCCCTGTTTCTGCGTAGATTAAATTTGTTTGTGGTTCCATTCTTTGCGTACCTGTTTCCTTTATTTTTTCCATTTAATTTTTTGTTGTTTCCACTGTCTGTTTCATTTCTTTCACTTACTCCATCATTTTTTCATTTTGTCTACTATTGATGTTGTCTTGTTGTCCTGCTATTTCTATTGTATCTATTCGATGCAGTAATATTTGCTGCATTTCCTGTTTATTTTTGTCCATTTTCTCCTGTAATGTGTTATATCTGTCATCTAGAGCATTTATTACTCTCTTTTTAATCTTTCCATTCATTCCACACTCATTTCACTGGTAGATGTCGTGGTCTTCCCGCTGTTGCTCGTATTTTGTTGGCCGAACGAACCACAGGGGTATTCACGACGTGAAGAGGGAAATAACTTGGTGGTTGGCGGAAGGAATGATAGATTCCAGTGACTCTCAGAGCTAGGTCAATACATTTATTTATACTCACAATGTGTCTGAGGTGCGCAGAGCGGTTTCCAGTGAGAAGTAGGCGAGAGTCGTGACGTAGCCTAGCTCAAGATGCAGTGAGCGAGGAACAGTCGCTGGTTCACTCTGCTTCCGGCTCTCGGACGATCGGTGGACGGAAAGAGGTTACTGGGGTGTCATACAAAGGCAACACCCACGTAGTAACTGGTTCCTTCTGTCCCGAGATCTATCACACGGCACACGATTATATATGGTATTACTCTCTACGTTATTACCCACTAACGTACTTCCTCTGGGTATGTGACCTCATTCCTGTAGTTGCCAGGTGTCTTGACGTCACAGATAATTTTCCCTATTTCAATTATTTGCTCCTTTACTCTTTCTAGGTTTGTTATCACTTTCAATTTATTTTTTAGACTCTCTGTTTCCTTTCGTAAATTTTCACAATTATGCCAAAGGTCTCGTACTCCTTTCTTAATGCTTTGACGGTATTTACCGGATAATTTTCTAAAATGATTGTCTTCAAATATGAATACATGAGGTTGTCATGTATATATTTCCCACTCATTTTGTCACATTGTCCAGTTTTTTAGCTACGTCTCGTACGTGTTGTCAAAATGTCTTTCTCGTCCTTTGTGGTGCAGTAGGCACTTGTTCAGAATAATCTATAGTTCGATAATAATTTCTACATGTAAATTTTTTGCGTTAAATTACAAACATATTGATATTCTATTAGTATTATAACTCGCAGCTAACTTTTCATCTTATCTAGGAATTTTTGCTTAAATTTTTGAATCCGCTTCAGACTTAGGACCCTTGATTGGAATTGATGGGAGGGTTCCTTGCTTGCTTCTGGAGAGTAAATTAGTTTATTGTCCTCCACGTGGTCATACGGAGTTTGTACTGCTTTTTTGACAATAAATTTATTATTATAACACTTACATATAAACATATATTTTTCATTGGTTCTATTTAGTGGAAATTTGTTTATTACTCTTTTCGTATTGTTTATGTTCAGCTATATGTTGCTTCCTGTCTAGTTATATTTAGTTTTTATTCGGGTTCAATATCACCTACTGTTATCGAGTTCTTAAATTTTGTATTTCACTTGCACCTGTATTACACTTATGCCCGCTTTTGTCGAAACAGTTTATATTTTACTAAAATGTTATATGGAACTTAAAGATATGTTAATTTTCTATTAGTTGATTTCCGTTTGTAATTTTTGTTCTGCGTTTTTTTCTTAGTTCTATGTTGTGAAAAATTCATTTATTATTTCTTTTTTTCAATTTATTTGTCCTTTGCTTCCTTTCTAGTTTAGTGCTGCTTTTATTTTGTTGCAATATTACCAACATTTATCAAGTTTTTTTATTGGGAAATTGATGTTTCATTTTTGTTTTTTTTTCACGTATAACCTTCATTTAATATCTAATCTTTATATAATTTTACATTTAGTCATAAAGTCCCTTCACAAATATCCCCCTAAAGTTTCCAACCCGTCGGCAGTCTTCTACTGTCCAGAACTGAACTCTTCTCTTTTCTCCAGGTATTTAGTTCAAGAGTCCTCCGCAGAGGGCGCTTGTAGCGTTCCCTTGAATTGGCAGGTTGTACTTCATGTGTACGTTGTTTAGCGTAGTTGGTTATGTGCTTGCAGGCATACCAACTCACATATATACTATTCTATGATGTTATGTATATAGCATATATGACCGTGCCCTAATATTACGATCTTTCAACTTTAAAATTCAATTCTAGACTATTGAAACTGGCGCTCTACTTCCTTCTATTAAATACTTTTACTAACTACTTCTTTGTGGCCACTGCCGCAGTTTGGACGCAGTCCGCTCTCACGATACCATGCAATCACAAGTTAAAATATGCACTATATCATCAATAACATTTTTACATTTTCGTTATAAATTATCTTCTAAACCATTGTGTCCAACGTCTTTCTTCACGCCAATGTATTCGCCATTTTGACAGAAATCTTCAATTTCAATTTTTTAGGCGAAGTGTTTCAAATTTTCACTGAAATACTTCTAGCACTACATCTTTTTAATTATTTACTGTATATTTATTATTAGCCCTTCCAAATATTTAAATTAGTAACCCTGGAACGGAGCTCCTCCCAGCGCGTCCATAGAGTTCTGTGATGTTTGTTCTCACAGTTATATTAATACGTTCCTAACATATTTAACAGAGCTAAAGTGAAACCTTTACACAAGAAAGGAAACAAATTTAATATTGGAAATTACCGACCAATATCTCTACTACCCATTTTCTCAAAAATCCTAGAAAAATTGTTCTATAAGTGTCTTCTAGATTTTTTATCGAAAAATAACATTCTCTCTGAAGATAAACACGGTTTTAGGAAATCCTTTTCCACTACAAGTGCCATATTTTCTTTCTTAAACGATGTTACCACACCTCAGGACCGTGGAGAAAATCCTCAGGGTGTTTTTCTTGACTTATCCAAAGCATTCGATGTCATTGATCAGGGAATTCTCCTTTCCAAATTGCATTCTTTAGGCATTTGTGGACTTCCTCATCAATGGCTAACTTCTTATTTACAAAATAGTTATCAACAGGTCGATATCCTGTACTAAGAATAAAATACTTCAGCGTTGTCTTTCAGAAACAAAGCCACTTACTTGCGGAGTACCCAAAGGATAAATTCTCGGTCCTATACTATTTTTATGGTTTGTGAACGACATGTCGTCATCCACATCAGATTGCTAAATGGTTCTTTTTGTTGATGACACTAATTTATTATGTAAACACGCCAACGCTCAAAAAGTTTTGTCTAACCTTTCAACTTGGTTCCATGCAAATTGACTCATTGTAAACACTGACAAAACAGTGCTTATCTCATTTCACAATAGTATCACAAAATCTTTACCCCAGGCTTCTCTTTCTTTAAACGGAACAAAATTAAAAACTGTTACGAATACAAAACTCTTAGGTCTCCATATTCAAGACAACCTCAAATGGAAATGTCACGTTGACAATCTTAATTCCTGTAACGTCGGCGATAGAACATGCCATCAACTTGCGAAATATTAATAGCTCTTTGTATTTCCCAAGCCGGATGCTGTTAAGAAGAGTACAATACGTGGCCGGTCCGCGCTAAGACGGACGTGCGACGAGTTTTCCGTGTGGAGGTATTGTTCGAATAAACACCTTTCATCTTAAGGAAAGTTTGTACCAGTGTATTCGAAGAATACAGTCGGCGACGTTGACTCACGGGGGTTCAGGTGTACCGAAATTAAAGACGAATTCCAGGAAGAAATGAAAGAAGAACGAAAAGGGTGTTTGCGAAGCGCCTAGGTGACGCGCATGACGATTCGTCCTCTACGACGCGTCCTCTGCATTCCTAGAAACAACAGAAGTGCCTGCACGGTGGTCGCGAAGGCGTGGTTATTCGCTGATAACGTGACATCTGGTACAGTACATATTGAGAGGAGTGACGCTTCTCGATGATTCTTTACAAAGGAACATGGAGATTCTTCAGCACTGACAAGTGAGTGTGCTAAGTTTTGGTCGTGGAGACCAGATTGTTTGTTAAGGCTGCTGCGGTAGACTTAATGAACTCATTACTAGGTGCGAGGGTCGTAACTAGTATCAGTTAGTTGTTGGATGAAAACAAATTATCTTTTCGAAAGAACCGATAACCTGAGGGTTTATTAAAATTTAGCTGTCTTCAACTATATTTTACAAAGTATATTTTGGGAGTTTGTGTCTGCAAACAATTCAGATTGCATGTAATTTGTAATAAATCATTATTTATTATTATTACACATGAGTTTGGTTGCTCGGGAAACCGAGCTGGTGGCAGCGAAAAAAACTACCATAGGGATTTTGGTATGTATGTGTATCCCGCTTCTACCAAAAAATAATAACAACACATCAGGGTTTGAGGTGTGATTAAGCAAATTGTGTTACGCATTCCGAATCTTAGTTTACGCGTATTTCACGTTGCGTATATTTTTAAACGTTTACTTCCATTTACGTTACGGCATTACCTTCTGGGACAATTCCGGTCAGAGTATTTAAACTTTCAGAATTCTGAAGAGGATAGTTCGGATAATTTGTAAACCTCACCCCCAAATCTCTTGTAAATCTTTATTCATGGAATTAAATATCTTGACACTTCCCTGCATTTATTTTTGTGAAACGATCGTGTTTGTTAAGGCCGAATTACTGAAGTGCCACCCTTGCTTCATTCGAAACAGTCTCGTTTACGAACACAATACTCGCAATAGGAATAATATTCATCGCCCTAGAATGTCAACCACCCTTTGCCAAAAGGACCATATCATTCGGGAACCATTCTATATAATTTCCTGCCCAATAATTATAAAGATATTATGAAATTCAATCTCTTCAAATCCGCGGTTAAAAACTATCTCCTTCACCAGTGCTTCTACAATGTAAAAGAATTTATTGATTTTAATAAAAGTTAAATCCGTCTTGTTCTTTATCACGCCATTGCTGAAGTACTTTTAAAATAACTTATAACCATTTCAAAAACTATTTTCTTGCAATATTGTTGTCTTATGATTCATATTAATTTAGTTTTAAGTGTACTCAACAGTGGCACGGTTGTGTACATTAATTCTGTAGCCCCATCCTGGCCCGAGTTTTGCTCCGGATTTCCTTCGGGTAGAGGCGGAATTCTTATACAGGTTCTCTAGACTTTGTCCAGAGGCATGTTTATTGCAACAATACATCTTGAATTAAGTATTGTTTAAATTTTTATGATTTGTAAACACTATACTCAGAATTATCTATAGTTCGATAATAATTTGTACATGTAAATTTTTTGCGTTAAATTACAAACATATTGACATTCTATTAGTATTATAGTTTGCAGCTAACTTTTCATCTTATCTAGGAATTTTTGCTTAAATTTTTGATTCCGCGTCAGACTTAGGACCCTTGATTGGAATTGTTGGGAGGGTTCCTTGCTTGCTTCCGGAGAGTAAATTAGTTTATTGTTCTCCACGTGGTCATACGCAGTTTGCACTGTTTTTTGACAATAATTTTATTATTATTATTAAATTTATTATTATTCCTAAGAGGATCATAGGGAATCAACAATTGACTTCCAGCGAACTCTGTTTCTTGCATCAACTTTCATTAATTTAATAGTTTTTCCATATTCTTTTTTTAACTGACCTTCTCCAAGTGTTGCGTGGTCATCCACGTGGTCTGGATTCTTGCGGGTTCCATTCCAAAAACTTGAATGGGGTTTCATCCTGTTCTTTTCTTAGGATATGTCCAATCCAATTGAACTTTCTTCTTTTGATTTCGGTGTTCACATCCATTTGTTTTGTTTTTTCCACAGTTCTTCATTGCTGATTGTGTTGGGCCACCACATTTTCAATATGAACCTTAAGCATCTAGTAATGAATGTCTGTAATTTCTTTTTGATTTCCACCGAGATCATTCACGTTTCACATCCATAAAGAAGGACAGTCTCAATACATGCATTAAAAATTTTGATTTTTGTGTTAATGCTAATGTTTTTTGTTACTTGCCAGGCATTTTTAGCTTGGAAAAGGCACCTCTGGCTTTTTGAACTATCGTGCAAACGTCCTGAGTTGTGCCACCATCTTTGGAGATACAGCTATATATCAAGATCTTTGGAGATCAAGGCAGGTAAAATTTTAAACACTCTATTTTTTCACCTCCCAATGATATAAGTGTTTATTTTTTAGGTTGGACCCGCAGCTCTTTTGTTTTTCTTGTATTTATTTTTAAATTGTATTTTGCGGTATCGATCTCTAGGGCTTCAGCTTTCTCTTGCATATATTCCCAGGAGTGTGAAAGTAGGCATATGTCATCAGCGTAGGCTAAGTCCTCTAGTCTATCATTTCATTTCCACGCTAGTCCTCTTCTTCTGTCGTAGATGGTGTTTCTCATGACCTCATCCATCACCAGTATGAAAAAAAGAGGAGATAACAAAAATCCCTGCCTTACTCCAGACACTGTCTCAAATGGTTCAGAAAGGGTACAGTTGTGAAGAACTTGACATGTAAAATGTAGATAGCACGCTTTTATGAGGTTACTGATCTTAATTGGTACTCCTCTCGTCTCTAAGATTCTCCAGATTCACTCTCGTTTAACGCAGTCAAATGCCTTTTGAAAATCTATAAACAAGGTGTAAAGTGGAGACCTCCATTCCGGGGACTGTTCAACAATAATTCGCAGTGAGCATATCTGATCCATACACGATCTATTGGCTTTATATCCAGTTTGTTCTTTGCGGATATTCTCATCTACTGCTGCTGATATGCGATGGAGTATTATTCTACTAAAGATCTTACTGCAAACACAAAGTAGATTGTTTCCTCTCCAATTATCGCATACACTTAAATTTCCCTTCATAGGGATTTTAATGACTATGCCCTCCAACAATCATCAGGTAATCTCTCCTCTATCCACATATCTTGAAATAATCAATATAACATATCCACTGTAGAGGGAATGTCTGCATTCAATATTTCTGCAGGGATCCCATCTTTCTTCCTTCAGTTCTTTTATGGCACTTCTAATTGGGTGCTTGTACAATTAAGTTCAGAGATTGAAAATAACCTGCCTCCTTAGGCCTATCCTCAGTTGTTTGGGTGTTACTTCGCTTTAGCACTTCCATAAAGAATTCTCTCCACCTCCGCAGCTGACCTTTTGTTGAGTATATTCCTTTTCTGACCTTATCCTTCACTGGATGATTCTGATATCTTGTGCCTCCACTCAGCTTTCTAGCTCTGTCAAATAGTTCTTTTAGATTTGATATATGAGCTGCTGTTTCTGCTTTTTTTGTCATATCTTCCATATAACTTCAATGATCTCTTCTACAAGATTTTTTTAATCTTCTTATGAAGAGAGTTAAACAAATATGTTAAATTTGCAATATTCTGTGAACTATCATTAATATTTATTTCTGTTTACCATCAGGTCCCATGTATATTCTGAAATTCAATATTTTTGCTCCTTCTTTTGATATCCCAATACATTTTCGCTAACCTCGAGAAATGTCTCTTATTTGCCTCCATTTGCCATCTATATAGTCTGATTTTTTTCTTCACTTTCCATAACGCAGTTTCGTTCGTACTCCGTCTTTTTGGTTCTCAAACTTGTTATAAATTCTGTTTTTATCTCCGGTTTGGATAAATACTGCACCCTGAATTTTCTTCACCTTTTTTCTCCTCGTTTGGTTTTCATTACTTGTATGCGGAAGGAGGCGCATAATAAATGGTGGTCCGATCCCACATCAGCACTATATCCGTCTCCTAACTTGATATGACCACTTTCATTCCATCTCAGTTCACTAAATCCTTCAGCATCCATTCTGTAATTTTTCATATCTCTAACCATTTGTGCTAATCTTCCTTTCTGAAACAGAGTTCTCACATTCCATTGTGCAAAGAGCGTCCGTTGTTTTGTGCATTTGTTCATCATCTGATAGTTCAGCCCGTTATTTCTTGTTGATTTTCTTCGAATATTTGAAGCTCTCGAGGTCTACAGGTTATTAGCCCATAACCCTCAAAGTCTGCTAGTAGGGCTGCTTCTTGAGGCTGCAGACCGACTAGGCTTCTTAGGCCTGATAGTAGATATTTCCTCCTACCCAGGTGCTAGAGTTATCCCGCCAAATTCGGACGCCAGAGCCTCGTTAGTGTTAACAGGGCCCACCACTTGAAGGTGAGGATGACATTCGGGAAGGAGAGGTTATATTAGCTCTCTAGGTGCGTCACATCACTCCCCCATGGACCCCACAGTTATATTAATAGTTATAATCTATTGAAGATTAGAAAACATTATAGTTATTAAAGAAACTTGCGGACGAGCGCTATAATTGTTATTTTTCTATTGAATATTTTATTTCTTATCAAATTAAAACGGAGATTCACAAAAAGTAAATCAAAGACGTCCGTATGTTCTACAACTTGATACCTTTATGGTGATCTTCTAATTCCTAATAGTATTTCTTTTGGTCAATATCTCTTCCTTTTGGTCTATATCTCTTCCTTTTAGTTCATAAATTATTAATTGCGGAGAGGTAGGCGTTTTTAGATTTGTAATTTTGTCTCCATACCCTGCGGGTAAAAACGACCTAGATCTATTCTAAAAATGTGCATCATACAAGGTTTTGGATAAATCATGCTTTCATTTCATGTGTTCCCAATTCTGTAATCTCCACTGCACAAACGTTGGACGCAAAGTGATGTTCTTGTTTTGAATGTAACATGGAATGCAGAGGATGGTTCATGGGCAACATCAACAGGAATGCAACACAAACAAGAGAGTGTCATTTCCAAATCAATACGTACGTACATACAGGCCGTTGTCAGTTATATTTTTAATTTAGATGTATAATGAGATTCCAAGCAGTAAGTTCAAACGGAAACCCAACCTCTTCACAATTTATGTTGTGAACGAATATCATTAGCTGTTTGAAGGCACAAACTCAAGGATACATATTTTTACAACTTGTCCCATATCTACTGACTTTAAAGACTCTACGATACGTTACACTTCCTGTTTTAAAAATATGTTTATAAGCCATTTAATTCGAAATATAGAGAGAAAAATCAAATAATTGAATCTACCATCATGCTTCTCACATATGTTCCTAAGAAACGATTGTATATAACATTATAATGTATTCATGGCTTAGAATGTTTCCAAATGTTTGAGAAAACTACCTAAAAATTATATTTTAAAAATATTTTACTATTTAATTCAGCATTCTTCGAATAAAAAATTGAATTAGGGTATTTTTTTAAAAAATGTTGTCACTTAATATTCATAATTCTGGAAACAAATTCACTCCTATTCAGTCCATGAACTTCATGGAAAGACCACTTAAGAAGGACAAGGCTTTGTATAGCTCTAAGTTTTCGTACCAATTACATTGGTCACACAATAGTTCTACCAAAATATTATGAAGGCATACTTAATTAACACAAAGATTGTGAATACAAGAAATGTGAGAATGCGCTTCCACATAGGTGACATAAAATTCATTTGAGAGGGCTTTGGAGAGTGTAACAGACCGATACACGAGAGTCGTAAAAACAGCTGCGAAGTTTCCAAGATGAAGTAAAAAAGGAAAAAAATGTGGAGGACACTACCGATGCGACGTACTTTCGAATAATCTGAAAAGAACAAACAATGAAGTAGAAATTAATGATAAACATTTAAGCGATCCTGTATCGAGTGAGAAAGTAAGTACGGATAGAAATAGTTTCGAATTGGGCGGAACTCGCTCCAAATATTAGCGACAGTGAGGGAGAATATGGGACAAGCTCATTAATATAATGATTTAGGGAACATTTAAATAAGATTTAGAGAATTTCCTGGTTAGTAGGCACAGAGATGTGATCAGGATGTTACGGATTAACTAAATAATTCAAGCTATTTAATGTACATTACCGATTACACAGGCACACAATTCACAAAAGTTTTGTTTCGGGTAGTAGTGCGGACACTCATGCAACTATTGTGTTGCACCTATCATTCGAGTCAACGTAGCAGCTCGTGGAGGACGCGCACTGATATAGACGTAGTTTTGCTGCTTCGGTTTCGAACAGATCGTCGCATCCCGCTTCAATTTCTCGTAGCAGCCATTTGTGAGAGATCAGACTATTCATCATTGCATCGGAAGTGTTGAATCAGACGAATCTACATGAAGCACTTGAATCCATGAAAATAATCAATGCAATGCATGTATGTTGGCGTCTCGTTAAATTTAACGTCGACCAGGGCATAGAAGAACATGTACGACGTGTCCCTAAGCAGTGAGTAGTGCACGCTGCTCCGTGGACAGTGCTGCTTGTGAGACGCACTGGCGAACTCCTGTAATAAAGAAGAATTGTGTCACGATTCATTATTAAATTTCATGAAATAAATTTGTCGAAGGGCGATGGACGTTTGCGTCGAATATTAATTTTGTAGGATCGTTTCCTGTTTTTATTTCTTCTTGTGTTTAATTGCTGCATTTCCTCTCGAGATTAGTTCCATTCTGTTTGTATGACTAAAGTATTTTGTCGTAAATTTATGATAACAAATGTATGTTTGGACCAGAAATTGGTGCCTCTTGTCTTTCAAAAAAAGTAAAGTTAAATCCTCACCAAACAGCAATAGACATAATATACCCTATCACTTTCTAATTAATATTACCTTTAATATCAAAAGCATTGTAAAATTTGGCAATTCTGTTATCAGCAATTTTCCCACTTTTTTCTCTTATTTTTTATGTGTATTTTATTGGATATTTTCCTGAACTTCCGAATATGTCCATATTTCCGCACCATGTCAATTTTTTTACAAGTCATACAAATTTGAAAACTTGAAAATGTAATTTTTCAATAACATTACAGTATGACAACGCGTGTTACAAGTGAAAATGTTCTTTGAATGTTCGGAATGAACATGTAAGGAACATAAATAGCTGATAACGAAAATGGAACATTTTATAACATGTCTCGATAATCGGAACATGAGTGCTTAGACACGCCAATACGAATGGATATAAGGATGGTTCATACCTCATTGTTACCAGAATATCGAATACCCTTTTGGGTGTTTATTACACAATACATCCATCCATCTATGCCAGCAGTACTTTCTGTGGGCTTGAAAAACACATGGAAACCTTAAATTTGCATATTTTGTGCTGTAAATTGTACAGCATATTTTTCAGGTCTGCGCATAGATGTCAAGGTGACTGAAAAATTGCTCAGCAAACAAGTAGACGAGATAAAATTAGAAAGGTGACGACACGAGTTTAAATTGGTCTTCCCGACCGTTCCACGCAATTCCAGAAGTTTGAAGAATGGAGATTTGCACAGCAAAAACCTACCTCCCTGGGCAACGCATTTGCACAGGGCTTTTGCCACACAGACATTCAGGCAAAATATACACGAACATTTATATTCATCTGTTATGTTCTTTTACACATTCATTCCGTCCCTCTAGAGAACAGTTTCACATGATACAAAAATACAGCATGATGCCTATAGCAAGGACATTAAAAAGTAACGGCTGACGCGGAATTTTGGAATCTGTGAAAACTATCCATTCCAGTTAACCTCTTCATTTTCAAACCACACAACCTTGCATATTAGTATTTTCCGAGAAACTATTCAAGCCCTGAAATATTACGAATAATATATTTCTTTACATTACTTGACTTAAAAAAGAATAACAAAGAAGACGATATTTATCAGATGTAATATTATTTATGTATTTTATAAAATGTATATGCGACACCTGTTAACCAAAGTACCATATTTACATTCTTGAAAGTATTATAATACTTGTTCTTGAGAAACAAGTGAGAGAGTGCATTTAGTTATTGTTGTATGTAACTACTACATTATTTGTTATAGTTTCTATATCGTTATTTACCCGTACAAGAGTCCGCAACCATGAGTCCTTCGTACTTGTCTCAGAATTATTTCACAAATTGTTTTCACTTAGCTCCTTTTTCTTACGAAACAGACCATCTCGTATTAGATTTCCGCAAAGTTTTCATGTTAAAGTTGCACCCAAAAGAGGAGCTTCAGGAACATCGTAGAGGTAGTAAACATATCATTCGGGAAAATTTTATACATTAGACTGAATTAAAATTATTACCTTCCAATTGATTGTGTAGAGTGAAGCTAGTGACATTTTTGTGACTTGTCGGTGACATTTTTATAATATTCTACACAGAATATACAGAAAAATTTATTTATAATATTCTACAAAGAATACATTATCATGAAAATGGACAACATATTAATATGCATCGTCAACCGCCAAGTGAAAATTGGGACGGACCGGGATTCGACTACACCACCCGCCTCGACCCCCCCCTCCCCCCAGTCCGTACGCAACTTCCACCTGGCCTGNTTCAAGGGATAAGCGACTACAAGCGTCTCCAATGCTGGTAGCATTTAAATCTGGTTTCCGCGTACCTAAGCGTCGGATTCCAATTGTAACTCACAACTTCCGAGAACCTACTCGTGGAGAAGTGTTTGCATCGTCATCGGCCAGGTGAAAATTGGGACGGACCGGGACTCGAACCCGGACCTTTCTGCTCTGGCCACAGATGCGCTGTCCAGACGCGAGTGGTGCAATGGATATATAAAATGTTTATATGTATAATATGTTTAGTTAAGTGAACTAGGTTAATTAAGTGAAGACAGTTGTTGTAGTAGTTTGTTGATGTTGTAAAAGAAAACAAAACTCAGGTAATGGCAGTTAGGTTGAGATTCTGAGTAAAGAATAAAAATAAAAGGAAAAAAAATGTATTAAACGATACAATACTAAAACAAAATACACAGAAATTGTAGTTAGGTGCACGTGTCCAAATGATGCGGACCATTTAAAATTATAATTTCAATATATGTTTCTCATGCAAGCAATGATTTTTTCTTTTGTCTTTTTCAAGAATTACCGTCTATTTTATAACTCAACAGATTTTTCTGTCGAGTATGAAGTTTTAAGTAGAAACTCGATGTACCAATTACAATAAGTTAAATGAATTTCTATTTAACACATATGAATGCTGTTCTCACATCTGCACTTTTTCAAATATTTAATAAATGTAATAAAATAAAAACTTAACAACTCATTCCAAAGTGACACAGCATTTCCCTTCTATTTTCAATCTGATTGCCAATAACTATATTTGTCATCACAAGCTAGTTACTAGTATGTTACAACACAGGAAGGAGACAAACAATGCACACATTCGTTTCCCATTCACTAGAAAGTGCAGAAAGGCGGAACGTTTTTTCTCATTATTTAATCTTCTGCCTTACTATACATAATGCTTCACTTATAATTATCTTCTTCATACCACCATCTAACATTTAAGTCCGATCGTAATATTTTATGTATCTCTTCCACATAGTGTTTGAACACATATCTCTCTCTCTCTGCTGCTGATCTGTTTGGATCCTGCCTCTTTTCTTCTTTGTTGTATTTGTAAATGGGAAATGTAGCTAAGTGCTATTGAAGCTTCCCTACATGGAGCGATAGGAGTTAGGAGTTGGGTGGTAGGTGGACCGGTTAGCTGGGTTTACCAACAACTTGGCCCACGTGAAGGGGTTAGTAGAATTAGCTAGTTATAGTTGGAATTATTGATACTAGGAGGAGATGGATAGAGGAAGAAAGGTTGGTTTTTCAGTAGTCACAACTATATGAACTGGGACATTAATGTGAAAGCTACAAATTTTCTGGCCCCATTGGTGATGAGCGACAATAATACCACCTGTACCACCGGTGGGGTCTTCCTACCTCTTGTGTGTTTTACAAGCAGGAAAATCATCCCTTCATCTTCATACTTAGGGTCGATACAAATAATAATAACTTGAGGACCACTAGCGAAGGACTTGACATCACGCTTGCGTTTTTATATTCTGGGAGACCTACACGATGCAGGTGTAATCTTACATCTCACATTGCTTTCACAATTCCTCTCGCTGAATTTAGATTGGACCATTTGTTTATGTGACCATGAACAAAGTGCAAAATTAATAAACTACTTGCTGAATGTTTTAGAAGTGACCGCCGCTGTTGTTTTCGATTTGCATTCTGTGAGCTCATGGTTTGTAAATATGTCATTGCTTTGTATTTTGCGATGAATACTTTCTATTCCCATTCCATGAATAGTAAAGCGAGAAGAGAATAGTATTCCGCAGCGGCGACCTGAGTCACTACTTTCGTGATTGAGGCTATCGCGTGAGACACGGCATGACTTACATACTGGTCCTTTCGTCTATACTCGAATATCACAGGCTTTAATAGGATTTTCACTATTATAATTATAATGAAGTTTAAGTCTTCGAACGTTCTTATAGATTTTTCTATAGTAATGAAATATTTTTTGGTTTATGATAATATCCCTTTGGGATAAGCGGAGTAAAGCTGGATCTACATGGAACTGGTCTTCTTAGAATATAAAATGTACATCTGTCGATTTACCTTGGCGAGAGAAGTTAACATATTTTGTTTCAAATGTATGAAGAAAATTCATCACTGATATGGTTAGAAGGCCGTTCTTGAAAATATGTAACTATTATGTAATGTATCACATTCTCGGTTATTTGTTTATTTTACAAGCAAAATACCTGTCTACCCGCTGCATTGCTTGCGTGAATTTTATGATTTTTGTACGTACAAATAATCTTGTTTGAAGCTCCATTGATATTGGGCGAAATTCTTCTTTATTATGTCGGTGAAATGGTAAAGTAAATGATCAATTTTCGTAAGTACCTCGAATTCTTTCCTCTCACTAGCATGTTGAAGGAAAAAATATTTTCCAGAAGAGTTTCAAAAACTTTCAATTCGTTGCTCCTTGGAGGTCAAAAGCAAGTTCAGTCACTACTATAGAGATATTGTGTCTGCACAGCGTCTTTAGGTATTGTGGACTGCGCTTCAAATAATTGAATACCAAGTCACCAATGTTTCTCAAAGTTATTGTGTATAAACAATTCACGTGTTCACGTTCATTGAGCTCGTTCGATGGCACATTCTATGAGACTTGGTGTTGCTATTGAGAATAGTTAAGTAGTACGTAAGCGCTAAGGGTTCTCGTATACAAAGTGCTATGATTGGACCGATGGCGCCAGATTCAGCTCCCAGGCCATATATCGGGCATGTTGAAAAAAGATCGACCCGGACGAAGAGCGTGAGCGTATCTGAGAATTGCGGGAGGGATAAATCGTGATAGGACGTATCATAAACAATGTGACAACTTTTGGCCAGGAGAAAATGGTAATGAGCCGGGAAGAGAACGGGGACTCATGTTATGATCGAAGAATTGTTAACCAATCCACCACCCGTTCACCTTCCACAACTTTTCCACCCAGGTTGTACAGTTGTGGACAAAAATGTTGTACATTTGTTAAAGGTGTACTGGTAAACACCCCTGCGGTCACAGAAAGTCTTCCAGGTTCGATTCCTGGATCGTCGTGTAGGTAAACGGAAGAAATATATGCATCAACATATATTTATGACGTACCATATATCATAAGTCACCCAATGGATAACCCATTCTTCATTTAGAAATTATTATAGTATATCGTCTTTTTAAATTATATCCAGTCTAGTACATAAAAGCCATAGATAACATTTAAAAGATAACTCACGAACCAGTTGGTATGGTTCTATGGATGCCGTCGTCAAGAACTGAAAATAATAAATACTAACACAGACATCTCTCTTCCCCAACTTTCCTCTCATTCCTCGTGATATTCCCGCTTCGAGTTTGCCGAGTAAATCGGATATCGAGAAAACGAAATTTCAAAACGAACGTTTCACGGTTGTGAACGAACTAAGACCATTTAATTTTTCTACGTTGTATGATGAAAGAAATAAAATACTTTGATAGAAGATACAATCGCTATCGAGGCATTTCACTCGAGGCTTTCTACTCATTTCGCACTATGCGAATGAATTGAATTCCTTAACTCATATTGGAATTCAAATATATAATACCTATAACTAACACTATTATTCAACATTGATAAGGATTTAAGCATTTATTGTAGTGTAATAAATCATGCCGGTCATTGTTTCTAAATTGAGAACAATTTTTAAAAATAGAGTTAGGAAAAGAAAGATAGTAACAATGGTTCAACGGATGTAGTGGACACCTTTATTTTGGATGGCAGGAGTTCGAATCCTGTTGAGGTCATGGGAGTTTTTTTATCTCGTGCTCCTTCGGTCAGACAATCCCTCACAGTGAAAGGTGAGAAAACCGAGGGGCGGATCAAAGAACCTGGAGAGTGCGCCTGGCCACATATATACCTTGTATCGATGCCAAGAAATGACTACCATTCCCATATACACACTTCAGGACCTGTTGTTGCATAGATTGATGTATTTTGACAATAGCAAAATGAAAGAAAGATGTAATAACAATTCATGATTGAGATATAAGAAAATCAAATTTGTCCTGTTTAGGAATCTAAATTGTGCAGGAATTATTTACGAACCTCTTCGCGTTTCCAAAAAAGCTGCCAAATTAAACAGAATAAACAAAAGATGTTGTGATATCCGCTATCTCTAGGTTAGGGGCGTTAGTTTCATCTGAAAACAACATTATTTGCCTGTTCTTCATAAAATCGACTTTGATGTGTCAGTTCCAATAATCTAATCTCATTTTCTAATTTCAGGACCTGTATTTCCCAAATCAGTAGGTCTTTCCTCCTAAAAAATGTTTGTGTGTATCGAAAAAAACGTGTTTAAAATGTGCACCAATGTTTCATGATTTTAGGTATAAAACAAAATTGTACGGATTCAATGAAATACTGTCAGAAAATTAGGGAGAGAAAACAGCGCAAATATGAAGGAAACTTTTCTTTTATAAATATAAGTGCAGTTTAGTGGAACAAATTTCCTGTAACGATGCTAGAGACTCTCACAGGATAAATTTAAATGCTCGAAAAAATGTAAATACGACGATTCCGATAAAACTTAGATTTTTCCTATTTGTTTCATTCCAATTGTTTTATATTAGTCCTGTCTCTTATANTTTCATTCCAATTGTTTTATATTAGTCTACATTTTTGATTTTACCATTATGTTTCTTACTACTTATGTTACTGATGAGTAATTTTTCTTTCACCGCATAGGATAATAGTTTTTATTTTTGAACTGTATTGTGAGTTGTCTTTGTACTTGTGTGTTCTCCATATTTCATGTATTTTCTATTCAACTTGTGAACCTTCTCTGTAATGTTTTAACGCATATATGTATCGGAGACGCTTGAGTTGCTGTGAAAAATAAATATCTAATTTCGAAATAAGGAATGACTAATTATATCATTTATACATGTTATACCACCGAGGGAAAAGTATTATGAAAAATTATTCTGCCAGAGACGTCTCTGTTCCAATGGTGGTCATTAGGCGTCACAAAACTATACTCAACTCGAAAACATAATTTTGGAAAAGTTCGCGTGATGTTAAGCATTAATTCCACTTTGTGTATATCTCAGTTTTAATTTTTTTTAATGCTTTGATTGTCTAATAAGGCATACTAGAATGTTTTAAACAACCTAGTTTAAAATTTCAACGTTATCCTAGAAAGTTGGATTTCCCGATGTATCTCAAAACTTGTGTGGCATACGACGAGTAAGCTTAAAGTGCAGGTTAAATTTCGATCCAACTTTTTTCGAAATGTCAGTAAAATGTTCCTCAAGATCCCTTAAAGATGTCGGCGCATCAATGACAGAGGCACACAAGTAGTGGTGCAAAACCATTGCGCATACTTTCTCATATACGTTTCCCAGTCTGGACTAGAGAGCGGCATTAAAGCATTCTATTAGGAGAGGGATGGTTTTCATGCGTTACTCTATATTTTGATCGTCTTCATTTTACCCAATTTCAAAAGTTTATTAAAGAAATATTTTACTAGCATTTATATAAAAGAATCTCTAATATACAAATTCTGTTTCTCCGTTTTTTTTTTGGGGGGGGAGGGGGTGGAGATAAGATCAGCAAGATTTATTTTACATTTTAAAAGATATATTTATTAATAAATATAAATAGATTATTATTAACGCAAGAACAAAGCCAGCAGACCATAAATATTTTATTTGGAACTAAAGAGTTAATTTTTTTGCAATTTGAAATTTCAGAATTATATTAATAAACACTAATCGTATATATTAATTACTTCGGTTAAATTGGTGAAACTTTTTGTTTTATTTTCTTCGTGTTATATCGTACCGCTCCTTATATATCTCGTCAAAGAATTCTGTAAGTGTTAAAATATATTTTTAATAAAAACACTATTTTTAATGATTGAAACAGCTATAAAGCATTGAATTAAAAATACCATAAAAATAAACAAAAAGATTTATCAAACATTACATTCAAAACAAAAAAACACGTAGCCAAGTTAATTCTTAAAACGATAAGAAATAATATAAAATAACATCCGCACTCATCAAACAATAAGCACGAATATTAAATATGACACACAGCATGCACGAATTTACAAGAAAATCCGGCAAAAGGAGCAGTGGACACATCTGATGCGTAAGCTTATGTAGCAAAATGATGCAGCGTCACCGGATGTGAGGTTACGACAAGTGCGTAAAGGTCGCGTGGGTGGAAGCTACGCGATATCAAAGTAACATTAAAGAACCTGTGCTTCATCCATGTTAAATAATATTCAAGGTTCTTGAAATAGTAAACAAATGCGTGAATGAAGCAGATATAAATTATTTTACTGCGTCTATATCAAACTTTCAAGTGAAATACCGCTAATGCGGATATAAATCATACTAATTCTACTTTACGTACAGAAAATTTAAGCAAAATCGTTGGACCAGTTTTTGAAAAATATTCAAAAATGTACTTTGACCTTCATGTGAAGTGCCCTTTGTGTTCAAGTACAAAGAAAATTGAAAGCACGTGCATATGTCAGAAGTAAATTCTACCCTAAAAACGAAAAATGAAAAAAAATTGTACCATTCGGTCAGGAGTGCTGCGCACAGACGGGCGGACAGACGTACAGACGGACAGACGGTACGAACCGGACGGACCGGACGGACGTCCAGCCAAAAACAATTTTTTCGAATTCAGGGGTCTCCAAAACGGATATTTCCGCAAAAATCTCGTTTTCGAATTTTTTTTCACGATTACAATACTTTCTGTATACTACGCAAATGAGGAAGTAGAAGAAAAAAAACGTCGAAACCCAGAAGGTAGACCCTACTTCCCCTATGTATTTAGTCAACCGCTCAACCGATCGTGATGAAATTTGGCAAAATGATATCGTTAAGATGTTCAGCATGAACATAGGTTATCTTTTATTTTTTAAATGCGTGAAAAAAAGATAGAAAATGATTTGACCATACATGTCGATGAATTCGGAAAAAAAAACGAGAGGATATTAGCTTACGCCACCTAAACGGTTAGAGATAGGTGACAACTATGAATTGTAATGTTGTTCGTCTCAAAGAGTTCTACAAAAAAGTTCGTTTCAGCATAAGACTAACTATAAATGTGTACTTACATTATCGAAAAAACGTTATTAAAATTAGAAGTAATAAAATGCTTCAATTTAAGGGAATGATATAAGAGGGAAGAAATCTATCGTCATGAAATTTAATAGTATTTTGTGTTGTGAATTTAAAAAGATTAAAAACTTCTTTAAATCGTACAATTTGGACGAATGGTTTATATTTTAAAAGCATTTTAATGAAATGGTGCAACCGCGCTGCCGGCATTGTGTCTTGCCTCGGAAGCAAAAATTCGACTTGTGCGCCTCCTGGTGATTGGGTTCGTTGGACTAAAAAGCAAATTTCCGGGCAATACTGGGTAATCAGCTAGTTAGAAATAAGTTCCCTTAACTCCTTTTCCATTGCCTTGAAGTGGTCGGAGATGGAGTGTGATACGATCCCTCTTTTGATTTGGCAGAAGAATTACATGGGATGCACTTCCTCCCGGAGGCGGATGATACATGAATGACATGAGACTGAAAATCTTTTTACCCATTTTGCTTCTAAGAAACCTGGAGCGATTTAGTTACAAAAAAGCGACATAGGACAAGTGAACAATATATGGACTCGACGGTCTTTGTGAAAATGAGTGATATCTCTGAGTGAATGAGTGAATTGTTGAGCTTCTATGAACCATTCCCTGAAATCTCATAGGTTCATTACAAATCACGCCTTTGAGTTAAGGAAATGATATTAATAAACAACCTTTTAAATCATCACGAAATTTAAGGAACTTTATTCTATGTTTCCCCGCCAGAACAACTTCAAATAACCTAGCCTCACGTGCCAAGTAAATCGAATAAGATGGATGATCGATACCCGCAGGTCGATACGCAATTTACCTGTGACGTCACGAGTTGGCACGCGGACCCCCGCCACTGCAAGCTGACTTCCTACAAGCGGAACTCTCACTGCCTTTAACTCGCTCGTCAGGACAGACGACCAGTCAACATTTCATCGCGCACTTTTAATTCGGCGACCAAGCCGACAACTTCTCCTCAGCCTCTAGTAGAAGACTTCTGCTGGAATTGTCTTCACCCGGCAATCGCATATCTTGTTAGCATCATCAAGCAATCGGCTCACGAGATAATCTCCAGGTCAAACCGCCACGTGCTCACCTGCTAGCATCGTTTGGCCGCGAACTACCGGTCTTACATCAACTGCACGTCATCTGAAATCATCAGATCAACATCAACCCAAAGCCGTCTAGGCTGAACCACGAGACATTTGGAGAACTACGTCATTCCATCATTACCTCATGGCAGCAACTCTTCTAGGATTTCAGTATTGTATTCCTTCACTGATTTCCTTAATTTAATGCTTCATCTTGTTAGACGCAATTAATGTTATTAAATTATTTTGTTGGCACTATTGCTCAACTCCCATCTCAACCACCTTCATCACATTTCTGGTGCTTTGAAACCTCAACATTCAAATGTACCGCAATTTCCCTTAAATTCTGAAAAAACCCATTATTCGTATACATTGCTTATCAAAGTAATAGTCGTAAATATTATGAGAAGTTTGTTCTCCATGAGTTTCAAATACATCTGATGAGAAGTGGTCGCGCGTAGTCATATATATTGCTGATGTCTCTGACCAACACAATGAAAAGACCTCTCCAAGAATGTATACTTGGAGAGTCGAGTGGGTATAATTGGGTATGAATTTGATATGCCAATAGCTTTATCTTATTTACTACCTCCTTGCTCAGCTGTTCACTTGAGTAGTATCACTTAACGTGAAAACAAACCTCAAAACCTTCAAATGAACAATGAAAACAAGTTCTATTTTGTTCTCTATATTACCTTCTTATTTCTTAAGAACATTCCAATATTTTAATAACCACTTTAGTTGTCTACAAAAAATGTATGTAAAAATACCATAATGTAAAATAATTAATTAAGGTGCATCGATAATCATGTTTTTACCTTACTTGCACTCAGAGAAAAATCTAATGTAATTATAATCTTGGGATAACACTGTTACTATAGTTACCATAAAGTACATCAGAATTACTGATGACAATGGCTTAGGTAATATAATTGATAATTTATTAGCCATGGAGTGAAACACTATGGTAGAGAGGAAAAAGTGTCAGTGTCGCAAATGTGGACATACTTCCGCAATATCTGTGTGAGTGGAGGTAAGTCAAGGCTACACCAGAGAAGATCTGCTCATTGGTCGTATGACGTCACAAATGGTGGACGATTTTCACCTCTCTAGTGTGTGTTTGGGCAAGTTTTACGTAAGTAGAGAAATTTTCATGTCATCAATAGAAAAGAACGGTGCCAAGAGTAACAAAAATAATTAAATATATTCAAAATACTGTATCTTTATGCATATAATACGAACACTTTATTCGTCATTAGAAAACAATGTTTTGATTTTTGATGAGTTTCATTAAGTCATTCATTATTCTGAGAAACTCACTCTCGAAGTATAATGGACAGGGAGCGAAGTATATTGGAATCGACGGGACTCTCTGGGAATTCAAATTATCAATCTCATTTTTATTTGGGTACAACAGTTACAACATTTGGAGATGTGGATTAAACACTAACTTTCCTGAGTCCTGTGTGACGAGTAATATTGGAAAATTCAAAACTATTTTATCTATTGAATTAGAACATTATTCCGAGAAAACTTCATCAAGATATGTGATAAGTGGTCACACAAAATATTTTAGTAAATGGAAAACTATGAATGTAAGGGAATAAAAAGTGCTAAAATAATAATATACTAGGAGATAGGGAAGACGTGCGCACTCATAAATACGTGAAAGGAGACAGGGAGATGGAAATATTCTTGTTGGTGTCTACAGGGAGAATGTTAATGAAGAAAATCTAGAAAATGTGCATTCCAAAACTCTTTACAGAGAAATTAAGAACTTACGTTTCGTCAACTGTGAAAAAGAATAAAATATCATCTCGTTGTTCACTTTAAAAATATTTTTCAAACACAAATGTATGAAGAACTTCATATACTATTACTGCGTACTAAAATAGTTTTTATTCACCAATAAAGTTCTAAAACTAATGAAATTTTACGTCCCGCTATAACGTTTCTGGCAGTATATCCTCCCTTTGACATCGTCATCACTATGCCATAATATTTAACGCGATGAAAAATATATTGGCATGAGACTTTCCAAGGTCACATTTATGTCGGAATTTGAATATTCAGAATTTTCGACGATCTCTCACTTACTTGCATTACATCTTCATGTTACGTCTAGCACCACTTGACTCAACGGAGCGGAGCTCACCATTATAAGTTCCTCTTCAGTTATTAAGTTTGTGTTGTTAGACTTGGTCTGCGTTCACGGATGAACTTCAAATGATTATTCTCCTTCCAGAAGCATCTTCCAAATTCTGATGCTCTTAATTTGAGTAATTAATGATCATGTCGTTGAGTTCGAGTTTACCTCCAAGAAATAATTTTATCAAACTCTAACTTCTCTTCCTCGATGAAAATGTGCTTAATTTCAAACATATAATCTGTTTTTCGAAGATACTCATGGATTATTTATTACAAGAAAGAGGAAAAAGGACAACCTATTACATAAGACGGTGTTATTTTGTGGATACGGATTGTTAGTTTTAAAATCAAGAATGAGACATTAGTCAAATGTACAATTTTTTTGTGGAAGATTTACCTTCCTTAAACTGTATGTATTCATTGGTTACTTACTTTTTATGGCAATTATATTATTCTGTGTTTAAGACATAAATAACTAATCCTGATTTTTTCATGGGGAAAATACTGATAATTGCTCTTGTGAGTTATAGTAATTTATCTTCATAAAGATAACATTTTGAAAGTTTATTCCAATAAAAACAATTTTGCATACAATTACCCTTACGCTTTGTCATTCTAATCTTGTTCTCAATCGTTAAAATAGCTTAAAAGCGTTTGACTTTGAAATTTTCCTTCAGAAACTACCGTAATATGGAGAGTCATTAAAATAATCAAATTTCACGAAGACAGAGTAACATAATATTTATTTTCAAGAACTGATTCTTTCGCTGTACTGTGAAAAGAACCCAGCGAATATCTCCGAAGCATTGACTACATTTAATACATGTTGATGTTTCAAATTATCGAGTTACCTCTCCCTGCGAAGAGTTACTCAGATTGATAAAGTTGTCGTGTCGTAAAAAATTACAGAATCACATTCGTATCAAGAATACTATTAGTAAAGATATTTCTCTATGATTTTGTATTAAATTTTCCCCAGAAGTTAAGCGAACGTTGCGTCATCAGCCGTCGCGTCGCGAGACGCAAAGATTCCTGAGGTGCTTCGTAGATATTGACGACTTGCAACCAAACACGCTAGGAGACTGAGCGGCTGCCAAGTTCAACGTTTGACTCCACTAATGATCTCAATTTAACTTCCGACGGAGAATTCGTTATCCTTGTACACTTTATCTACTTTAAAGAGCTTCCTTATGAGGTTTATTGAGACAGAACACGTTTCATTTATAATGTTCCTATAAATGAGGTGACTAGAAAACTCGAGCTACAGAATTCTTTTTTTTTTCATTTTCTCATCAATAAATGAGATTCTAATATTTCGTTTTAATGCATGAGTATCCTCACGCATTAACATTTGACATATTAAGAAAAAGTACCCGCAAGTACGACTCTTAACCCAAAACTTTAAATTATTGATCATCCTGAATCAATTATACAAAACCTGAAGTTCAAAAGATATTCAAAAGTTTTGTATCATAACAAAAAGATAAAGAGGATGAAGAAGTAGAAAAAGAAACACGCGAAAACAATTGATCCTCAATTCTCAGTTACGTTTCTTGACTTGGACTCTACAACATTATTTATCCTCCTCCAAAACTATTTTTATAAAACTATATTTTCTTTAGTCTAGGACAGACAATATTAAGCAAATTTCAAAACAAGAAGAATTTTGAATGTTCCAAACCAAATAAAGCACGTTTCTATCATGTTAAATTGGAATGGTAGATAGGACACGTAACTAGTACTTCAGTAGTCCTCTCTGTCTACATTAGTTCCACGAACAATGTAGTAATCGATTTTTTTCGTGAGTGCGAACTACTACGCTTGTATATACCATGTTATATGAAAAAAAACTGACTGAATTTTTTGGTATTTTTAATTCTGACTTAAATCTCCCATTATGCGTCAAAGCTAAACCTATGTAGATACAATTCTTAACTGTAACAAATACAACCAAGAGAATAGTGCGAATCCAAGAAAAAAAATGGAAAAGTCCCCAGATAAAAATGTATTGTGCATCAAGGCCACCAGTAAGGACAAGAAGAAAACATGGAGAATTATTATTAATATTCCATTTATGTATATGAACAAATAACCTTTGTCGATAAAGGTACAATAATTGGTGTTTTAAAAAAACGTATAAATGTGCACTAAGCACTAAATGTGGGTTAAGATGTGGGTTAGTTTGAAATAGTAGAAATTAGTTTGAAATAAAATTCCATAGATTTTTATTTCAGACATCAATGATTATACATCTTATAAGTCCTCTTCCTAATCATAGATTTTATCGACGCGTGACAACCTGCGTCTTTCTCACCACCCTTGAACTGTGAGAGTGCTGCGTAGATGGGATTTATATCTTTAACTAAAATTCTCTTCAGATGCATGCTTTAAAAAGCCAATATTTTCTTCTTCTTTTCTTTTTGAGTCCATTCTTTTCCTCTCTTAACTGCTAACTTTTTAGTCTCACATTTCTCAATGTTTCATTATATGTCCAAAATTCCACAGGAACTGTCACACTATGATAGAAAATGGAAAATGGAATTATTCAATACCAGTTTCACACTCTCTGAATACACTCAATGGTAAAGATATTGGTTTTACGTTCATAAGTCAAATAGCAAATTTGTTCAGGTATTATAAAAATATATATACCTAATCATTAAATTCACAATCGCGATGACAATTATTTAGAGAATTGTTATTGTTATGTATATAGACATCAACAAATAATGGCAAGTGGAGTACGAGATAATGAATGTTCATGTTTTCAAACATCCATTATTGAACGCACGCCAATGTAAATCCACTCGAGCATTGCTTCCACAGCTTAAACTGTATTCCAAATGCAATATCAATTTACCATAGCTCAAATAGAGGGACATTTTCTTTCGCTTCAGTGTATTTGATCAAGAAGACACTTAAGATCCGACATAAATTTGTCACATAGAGAGAAACATATCACGCAAATATGTATGAAAAATTTGTGGTCCTACAGAAAAAAAGAAATATTCTATATCTCATCAATTTAAAGTTGCAGAGAGTATAAGTTTAGCCTGAATTTTCTTAGTGTATATTGTAATAAAATTCAAGGTCATTGAGAAGTAAGTAAGAAAAGAGTTGTATTGTATATTTGTCTTTGTATATTGTGCGTCGCTTTTCTCTATCTTTAAACATTGTTTTTATTCGAATACTTGACATGGCGTTTTCATACTCTTGTTCTACACACGTGTAATTATATTTCGAATATCGCGCGGTATAAACAATAATAATAAATTTATCAAGAGAAAGCAATTACCAACTGCGTATGACCACGTAGAGAATATTAGAGTAACCATAAATTAATAGTATAATAATGAAAACATAATATATGATATGATAAGGGACTATAATAATAGCGCAATAATCAGTAATTTCAAAATCAATCTCCCCCCCCCCCTCCGGATGATATGAACTCGTGTTGTAGAGACAGCAAGTGAATTTTCGTGAGCATCACTATCCGTGGAGGTAGTGCGGGTCAGCCCATGTCAAGGCGTTACTATGCGGGGAACGGAGGTCGCGGTTACCCCAGCTACCCATCCGGAACAGCTATTCTTCGAAGAACTTCCTTCGTCGATAAGAGAATCAGCGATGGCCACGACCGTTTCGTGTCAGTGAGGGCGTTTCTTCAGGGTCTCCTTTCATTTCCCTGTCTTCCAAGGCTCCGCATTATTTCAGGAAATATATTATTCCCTCCTGTTTTTCTTACTCGGTTTTTACTCATTTCATATTCCTATACCCTCTTTAATTCTTTTGAGAAATAGTTCTGTTTTAGAGCACGAAAAATGTCTTCAGAAATACTCTCGCTAAGAATAGGAAATAATATGAATACATGTCACAGGAAATAACGTTGAATTCCTTGCTCAAAGAAATTTGTAACGTAAAATGTGTGTTCTGAACTCACGGGGAATTTTGACCGTCGCACAAGAATATATAGCAAGTTCTGCTTACTATGTATCTAAATAAATTCAATATTTGATTGAAACTTTGAAAAAAAAAATCTTTGAAATGCATTGTAATAAATTTTAAATTTTACAATGCGCTAAATTTTCTGAGTTAGTGCCTCACATTTCACGTATTTTGTATCTAGATGTGTATAAATGCATTTGTCTCGTATTACATTAGAGACTGTATGGCACGATAAACTCCATAAATTCATTAATATCATTTTAAAAGATACAAAAGATATTCATATCTTTCTCATAAACTGTGAAATGAAGATGTAAAGATTTGTGCAGCAGAATTTCAGAAAGGGGATCGAGTGGTGTCCAATAGTATAGGAATTTATTAGCATTATTCCTATTCGGCATTCCTGCTCGTCGCGCAGTGGATTGGAAGCCTGAAGTCCGCTGTAAAGAAAGAAGGAATTCCGAGGATACGGCATGTACTTCGGCCGAGTTAAAAATAATTCGTCAAAGTTCCACTGACCACTCTGCTGTAGTGTTTAACAACAAATAGTTATTGATGGTTGTGATGTTGGCCACAGAAGGGACAAGATACTTCTAGCAACCCTGACAACAGCAGTGCGTTAACCCATCAGTTACTCCCCGTCAAATTTGTTGTTAAGCTTTTTGTCATTTTCGTTAACACATAGAATGTATGAGGTATAATAAACATTTTGCCGTTTTATATTTACTGCTCAATCTTTGTAATTTTATAACATGTATTCTTTCAGGGCATAATGATGACCGATCGTAAGAGATCTATATAATTAATTGCTTCAAAAAGAGAGCAAAGATATATTAAAAATAATGATAAAAATATTCGTTGAATAATTTAGAGAATTTAATAGGAGCGAAAAGCGCCTTAAATGAAGAAGAAGAGAGTATGGTAGTAAGAGAAGTAAGAGTTCCTCATGTAATGAAAACTTAAAATTAGCACAAAATATCAAATCACATAACTGATTCGTTATTTCACAAACGAATATACGCGGAGGAGTATAAGAATCCCCCGAAACACCACAGATTGCATAAGAAGACCCAGTTCGCGTAAGCTTGTCATCTTCGGAAGTAAGAACAGAAAATTGGATGGTTGGAAATACGATTCAATTAAATCAAAAAGCTCCCAGAATATATTCGTACAGATCCAAACAAATGAGTCACATATTGAAAATTGTCTGTAAATTACAAATTGTGAATATGAAAAGTACAATATACGCGTTGTTGCCGGACGTATCACTACACTGACTGGTATAGTTTTGTCCGCAGTGAAAACAACCTGTTGACTGAATACGGTATTGGCAACAACGCATGTCGCTAATTGAAAACATGGCTTTATTTATCAGTTACAGGAGGTTACGCAAGTAGTTTTCAAAGTTTACTCTTAATTGTAACGTGATCATAGCATTCTTCTGATTCCGACAGTATAAATTTTATTCCATAATGATGTGTCTGTTCGGTTTCAGCAGTGTTTCCGAAGAAAATAACTCATTACATTTTGCATGCAGAAGCTTGAAATTAATAAATGTTGTCATAAATACAACAGTGATTATTCGATGAATAAGAATTATTTTTGTCACTCTTTGTTTATTTTATTTAAAAAATGATAAAGTCGACGTATATGCAAACATCGCAAAAATATCACGCTTTTTTAAACATTTCAGGTTAAAAATAATAATATTTATTCATAAAAACAAATTTTTCACATGTGTGTATGCAAAACAAAATTATAAATCTAATGGTGGTAACTGAGTTTCTCCGCGATTTTTTTGTGCTCTCCACAGCTATTGGAAGTCAGGGATCTATAATAAAAATCCGATAGTAGTGTCAGTCATTTACAGTGTTCAGGGTTGCTGAACTCCCGACATCGTTAAGTGGTTCAGACAACAGTATCTTTTATTATGTATTTAAGAAGATCGGATAAGTAAAAACTAGGCAACGCCTGATAATAAGCTGAGATATAAATTTCATACATTAGTTTTTGAGTTAATTCTAAAACTGTGGGTGTTTAAAAAACTATCTTTTTTTTTCTTAATTATGTAAGTAAAATTACAGAATTGATGATGCACACAAATACAAAGAAATCACTAATGTTAATGGATAATATTCTTGGGGGTAACCAATATGAGAAAGAATAAAGTTGCAAACATATTACAGAATTCACGCGAGCAAAGCAACGGGTACTTAGCTAGAAATGGATTTATCACAAGAAGCTATGTGATTATTCATCCTGTTTTCTTATTATCTGTTATTGTCCACATTAGAGATGATATACTCCTAGCATTCCTGGCGTGAATTTGGAAACAGGGGCAGGTAAAAATAATAAAAATAGACCGATATTGATGTAGAATATATCGTATTTTTTAGATACATATGAGCAGAGAGACACTCTCAATTTCATCTAAGTCTACAATCACCCCCTATGAGGGGATATACTTACTTTGCGGAGGGGGTGAGATCGTGATGAAATGTAAAAATTGACATTAGTGTTGAGATACGTTTTCTCGGTCACTGAACAACAAGTGATTGTGAAGACGCCAAAGTCCAAAAATCAGCCTGAATACACCCCAGCATCCCTCGGAAAGGGAATGCCGTGAAAAATTTATAGAACATGACAGATACCAGTGGAGAGACCAGTTTTCGATGTCGCTGAGTTGATAATGAAATTTCGATACCGCGCAATTGTAAATTCAACCCTAATGGAAGAAAGACATTGGGGGAAGGTTTGGAATGGGTTTATGGAAAAAGTAATGTGGGAAAAGTAATTTTGAAGTATAAAAAAAACGAAAGTTGCATCGGATCCATAGCTTTAGGCTTGATGAGATGTTTAATTATGAAACAATATTAGTTAAGGTATTATATCCGCCAGAGAGACTAGGCTTAAGTGCATCCCCAAAAATGTTTCAAATAGCAATTCTCTATCCAGTGGCGATGAATTTTCATGCCCTAACGGCGCAAAATTTTGAAATATTTGACTTGAAACTACTATTGGCTTATATGCAGAAACGTTCGTGGGCTTATGTTGTTTTAATATTCTGGGAAAAGTAGCGACTTAACATAGCAAAAAAAAAACAACACTAAAAATAGCAAATGAAAATAGGAACGCTACCACATTAAGATTTTCGTATCTTAAGTGGCATTTACCAGAATAATTCACCAAAAATTGTGGAAGATACTGTTCTAATGGAAATGGCGGAAGCATCACGTCATCGAGACAATACGAACCTTGTCAAAGAAAAGAATCAAACAACAATCTAAATTTATTTTTCGAGTTTTGAAATAACAAAATAATTATCCTCATCATATAGTAAAAATCAGTAGAATGAATTATTAATACTTAAGAACTACTTTGGTAAATATTTCCAAGCTTCGTGCATAGTTGGTAACTTGACTTCCAGTGAGAATTTCCAGTGAGAACGTGACTCCCATTGATTCTGTAACATGATCATAGATTCTCCCATAGAAGCGTAATGAGATACCTACTTATGCTTGTGCTTTTTTGTACATGGTTTTGTATTTTGTTCATACGTATGGTGTATAACAATGGGACATGCAGTCATTAGTGATATTAATATTTACTCAAACCGCTTGGTATTAACTAATATTTGTTTCATTATTAGAACGAACCATAGTAATTTTTCAACAAAAGCTATTTCTGAACATTGTTGAAAATATTTCCACGTAGTCTACGTCCAGGATTCTGCATTGCTTTGAAACTTTTCGTGTGGAAAATCAGTCGTGCGAAAAATGGCATTGTCCACGACCAGTTAGTCTAGGGGAGGAGATGCCACGTCAAAAATATCAAAAATGACATCCGTGACATTTTTGACATCTCTGGGGTGATAGTTATCCTGATATCGTTTAAGTTTCGAATTCGTTTGGATCCAAAGAACCCCCATAAAAAACTCTCCTTTCTCCTAAACCACGAAGGAATATATAATTGAAAATCGATTTACATGGATCCATAGTTGTCAGGGTGTCTGAGATGCATAACTATGTCGCTAACTTCAAGTTTTCGTTGGGGCACGGTACCCTTCGGGCTGGAGATGGGAAGGGCAAGGAGTATAAAATAGCGTGAAATGATCGATATCAGGGTCGAACCCATAATTCTCAGAGGTTTCATACTCCTGATGCCGCTATGTAACCGTTCACACCATCAGAAGTTCACGACACTCCTAGAGATGGAGATTGCGAAATGCGTGACACGGAAAATAATTGAAAATGGACGATATTAGTGTCGAATTCCTAGCTTTCAGAGTTCCATAGATGAATAGAGACATTTCCTATGTTATGTCGGAGTTGGGTCATACCATTGAGGGAAAGAACCCAAGTACTTAAATTATGAACCCTAATACGTTGGTGGAGTGAAAAGGGAGTGGCGCGTAAAAATATTTTATAATAATGTGGCGCGTAAATAAAAGACGGTTATTTGTGTTTAATAATAAAAAAGATTGCCATTCACCTGCTCTAAAGTTTAAGTATTTGCAAACATTTTTTTAAATTTCGAGACCTTTCAGATTAACATTGCTGTACCATTTAAGTGCAAGTTCAGCACCTTAGCACCACCAGGGTCCTGTTTCACAAAAGTACAAGTGTTGTTCATAGCAAGTCGTTACGAACAATACTTGTAATAACACGCAGTTGGCTACAATATATGTATTTGTTACTTAATTATGTATTTCCTAAATTAAAAGACAGCTTAGATAGGGATTCACAGCTGATTTTATTTTATGGGTTCTTTAATGGTTTAGCCACTTATGGAATTGTAACATGGGGTGCAGCGTGCGAAAGAAATATCAGGTCTCTTAAAATATTGAGGGAACCGAATTTTAAAAATAATTACTGATAAAAATGTAAACGCGTTAAGAAGAAAACCTCTCAATCTGAGACAAATATATAAATTTAACTGTATCCGTTTACACTACAACGAAATTATATTAAATTACGAAGGATCCCAAAAATCTACTAGGTTTAAAACTGTAAGATCTACCACAGTAAATTTAGAAGTTGAATAAAAACGTTCTATATATAATGACATTTCTGAGTTCAATAAATTACCAAATGCATTAAAATCTATCAATTTCACTCAAAGTTCAACCCATAAAAAAATTGAAGATCATTGCGCTGCAATAAACTCGCTAAATCATGTCTCATTAAACAGTCGTTCTAATATTTTATTAAGGTTTTTACTGTTTGTACATTTGTTTTATTTTAATTTCACCCCAGACTTTGCAAGTGTATATCTTTCTTAGTAAGAATGTGTGTAATTTATTAATGTATTTGACGGATTTTGCAAGCAACTGTTAGTTGTATTTTATTCAGAAACTTACTTCATATGACTCATGTATTTTTGTGGTGTGTTTCATCTTCTGTACTGTTATAAGATTTGGATTTTTGAATTAACTATTAACATATATCATATTTCATTTTGATTTATTTACATTTTTGACCAGAGTATCTATCTAATTTCAATTTATATTCCAATTTTATTGTATGTACATGGTTTTGTAATGTTACGGACATTCATGCTTTAAAGTATGGCAGTTTGCATTGTTTTATTACTAATTTTGAATTTTTGTTAGTATGACTATTAATTTTCTATGATTAAGTATATTTACATTTTTTTTAATTCATGATTTCTTTTACGTTACTTCTTGTAGTTTCTCAATGTATTTTAGCCAATTAATTCCTAAGTTTTTGTTTTTGTTTTTTGTAAACTATGCCTGTAAATAAATAAAGAAATACGGTTCTTTTCTCATAATCAGTTTTCGTAATATGTCCCTCTTTTTCTTCTAGTTTTACAGTCTTTCTAAGGACAGTTAATTTGTTCACTGACACAAATGTAAAGTTCACTCTTTCCCTGAAAGTTTTCCTATGTTGTTGTTCACGAAGGAATAGCTCATTTTCATCTTCCGAGGAAGAATTTGAATGTCACGACCATATTAATAAAATAACACTCGTAACACAGTTAACCTACGTTTGTAGCTAGGTAAGAAATCCTTGGTTGATAACGAGTTTATTTTACAACTTTGTCTGCTACAATTGTTAGTAACCTATGTTAGTGAGTTACAAGAAAATCACATGTAAAAATGTAAGAATTCACTTCTAATTATAAGTTTACAAGTATACCTTTGTGAAACGTTAATAACAGGATATTTTTAAAAAGTTGTGAAAATTTACTTGTTAGTAACAAACTTTTGCTTTTGTGAAATAGGCCCCGGGTTTAAATTCCCCGAACTTATCATGGGGTGAGTGGTTCGCTAGACTAATTAGTATCATTTTTATTGATTTATTTCTCTCATGGGTAATTTGATGTTGCTTGCTAAAAATTGGTTTCACCGAAAGATTTATGTATTCTTGTTCCTGAAAATGTTGTGTACAATGAAGTATTGCATTAAATTTGTATTTTAATGAATTTGTAAACTGATGATGCTATATGTTTGTTTTTTAAAACCAGTAAGCAAAATTATGTTGATTTTACAATAAAGATAATTTTATTTTTTCCTGAATAAATGAAAACCACCAACATTTATGGATAACATTCTCACTGGATATCAATGTTAATGTGAGAAAGAATAAAGTTGAAGCCATGTAACAATATTCACGTGAGCAAAATCGGGGGTACACAGTTAGTATAAGGAATTTTTCTTGAGAACGACAACTACGATTTTTTTGAACTTACACATCACACCTTCAATGTCACCCCATGAAAATGGAATATTTCCATGAACAGATCTTCCTTGAAATAATAAAAAATATAGTTAATGTCACACTGTCGGTCTAAGTTCGCTAAATACATATCTCATTTATGTGTGATAAAATCAGAATGCGGTCGTTAGTGTGGAATACTCATGAAAACACTCATTAGCGTATACTCATTAAAAAATAAAAACATAATTGTGCTGCAAACGATTCTGTGAGGACACGTCTTCTGCACGTGTTTATTTATTATGCACAGAAGAATAGGTATGGAGTCAATCAAAGAGATTCAGAGCATCAATTATGTGAAAGATAATAATAATAATAATAATAATAATAATAATAAAAGGAAAATAGAGAAAAAACATTCATTTTATCAATATGTAAGTAAAGCAGATTTATAAAATTATACAATTTAATTAAAACCAACCATCTATCTTTCTTGAATTATTAGAACGGTTATGTGATTGTTGATGCGTGATAGAATTTATTAATAGAACAAAGTGTTGTTTTCCTTCAAAGTATTGGTTTAACTAGTTTTCTCAGTAAGTAATAGTGTATGGTTGGTTTTTGACCGGCCAATGCAATTTAAAATACTAAACCCTCTAATCATTAGGTAACCATGACTCATGACTTGTAGTAAATCCATGATTTATCACTATTTATTTTACACACATCTAATTACACTTGCAAAAATGTGTACATTTATAAAATAAAAAAGGAATTCATGACATTTATTAACATTTAATCGAAAACTTTACAGGTTCCAATGAACGTATTGTAAAATCGGGAAAGAACTACTAAATTTTAGACATTGTCAATATGTAAATATCACGTTTTAAAATACTCTGGATTTTATTCTCTCAAATTACTCAATTACTTTATCAAAATTTATAAAATTAACTTTTCCAGGTTCATGATATATTTTGAAGTAAGGGTACATGTATCTGTAGTTATAACTCTAGTCATCACGGACTGTAGTTGTCATATCTTCTATACATGTAAGTGCATAACAATCCTAAATACGAAGGTACGTGTAAAACCGATACTTAAACACACATTGCTTGTGTGCAGTCTGAGTTCATCTATATAATAAGGCAACAACAAACAATTCAAACTTAAGATTTCAATCAATGCTTTCTTTTCTCACATGGTCAGGTCTCACAAGGAAAACAGGAAAGAATTTTTTTTCTGTATCTTTAGAGCCGACGGGGGTGAAAGTCGAAATGTCTCTTGTAATCTGTGAGTGCCTTAAATGTGTTCTGATTTACATTATTTAAATGTAAATTCAAAGCTTTAATATCACAGACAAATGTAAACTTTCTTCAGTCACAGCAATTTAACGACTATCGTCTATGGTTGATGAATGAAAAAGTTGGTGATAGGATTCAATTAATATGACAAAATTGACATAAAATGGCGTTGAAGCCGTTATTGAGATCTCCAGGAGCGACAACGGAACATGTGATAAAATTTAAATTTTATTGCGCTAAAGAACAACATGAGAGTAAAACATGATGTTAGAAAACAAAGAACCAAGAGGATACTACCGTACAGGACAGAAACTATCGACCTTGAATTGTCCTTCTGATTGTTTTTTGTTTTTGTTTTTGTTTTTTTGGCTGGGTATTCCTCAATTGCTTAAGGTTCAATACGGGAACGGTCCTGAAAGTACGAATACACGGGTAGTGTTTCTCTGTCAGTGTTCTGAGAAATAAGCTGTCGGCGCACTGACCATTGGTTACACGACAACTGCCACATGTCAGTGTTTGCACTGACGAAAGCTGTGGCAGTGATCGTGAAACATCAGTTCTGTCAGTGAACACTGCCTCCTGGAGAGACGCACAGCGTTTGCCAATGAACTGTGCCCGCTACAGACGCTCACAGAGACATGTTTTCAC
Source organism: Laupala kohalensis (assembly GCA_002313205.1). Classification (NCBI taxonomy): domain Eukaryota; kingdom Metazoa; phylum Arthropoda; class Insecta; order Orthoptera; family Trigonidiidae; genus Laupala; species Laupala kohalensis. Next base: position 501,214 of record NNCF01127680.1, read on the forward strand.
CAAGTGAGGTTATGTCTGTTCATCGTGTTCGTGATCCCTCCCCTCATCAGTATGCTTATATAGTAAATGAACCTGAATATAGTAGATAAATAATGAATATCTCAGTAATGTACCTTTTTAATATCACAGACAAATGTAAACTTTCTTCAGTCACAGCAATTTAACGACTATCGTCTATGGTTGATGAATAACTTTATTAACGATTAACACTATTTCATATTAAGTATATACATTGATAATCAACATTATTTTATACTTGTTTGACATCTCCTTTGAGGAGAAAAATGATAAAATATTTAACTTCTCTGGTGACAACTTCACTGATCAAAAATTTAATTCACTATTAAAAATGTAATTCTCTCTTAAACATTTAATTATCTTTCATCATATTTCCCCTATAAAAGAATTAAAACATATCTATCCGAGTATCTATGCAAAATATATCTCCACAATGAATCTCTCTTAACATTCTTATTACATCACTAATTCTGTAATTTTAAGGAATTCATCAATTTTATTAACAGAACTTTTACGCCTTTCAGCGTTGAACGAGTTTCACAAATTTTGCCATTTGTTGTAAACGTCACATACATCTGTTTAAGGATAATAAAAATTTCTGACATTTTTCAATCTGCAAAACAGATAAATATCATCTGGTGATACGTGGTCAGTGTGGAAATAAATGTGTTGCCTTGTGTCAGTGCTATTTCGAACGTCATGTGCTGACAAATGGAGTGCTTTCACGGTACTGGAAAATTAGATGTCAGAGTAAGTCAGTTATCGTGAAACGAGATGCCAGTGCTCTCTGACGCTTATGTACATTCTATTGACACAAGATATAGAATTAATGACTACAAACACTGCCAGGGTATTCGTACCTTTAGTATGTTTCCCAGTATTTTTTCAGATCAGAGTTACTCAATTTTGTAAGCAGTTGTAACTATATTTTGTAAACAGTTTTTCAAAGTGATAATGTGGAAGAACAAACTTCGGACTGAGTCTCACCACAAATAAAGACATTAATTAATTAATCTTTATAACATAATTATAAAAGATATATTTTTGTCATTCATAATGGTACACATGTTCAAGAAAAAACTTGTTGGTTTTACCCATGTAATGCACTGTTCAATGTTATAATGCAAATTAAATGTTGATTTTACTCAATTATTCAATATGATTCATACATTGTAAATTGCATTCATTCTTCAAATGAAATAACTCAATTTTGATGAGTAAGAACTGAGTTTTTAAATAGTACTTTCCTTTGAATAAATCATCCTCCTTCAGCAAATACAATCTGTAACTTTTGCTGCCGTACTTCCGTCGAGATGGAGAATTTCGCCTCGCGGTGGAGGTGTGAAGGAAGGTGGCGAAGGTGGGAGGGAGGGAAAGAGCAACAAAAGAAACGCGAGCAGCGAGGGGAGAGCCACTGACTGCCACCACGCCTTCTGCCGCCTCTTGCCGCTACCGCCGCAGTGGCATAAGAGGTAGAGCGATCGATGGCCGAGAGAGGCTTGGCAGGGGACGGCCAACGGAGGCGGTCAATGGCATAGACACTTCTCACGGAACACGTGCGATTATACTACTTGCTGCGGTAGGGGAACGAGGGGCGGAATGGGGTAGCTAACATTTGAGTCATCATAATTCCATATTTAAATAAAAAATACCAATATGTACATGAATAATATTTTATTTGCCTTATTAAGAATATAAGAACGTAATAATGTTTTTAACATATTTTTTCTTTCAATTCGAATAAGGGTTTATTTATTACGTAATTAATTTCTTTGTTAAGTACAGAAAAAAAAATGAATCGTCTGAAGCCCACTTAGTCGAATCCCATAATATCCGAATCAATTTTGGAAAATAAATTTGTACAAAAAACGAAAACAAAATCCTCATGAATACACGAATGCACTTGTATATTCAATATCATAAAAAAATGTTTTTTTCTTTCTTCCGTATTTCTTTTTCTTAATTTTTTAAGCTGCAGATTCAATCATCTGTATTAGCCGTATCCCCAATTAATTCGGATAATTGGATTTCTTCTGCAGTGTCAATTTTCACTTACTTTCGAATGTTGCAAATGAACAATTAAATCAATTCATCAATAAGCATGTAAAATTTATGATTGCGGTCATAATTATGACTTTCCTACAAGGTAAATCTAAAAATGGTTATTATGACCAATCGAACCTTTCATTGTTTAAAATTATAGACAGGGGAGTGGAGATATACGTTCCTGGTTGGTATGCTGGAAAAGCTCAACGTAGTAAGTTCGGTTAATTTTCCACATTTTTACGCATGGATAATCTTCAAGGTGGGTATCAATTACAAAGAGTGGACTAATGAGAAAAGATCACGTTTCGTGTACAGGTGTTTTGTTTCGGTGTTGTGACTAGTAATCCAAGATGTTACATCCTTAAAGAAGTGCAATTAGACACTATGGAAGATATTTTGGTGTCTTATTTTTCATTAGAGATTCCAGCTACGACTTCCATCATATTGAATAACATGACCACTAACTCACAAAGAGTTGCTTGGAGCTTTCCGACAGGCTGCAATGCGAAATATATAGGGTAACATACGGTATTTTTTAAATTTCTTTTCTATATTATTTATTAATAAAAAATTGATAGTTTTATAGGAAAGGTAACGGTTTATTGTTGTTTTAATGTATTTTCCTATTATACAGAATGTACAAGGAAAGTAATCGGTAGCAAACAAAATTTCGAGATCTCTTTGGATCCAAACGAATTGCCTCCAGGAGAGTCTATTTTCAAATTTTGATATCGTTTGTGCGTATGTATGAGTGTGTTCAGAAATGTGTTACCCAGATAACTCACGAACAAATTGAATAATCTAAACCAAACTTCAGAATTGACTTTGAATATATTGCAAATAGAAACCTATTTTTGGACAGCTCATCCCGATTTCATGTATGCTCTGTGCCTCACTTCAGGTTTCTTAAAAATGTTGAATGCGTTGGGAATAGAATCATGGATATAAACATTTTATTGTGCAAAGAATTCTGCGTAGAGATTGCTAAGAAGCATTTCCTTATGTCGCTCCATTTTTGAGATACAGCAAAAAACGTTTACCATCGAATACAATAGAAATAGTATTCCGAGGTTCAGAAATTCGTCCAGACATATATGACGGAAGTTACGGAATTTCTGTCGGTTCCTTACTGACATCTTTTCACATTTCTCTGGTTGTTGACTTGGTGAACATTTGAGATTTATAAATGTCGTTCTTTCTTATTACAATTCTTGGTTATGGAATTGATTGCTTCGAATAAAGTGTTTTTACTTTGAATGATTCTTTTCTTGAATGCATAGTTTCATTTTTTTAATAAATTAAATTCTAGTAGTAAAACATATATATATATATATATATATATATATATATATATATATATATATATATATATATATATATATATATTTGACATTATTTGGACAATTCAGAACATTAATTGTGATTTTCTCCCAATACTGCATAATAATGTACGTAAATAGGAGAATTAAATTCTAATATTCTCCAACGAAATACTCGAAACTATCAGTGCTGTTTATCATCAGGGTTTGTACCATTGAATGAAGTTCAAGATTATGCACCACTCAGAGATGGCCCCTATCCAAATAAAAATTATTTTAATGTTTTGGCCTGTTTTTCAACCTCTCGTTCCACTATTGCTCTTCACTTTCTATAAATCCCACGGCACACTTTTAAAGCAATAAAACAACAACTTAAAGCAACAAAGAATACTTCAGCTTTCTCGATGCAGTTCTTGCATTGCAACGTTATTGTAATGCAGTACTTGCATTTCATAACATAGCTGGCATCCAACATTATTTTCTTCCTTTAACTGCCATATTAGGTCATTTCCTCAGTCGTTCTTCTGTAGAATTTTCAAGACGAATTTTCAGTTACTTCTCCGATTGCCTCATACCTGAAATTTTCTGAATCATCCAATGATAAGATTATTGCCAAAAATTGTTTTGTTGAAGGGAGGTAAGGGAGGGAAATATTTGCACATACATTTGGGTAGAATTATTTTAAAATTCTACAAATTTCAACAATTCCAAACAGTTTCTGAAATATATCAAATGTGCCCAAGCCCTCCAACGGTCGGGTGGTTTGTGCCCCGCATGAGGAAGGTTTGGGCATGAACGATCTGCAAGAAAAACATTTTCTGTTTAACTATCACTGCAGCTCATTTCCCTTTTTTTCCTTATTTTCGATGTAAATTCTTCTGAAAGATCAGGAACGTTTTGTTCTTTTCTGAACTTTCCAAGTCCTTTATATGCTGTTCCACGATGTATATTAAATTGGCGGAAGAATTGGGCATGTCCCAACCCCCCTCAAAATAATTGCCCAACATGTATATCTGCATGTTATTTCAAGTAAACGTTTATGCGAAGTTTTTGGTAAATATATTTTGGCGCGATATACAGGTCAATATGTATAGTTAATACAAGGGAAGGAAGCAAAGAAATACTAACCTTCTTGCAAGTCTCTCGTATATTAACTCCGAAATCTCTTTGTGCCTTCTTTCCGACTAGAGATTCGAGCTACAACTTCCATCATATTGAATAACATAACTACTCATGAAGAGTTGCTTAAAGCTTTGCGACGGACTGAGATGCGAAATACATAGAGTAACATGAACTATTTTATATTTCTTATCGATATTATTTATTAGTAAAAAATTGATAATTATATAGGAAAGGTAACGGTTCAAAGATAATGTTTTAAAGTATATTTTTGTTGAATAGTTAGCAACTTATTAATGGGTAATATATTTGTTTTAATACCAAACATTCTCGAAATATTCCAACTTTAATAAATATATTAGTAAAACTTCTTTCGTATTAATTTTAAATAAAGAGAATGGTCATATTATTTGTTGTTTACTTTAAAGTATATTAAGAGTAGATTCGTACGCTTTAAAATTCTATTTTTGAAATTGACTGTCATATTTGAATATGGAATCATATTTGAAGGTTTGGTTCTTGGTGATGAATAAATGTAAAACTTGGTTCTTAGTAATTGTAGGATGGTGGCCACATGTAAAAATAAAATTCCTTTCCGTTATTATAAGTTGTTACATACGAACACGTTCCATTACTCGTCGAGTTGTAGTGGGATATACAACCATCTATTTCACGCCCTTTAGGGATAGATTTTTGTACAATGGTACCTTAATCATCTATTGTCATCCAAACCACACATTAGTAAAATTTAAGTTTGATCGATTGGGGGGATCTGATTTAAAATTCATTTGCAAGATATAGCTCAAACATACTAATTTCCTAAAATGTGAAATTAAATAAAAGAGCGTAAGAAGCTTATAATCCAACTCTGACCCTGAGAAACGTATCGATTTGGTAGCGGAAATGAAGGTTCAACTTTAAACCAAACGTGAAATTCAAAGACGTGTCATTCTTCACAATACATTCCAAAATGGTACTCTTTGGTAAAAAAAATACTAATAACGCATTTTCACTTTGGAAATAGAATGATTTATAAACAATTTTCTTTTACCGAATGTAGAAGTTGTGTAATATTCTTACGTCTGTGCTCTTTTAAACTTTGTATTCTTTGGATAAAGTTATTATGATTGTCCTGGTACACAAGAAAGGAAATTCCCCTAGATCCTGTTAACGTTACGGAACCTGATAATCCTGATTAGATTTTCCATGTTATTCAACTTTTTGACATTTATTCAAAACTATGACAGTTATCTTGGTTAAAATTATTTGCTGCATTAATCTGTACGGTAACCGTACATTAAAAAAAAAATTAAGTTCACGCTCGGTTTAAAAATATATCTCGTAGTGAATCGCTGGGGGTTTCCATTACATCGATGTGGTCGAAGATCCAACCCAAACACGATCTCTCGAACTATAGCTCTCCACCTCCATCAGATAATCTTTCGTTCTGTCACCCCTCGGGAAATCCCCGCTGCGTTTGCGAAGTTCAGGGAATCCCCTGCGTCGCCACCGTGTTGAGAAGCACTCCACTGACGTTGTCCACTGATAGTTTACTCTATGTTTTTGATACACGTTGCTCAGGAATAATAAAAAACGACACCGTTAATTGTCTAACACTTCAAATAGTTAGACACTAACATCAAATAGATATGGTCATAAATTACGAAATAAGAAATATACCGGAAACAAAATTTTACGATAACCACTTCAGTATTTTTGCAAACATTTTTTCACTTTTTGTCAAATGTTTTTTTATTCAGTACATTTTATATAGCATAAAGATGTCATATTATTAAAACTGAATAATCTACAAAAATCACAACATTTTAAATTTAAATTATTAACTTATGTGATTAATTCATTAAAGACAATAAAAGATGACAAAAGGAAGTAAAACTCGTGACTGCGAGGTTATCTTCCCACGAAGATTCTCACTTTATTTATTAATTTTGACACAATAATAAAGAAAATGTAGGAGAATTGTTTTTGGTAAAATATTCTTCGCCCTGCATTTCTTTGTTTTTGTAATTTTTTGCACAATTTTTGGAGGAAATTGACTTCCAGTAAGTGATTATAGTTTTCCATGTGCTTCAATATTGGAAAATTAAATTCCTATTAAACTAGTTTCTTTCCGTCCATACTAATATATAAATAAGTAAAGCGAAAGTGCGTCTGTCTGCTTGCTACCTGATCACGACTAAACCACTGAACGGATCGTGATGAAATTTAGCAAGGAAATATTTTAGATGTCCAGGATGAACATTGACTAATATTTATTTTTAAAATGTGTGATATGAAAGATAGAAATGGTTTTTGACAATAAATGTCAATAAAATCGGGAAAAATGGGAGTTACACTCCCTTACTTAGCCTAAACGGATAGAGATTGGTGACAAATATGAATGGCAATATTGTTTGCCTCAAAGAGTTCTACAAAAGTGTCCGCGAATGTATATCTACAAAAATAAACTTCAATTGTCGATAAAATCTTATTAAGAATAGGAGTGTTAAAATACTTCAATTTAAGAGAGTAATTTTAGAAGGAATAAATCAATCATTATTAAATTGAACGGATTATTTTTTTGTGCATTTAACAAAGATAATAAACGTGTTTAAATTGCAAAAATGATATGAATAAATAAGGTTTTACAATAATTTTAATGAAATGATGCAGTCGCGTCATATCTGAGAAGCGAAAATTCGACCGGCTTACGCGAAATGGTGTAGGGCAGTGATGGGCAAACTTTTTAAACGGGAGGTCAAAGGAAAGGGGAAAAAAATATTTAGGCGGGCCAATATAATTTATTAAAAAATAAAAATTATACATTTTACAAAATTCTTGTATTTTTTGTCATACTAAGTCCTATTAATGACTGGAAGATTATGAAGGAGAATGTGATGAATGAAGCTGTGACTGCATTTTTAAAAGTTTCTCATAATTTGGATCGAACTGGGATGCACTTATTCTTTGAAGGGAAGTTAAATACTCATCTGTCAGTCTGTTTCTAAGGCAACTCTTTCAAAGTTTCATTGTAGAAAACACGTGTTCACATATATATGATGAAGCAAACATAGCAGTAACTTTCTGGGCATGCGTTATCAGATTTGGGAAAGTGGATTTCGACAAGGACTTGTAGAACTCTAATTTTGGAACATTAAGAAACAACTGTTTGAGTTGAGTGTTACATTGTAATTCAATCAATTTAAGTTGCAAGTCCGATTTCACTGTTTCACAGTTCACGTTAAAAGGCATACTGAAAATTTCAAAGTCTTTTTCAATGATACTGAAGTCTTCAAATCTTCGTTCAAATTCACCATGGAGTCTTCGCAGACTATCTTCGTAACTCTTAAGCTTTTCCTTCATCACCGGGAAGGAATGAATTGAATTCAACCTCGGGAAGTGAGACAAATCATTTTTAGCAAGCTGATTCGCGAATAGAACAAGTTGTAGTTTAAAACCTTTGAGATGACCCCAGATATCATCAATCAATTGATTTTTGCCTTGCATCTTGACATTCTACTTGTTCATGGGGCAGAGATCTGTAAAAAATGTAAAGTCCGAAAGTCATGCAATATCTTCCAGGATTTTATATCCTACAGACCCCTGTTTCTCAAGGAAGAATGTCACTATTTCGTCTTTCACGCTGCCAAACTCGCTCGTCCTGAGCTAAGGCACCTTACTTTCTAGTAGTACAATATATCAGAGTACTCAGATTGCATGGATTCTAGGAACTCCCGAAATTGTCTGTGAGCAAGCCCTCCAGATCGAATAGCATTAACCAGCTCCACAATAACGTCAAGCACAGGTTTCATATCCAAAGCAGATTTACACAGTATGATGTATGATGCAATGTAGAAATATAACATTGTTATCAGGATATTTTTCATTAAAGATCCCAACAAATCCAGATTTTTTTCCCTGTCATATTTTTCGCTCCATCTGTTGTTATACTATATATGCAATTTATACGTACTTTCAAAGTTGAAATTCCTTCCATAAATTCATGAAAAATATCTGACCCTGTTGTAGTTCCCTTCAGCGACCTCATGCATGCTAGTTCCTCTGTAATACAGAAGTTTTCGTCAACACCTCCTATAAATAATAGCAACTGAGCAGTATCATTTATATCAGAGCTTTCATCCATAGTAATTGAGCCATTAAATTGGCCAATCTTTGATTCCAACTGTGATAATATGTTTTTATCTATTGCTTCAATTCTGGAAGTCACTGTTTTCCGAGCTAAGCTTATTGTTTCAAAATCTTTTCTCTTGTCAGGACATAAAATATCGCAAACTTTGAGCATGCAGTGTTTAACAAACTCTCCATCAGAGAGAGCTTTGTTACTTTTAGCAATATTGTATGCTACAACATAACTTGCGTGTGTAGCTGCTTGCTGAGAACTATTTTCTTTCTTAAAAATACTTTGCTGACCTGATAGTTTTTTGCGTATATCTTCTGTTTTTTGTTTTCTTTCTTCTACAGTCAACGCTCTAATCTTGACATTGTTGTGCTCAGAGTTGAAGTGTCGTAAAAAGTTATATTATTTGTAGACTGCTACAGTTTTGATGCAGATGACACACAGTGCTTTATCCCTAAAAACTGTGAAAAAGTACTTCCAAGTCCATTCATCTTTGAGAACACGGCTCTCAGAATCAACTTTACGTTTCTTAGATAACATCTTAAGGCTAAAGTTTTTCACAATATGCAGAGTAAAACTAGTAAGCCAACAACGCCAAGACAGGTCTGAATCAAGAAACGTGTTTCAATATCTAGCCGCGGTGGAGGGGGTAGCTACTGCGAGGAGGCTCCGTTGCCAGTTTTATTCTTCGCTACAAAGTTGCCAGCAGTCAATACCTCTCACTCTTATTATAACATTCCAATATCTAGGATAAGTCAATAAATGTGTATGTTGTTACTGACATAAAACAAAAGAGAAGAAAAAAGAGAAAAATATTTATTTTTCTTATAGTCTGTATTCTTTCTTATTAGTCAAATTAGGAATAATATCGCGCGGACCGGATAGAACATTTCAGGAGGTCGCATCTGGCCCGCGGGTCGTAGTTTGCCCATCACTGGTGTAGGGGGTACGGTCACGTTTCGTATTATATTTGTATGATTATGAATTTGAAAAATTAGGATGCTGTACATGTTCTTAAAAATTAGTAAATAAAAGTATTTTGAAATTACATTATAGATACATTTTACAATATAGAAAATATTTTTCATAGGTAGAAATATTAGTTATTTGAAAAGTACTCCTGCGTCATCTCTCGGGTGTTAAAAATAATGTTCGGACGAAAATTTCAGCAAATTTCAGAGTAATTATTTGTCAGGATTTTAATTATAAATTACGTGCAATGTAAACGTATCGTTTCTTTTTCACGGCACTGCCAAATGACAACTCTACATGGTTTATAGCGTAGCTTTTTTTGTTTTTTTTCATTTGGATGTTATCACGCGATTTTAAAATGTAGAATTGAAAGACGAGAAACATAGACACATCATGATTAAAAATAGATTCAAGTGATACAATTTTACGAATATATTTTGCCACAACAACCAATAAAAAGTATTGTATGAAGTAAATTTTGATCATTTCTCCTCTAGAATGAATAAACAAATACAGTTTTTTTCATAGTAAAATATTTGTGTGATATTAAGTTCATTACAGAAAAACTGTAGTGAAATCAGTAAATATCACATATTTTGACATTATAATGTGATCAATTGTATTATTATCGCAGATTATTATAACACACTCTTTTGAAACTTCTGTGAAATACTCGGAATAATATCATGAAGAGTACTAGCTAGTGGTTAACAAATTTTCGTAAAACAATTAAGCAAATTTGAAATATGCATTATTATACTAGTGCTTTATTGATTTTCTATTTTGTGTGCTTAAGTTCCATTGTTGGTTTTCACGACGATGGTTAGTTTTATTTAAACATATATGAATGATGTATTGTTTGAATAAGTTTCATGAATGACGTATGCCTTATATGTAAATCATGTATTGTTTAAATAAGTTTCTCCACAACACCGTCGAGACTTCAGGTAGGTCGAGATACTTTGGAGCTGTTCTGTGTTAAATGTATCTACCTATAAACATACGTAAAACCAAAGTCATGNTAGTAATTGAGCCATTAAATTGGCCAATCTTTGATTCCAACTGTGATAATATGTTTTTATCTATTGCTTCAATTCTGGAAGTCACTGTTTTCCGAGCTAAGCTTATTGTTTCAAAATCTTTTCTCTTGTCAGGACATAAAATATCGCAAACTTTGAGCATGCAGTGTTTAACAAACTCTCCATCAGAGAGAGCTTTGTTACTTTTAGCAATATTGTATGCTACAACATAACTTGCGTGTGTAGCTGCTTGCTGAGAACTATTTTCTTTCTTAAAAATACTTTGCTGACCTGATAGTTTTTTGCGTATATCTTCTGTTTTTTGTTTTCTTTCTTCTACAGTCAACGCTCTAATCTTGACATTGTTGTGCTCAGAGTTGAAGTGTCGTAAAAAGTTATATTATTTGTAGACTGCTACAGTTTTGATGCAGATGACACACAGTGCTTTATCCCTAAAAACTGTGAAAAAGTACTTCCAAGTCCATTCATCTTTGAGAACACGGCTCTCAGAATCAACTTTACGTTTCTTAGATAACATCTTAAGGCTAAAGTTTTTCACAATATGCAGAGTAAAACTAGTAAGCCAACAACGCCAAGACAGGTCTGAATCAAGAAACGTGTTTCAATATCTAGCCGCGGTGGAGGGGATAGCTACTGCGAGGAGGCTCCGTTGCCAGTTTTATTCTTCGCTACAAAGTTGCCAGCAGTCAATACCTCTCACTCTTATTATAACATTCCAATATCTAGGATAAGTCAATAAATGTGTATGTTGTTACTGACATAAAACAAAAGAGAAGAAAAAAGAGAAAAATATTTATTTTTCTTATAGTCTGTATTCTTTCTTATTAGTCAAATTAGGAATAATATCGCGCGGACCGGATAGAACATTTCAGGAGGTCGCATCTGGCCCGCGGGTCGTAGTTTGCCCATCACTGGTGTAGGGGGTACGGTCACGTTTCGTATTATATTTGTATGATTATGAATTTGAAAAATTAGGATGCTGTACATGTTCTTAAAAATTAGTAAATAAAAGTATTTTGAAATTACATTATAGATACATTTTACAATATAGAAAATATTTTTCATAGGTAGAAATATTAGTTATTTGAAAAGTACTCCTGCGTCATCTCTCGGGTGTTAAAAATAATGTTCGGACGAAAATTTCAGCAAATTTCAGAGTAATTATTTGTCAGGATTTTAATTATAAATTACGTGCAATGTAAACGTATCGTNGGTTAGAAAGAAAGGGAGGCAGAATTGATGAAGGAGATTGACCAGAATGAACATACTTAATTTATATCTGTTTAAATTATTATTACATTAGTATTGTATTATTATAATAATTAGTGATAGTAGTAGTAAGTTCAAGTTCAAGTCTCTTTTTCCGCTACTGATATCATTTACCTGCCAAATAATCGAAATCGTTTAATATTTCTATTTTTAGATTTAGTTACTGTTTCAGTTCATTGAGAGTGAATACTAAGGTATAGTATTCACAGTCCACGGCATATTTTTGGGCTTCTGTCAGACGCACGGGCCCTAAGTCGCGCCATATATATTGTATACATTTAAAATAAAGCCCTTTTGAAACTGAAATAAGTTTCGTCTTAATAATAGTACATGTAGGTGTAATAAATTAAGAGCGACACAAACCATTGTTTCAAGAATAATATTCATTTTCTGCTTTTTGAAAACGAGGCAAAATAATGCATTTTATTTTGGGATTTGTGAATTGGAACTAAATACTGTTGTTCAGGAAATACAGTTGTGAGAAACAATTTTATTGAGTTTTTTCTATTTTACAAAGCCCAATGCATTATCATTAAAATATTTTAAAAGTACAACATATTTTTATATATTATTGATAAATTGTATTAAAATGACTAAAGAATTTACTTCAAATATTTATTCACTTACGTATTTAGAATTATTTTACAGTTTTCCCATCAAATTTTCTACCTCTCTCTTCTTTTCACGAAAATGAACAACATAATACCATTATATTTTTCACTTCCTAAAAATATAAATTATTTTGTACTCTAGTTATTGGCAGTATGATATCAGTTGATTTTTTTGCTATTTCCCCAGTGTTCCGTGTATGATGAGCTAATCTTCTGAAATTGGTTTTATGAGGCGGTTAAATTATAATGAACTCCTGTACCATAAGACATTGGACTGGCTCTCATTGCATTATCTTTTATTGCACGTCAGACTCCTGGGATTCAATCATTTCTAAATGTATTCGTCAATGGAGGTTTAAATCTGCTTTATAAAATCAGAAATATGTGTATTATTAACTTCATGAATTTCTATTGAATATACGTCATACATGTGATTTAAAATGGAATATTAAAAAAAATTCTCTTGTGATAAAAAAATAGATTTTACATTGCTGTTATTGTGTATTCTAGCATCAGAATTCAGTTTTTTATTAATGTTTCTAATACAATTGTCATTATTTTCGAATTCCGTTCTAAATAATAAGACGTTATATACCCTGACATTGCTTGAACTTGTAACGTCAGAACCAAAACATTCGAGAGGTTTGTGAATTGTTGATTTTACGCCTTTCACTGAAGTGCCATTGAGGAACTAAGCCGGATGTCGCTGACGAGGGTAGGTGACTAACTCTAAGCCTCTTCATTTATTGAAGTATTGTTTTAACGTACCCCTTTCACTTCCTAAGGAGGGTACGATTGTTTTCGAAGAATGTCGGCGAATGCGTGTGACCAGCGAACGATTCCCTTTGTATTACATTATTTCTGTGGGAGAGGATTTGACCACGGCGAGGCCCACTATGGAATGTCGGTGGACATCAAAAAAGAATAATGCTAATAAGCTGTGAAGAGGATACCTTCACCAGAAGCGGAGACAAAGTTGGACACCTGGCGTGGGCCGAAGGTAGCGCCTTGCGAAGAGGTCACGGCGTTCTCTGGACGGCGGGTGAACAGGGTGGAGGGCACGGTGACAGCGATGGAGTAGATACTTGCTGGTCACGTGACTTCCTCTACGGTATATATTGGGAGGAATGAGGATCCTCGAGGACATTTTACGTGTGGGTTGAGTCCACAGGGTACTTTACATGTAACCTGGCTAGTATTGGTCGTGAGACCACTTAAGAATTACTGCGGTAATTTAAATACATTTGCTACTAGTTGCGAGTGACGTAACTTGTAACAGTTCGTCATATGAGAAAGTAACTTGTAATTTTGGAGGTTCAGATAACTTAGGTGGGTTATTCCGAAATAATTGATAACTCGGAATGTATATGTGTTTAATCAATGCTCTCTGATAGCATTAACTGTGTAATAACAGATTTATATTTGTATTTATGATTTTGAGAGTTTGTCTACGTTTGTAAATACTCAGATTTCTATTTAAATTGTATTAAATCATTAATTATTGTTATTACTCGCGTGCTTAATTGTCCGGGAAACTGGGCTGGTGGCAGCGAAAAAAACTACCATAAGAATTGTGATATTTATGTGAATCTCGCTTCTACCAAAATACCCACACCGCATCAGGGCTTGTGGTGTGATGTTACAAACTTTTACGGAATAATCTGGATGGATCTGGATAATCATCAATGAGCATTTCTTAACTTGAGTCGAAAGAAGATTATGTATTCTGCACCATGGTTTGTATGTTAGTTCTAAAAGAAAAATTGTAACGCTTGTGTTACGAACAGGAGTCAGCGTTGTTCAGTGGGTAGAGCGCTGAGATTCTGACTGGTTGTCCGGGATTCGATCCCCGGTAGATTGGGACTTTTTCATCACAATTCAACATCCATACTGACTCACAGGCCTTCTCAGCCTTCTGTAAAATGAATAGCGGGTGAAACCGGCCGGAGCTATTTACTGGCCACATCTCTTCCTCCTAGTGCCGAGGCCAAGAAATTTCGGAGCTCTACCCTCCGCAAACTTTTGAGAACAGCGAGTAAATTTTTTTAAATACACTAAAAAATGAGCAGTTTCTGAGGAGCTCTCATATTTCGTCGTTTTATCCATCAGTTTTTGCATTTCCTTCTGCTCTGGAAACTACTTCAGGATATACAATCAGTAACAGTCATATAGCCACTCACGTCAGGCATAGGAATAACAGAAATCTCGATATATTCTTTTGGTAGAGTTTCTTTTCTATGTTCACCGATATTTTTTGTCTCGTGTCACTTCACCAACTGCATCGTTTTGTACTGATGTTAATTACATTGGTAACATTCATGAAAGTACCGACTCAGAAACGCTCCTTCTAACGTCGCATCATTTTAAGATACATCATTTATATACATCGAGTAACACACGAGTAATAAAAATTACTTCAATAGAATTTTTCAAAAACAAAAAAGAGTTATTAAAAAAAAGGATTATTAAATTTGTCAAAATGTTAAATTAAGTTATTAAAATTTTCATGAAATCAAAATATTACGATATGTACTCTTTGTACACGGTTATTATGATTAAGTCAACGTTGAAACTTTCTTATAAAATGTTTACCACAACTATGAAATTTCGTTCCTTCCTCCTTGCAGTGTAGATCTTGGTGCCGTGCGAAAGGAATATGCGAGGGGATACGAACCGAGTTCCCTTGAGACGCATTCGCTTTGTGCGACGCCCTCCACAAACGATTAGAAGGAGGGCGGTAGCAACCGCAACCAAATGCGATTTGCGTGTTCGACATATGGCTCCGAGAGCGCGAGCGACATTCACGTGGCACAGGGGGCTTTGCTTGGTTTCCAATTTCTCACCGCGCCACTGCGCTGTTATCACGAATCGTTCCTTCCATTTAATAGTTTATTATTATTATTATTATTATTATTATTATTATTATTATTATTATTATTGGGGCTTTACGGCTCGCCGACATCGAGATCATTAGAGCCCTAAATTTTTGTACAGATAGGGAAAATGCTGTTACGCACTAAGGAGAGCCTATATGACTCTCCCCGCGTGTGGGACTCGCCGAATGACTCAACCATATCCACTAAAAACCCTCCTGACATCCAAACAAAAAAGGCGAAGAAAAGGAGAGACAGCAGTTTCCTAAAACATTATAAAAACCGAAAACAAAGAAAAAAAGTAAATTTAGAGACACAAAAAATGTAAATTTAAAGAAAAAGGGAAAAAAGAGATTTAAATGGGTGAGCGTTCAGCCCACAGAAAATGCCAGCAAAGAAGATAAAAGCGATAAAAGTGAAAATCTAGAAATATAGGATAAAAGAAAAGAAATACTTGAGAGCCTTCTCTGTATCCCACCGTCAGGACGTGGACCGACTCACTTCACTCAATAATTCCTGCATTATATTTATATCATATCAAATAGGAATAACTTAAGTTTTTCTTCCGATGTGAATTTATGCTGTTACTTTTTCTCTTTTCTCGAATTCATAAGGGGTAACATGTTATATTGCATTACGGATAATTTAAGACTACAATTAAGGACTGAGTGAGTCCTATTACAAAATCAGGAAACTTAGGATACCGTATATAATTGTGAAAACATCAACGATAAATTCACTGTAATTTTCTCAACATTCTTAAAATACTACAACTGTAGCATTCCCATAAAATGAAAGAAAATTTCATCATAAAACAAATTGCCCTCTGAAATGGATACTCCACACAACTCATCGACTCTATATTAAACAGAAAACTTGAAAGAAAAACTATTCACAGCCATACCGCACTTACACTTATTTATCTAGAAACAAGTTAATATATCTCTATCCAATACTTTAGCCACATTTCACAAATTGTACACCATATTATGAATAAATTCATTGCACAGGTCGCATTTAATTCCCAGATCTTCTAAGAAACAGACTTTCCTACATACTTCAGACAACGAACTTAAACAAACGTTGCGTATACAATTTAAAATGTGGAAACTATAGTGGTCAAATATTGGTATGCATCTTAAAAACACTTACAAGTACTAAAATACAAGACAGACAAATCTCACTTTGCTACACATCTATTAGATTCAAATTATTTATTCAACCCGGACACACACACATACTAGAAATAGAAAATAAGTAATACGACAGTATTTTACTAGAGCCAATCAACATTCAGAAAGCAAAAAACCAACAAACACACATTTTAAATAAATAGAAAAACTTTATAAATCGTGCTCCTAGAATCCATTTAACATTCATTTTCCGACAGACACCCTCCTACCACCCACACGTACCCTTGTCCCGTCTCGCCTTCTTTAGACGCAGAGGCGACCAGATCGTCGCATTCCATCATTTCTCATGGCAAAATGTTCACTAATTTTATTTTTTCAAATAATTTTTCCAAATAAGCAAGATGTGTATAAGAGACAGGCTCTACCCTCCGCAAACTTTTGAGAACAGCGAGTAAATTTTTTTAAATACACTAAAAAATGAGCAGTTTCTGAGGAGCTCTCATATTTCGTCGTTTTATCCATCAGTTTTTGCATTTCCTTCTGCTCTGGAAACTACTTCAGGATATACAATCAGTAACAGTCATATAGCCACTCACGTCAGGCATAGGAATAACAGAAATCTCGATANAAATTTTCGGTGTTGATAATATTTCATCCTATTTCAAGTTACAACCGAATACACCACCATTATCAAATTTTGAAAAATTATTTTTCGTGTGACAAAACACAACAATACCTTTCGTATCATACTTATTCAATAGTGATTTTATTCTCTTGCTCATTTCTTCTTCTTATTCGTACATTAAAAGATTGCCTTTGAGTCTGCCCCGTATTGGGAAAACTATTTTGTAATAATTATTACATTATACTCGTATTCGTAAAATCCCGTATTCCTTTTAATCTCTTTCAAACGGACAGAGTACAGTGTCCTCACTCTATCAGAGGAATTTATTGTTTGCAGTATTTTTTTTCAGACTTCCGGGGAGAGGGTGAAGTGAATCTGATTTTGGAGCAACAGCCCCGGGGGTCGTAGCAAAGGCGTCGGTAGCGCCTGCCTCGAGCTAAGCCTCCAGGGTAAAGCCATCTGCGCGGACCAACTTGCGTGTTGACGCACACAGTGAACACACTACATGGAAACTGTTGCAAGAAGTCATTGAGACGAAAATCCTTTCTCTAGTAAAACATTAGTGACACTATATTGTTTATATAGTTTTTAGCGATTTTGAATTGATTATTCAATAAAAATATGTTGGGATGTGAAAATCTTAAACGTTATACATCATATTATTCTACATATCTCAAAAAATAATATATTTCTACAGAAACATAATATGTATAGATTTAGGTCCCCAATATTCAGGAACAATTTGTCCTTCCATTCGGAGGTATATCCAAAGAACGTAATTACAACTAATAATTTATGTGGTAACTGCAGCCAGATGGAAATGGTGATGAGCTAACCAGCCAAATAGGAGATTCTGGGATCGATTCCAGGATCGATTCTAGACCATTTTCATCTGGCTGCAGTTATCACATACCTTTTACACGTATAAGTACACCGCAGACATATTTCCATGTAATAATTAAATTGAGACTTGTAATGACTGAACATCGCCTCCAAGTAAAGTATTCACAATTGTACTATTTCCATCACTAGCATTTGAATTACTCTCGTACGGAAATTTAATAGTTACTATAGAACTATTTCTTGAGAATTGGATTTTATCATTCCATTACACTAATCTGTTTATATGATTTTCACCATAATACTGTTATTCATGTCACTTAATTTTCAAAATATGTGTATCCCAAACTCTCAACAAATTATATAGAAATTATATAAGGCTTCATAATAATTTAATGTTCTTGTTCGAGTGAAACAGATTTATTTTAACAAGATTTCAAATCGTTTAATCGTTAATCCAGTAGTCAAAATCTTCAAAATTATAGGGAAATGTTATATTTTACGTGGTAGATTCCTTCGTTTTCTCTTTAATTTTTCAACAAATTACTTATTAATTTCTCAAGCATGTATGTCCATACTTGCTTGCATCTCATTCGATTGCATCTAAGTTCAAGTTCAAGTTTATTGGCAATTTTCTTTTTACATTGTGTAAATCTCCATATGGAACTACAATAGTAAAAACCTAAAAGAGAGGGGATCCTTTGTGTTCAGGAGCCAGTACAAAAAACTCGTAAAACTTACTAAGTAAAGACCTATAAATGTACATTTTTAACATGTTATATCTCTGTTTTGCATAAATGATAGATTATCTTTTATAATTAGGTATATAATACAAGCTAATATCCCTCATGTAATGTAATGAACTCAGAAATCTTTTTTATTTTAATTTTATTAAACAATTTCGGGCACTTTAAATCATTTGGTAAAAGATTATAAAATTTTGTAGCTGTGTATATAAATTTTTCATGGTTAATTCCTTCTTATATTTTGGCAATATAATACTTTTGTTTCTAGTAATACTTGTTGATGCAACAAATATATGGGAAAAATGTCGTACAGGTAAATTATAGATTTAGTTGCATACAATTGGGAGATGGTAAACAAAAAATCTAATTTTAGTGTTTTTTTTTAATCTCAGCTGCAAGTTCTCAAGAATAGTTATTTCACTCTTATGTGCCCCCTAGTAATAATCCATGGTTTAGAATACTGCATACGTATGCATAGTATATTGTTATTAAAAATTTTAAAGGTAGATACTTGAGTTTATATGCTATAAATAAAAAGTATCTACATTTATTTGTTACATATTTCATATGAGCATCCCATTTTAACGTACAGTCCACATGTGTACCAAGATACTTAATTTTACTTGCTCTATTTATAGGTACATCGTTTACAAGTATATTGATAAATAGTGGAACACTGTCACTATAAAAAACATACGTAATAAATTCAGTTTTATATATATATATGAATTATCAGTTTATTATTAATAAACCAATTATTGATATTCTGTATGAGATCATTCATTTTGCGTTCCGCAATTTTCCAATTTTTTTCAACATATAGAACAAATTGCAAAAGCAAATTTCGACAGCTTTCAAACATATCATTTATGTAAATAACAAAAAGCAAAGGACCTAATACCGAGCCCAGTGGTACACCAATTTTAACGGTCATTTGATCGCTCATAGTTTCATTTAATCTCACAATTTGTTTTCTATCATGTAAACAGCTTTTAAGTAATTTTAGAGCAATACCTCTGATGCCAGCCAAATCCAGTTTATTGAACAAGATATCATGTACCACGGTATCAAAAACCTTGGATAAATCGATAAATGTAGCTATTACAGAATCATCCAAATCAATACCATCATAAACCATGCCAAAAACATTAACCACGGCGTCAGTTGTCCTTTTATTTGTAAGAAAACCACATTGATTTTCATTTATTATTTTATATTGCATTAAAAATTTATACAAACGGTTATGCATTATATTTTCAAATATCTTAGCCGGGTTAGAGATCAATGATATTGGTCTATAGTTACTAATATTTGTGATGTCCCCAGATTTGAAATTTGGCACAACTTCAGCTTTCTTTAATGCACAAGGCCAGACATCTGTACTTATGCGTACATTAAATATTTTTTCAAGTAATGGGCTAATGTAATATCTAAGTGCTTTCAGAATGTTCGTATGTATATGGTCAATGACGCCCTTTCTGCTTTTTAGATTGACAATAATATTTTCAATTTCAGTTGTATTTACAGGGGTCAGAAAAATAGTTTTATTGTTTCTTGAAATTTTACTAGAGTTTTGATTTCCTGATGTTACAGTTGGCGTATTATTTTTTTGTAATTCATACACAACATTTACATAAAATTCATTAAAGTTGTTGGCTATTTCTTTAGGTTCAGTAATTAATCTGTTTTTAATTTTTATAACCTCTGTTTTAGTATGTTTATTTTTATTACCAATTTTATCATTTATGTAAGTCCAGAGTTTTTTAGTCTTTACAGCAGTCTTTAACTTATTTAATTTCATAATTATTTTTAGCTTTTTTGATTAATTTTTTAAATAGTTTATTTATTTAGTATATTCCTCTTTTAATTGTGTAGCAGTGACAATGTCATTAATCAGCAAATCAATTGCTTTATCAGGATCCTCAATTAAATAATATTTATTTAGGTCAATCTTTCTAACCAGTTGTCTTAGAATTCTGTAATTTATCTTAGTAAATTGCTTACCATTGATAACATTGTTTAACTTAGAATTAAATGCACAGAAAACGGGGTAATGATCAGGTAATACCTGATTGTGCTTCAAAAAAAAGCAAGTCCATACTCGTTTTTAGAAACATATTACCGATACAGACCCTCCTTGATCATTAGGCCTAGTAACAGTCCTAAACATTGGAACACATCAAACCTCAAGTGTGTTGCGGAGTAATTCAACAGAATGAGACTCAGTACTTAGTATATTAATATTAAAATCACCAATGATGATATGGTGTTTATATTTGTTTTTTCAGTATTTTTAAAAATTTCAACAATTAATTTCGACTTATCATAATCAGAACATCTGTAAAGTGCAGAAATTTGTATGTGGCAATAAGAACTAAATTCGGTCAAGCAGTTTAAAATTCTAAAACCATAAAAATCAAGTATGTCTACGGTATGCTCAAGCTCCTCACGTACATACATCACAACACCCTCTGCTATGTTTATTGAGCCATTACTATAGTAGATTTTATAATTAGGCAATTTATATAGATCTGGATTTGCTAAGATCCCAGTCTCTGTACATACAATTATTTTAGTTTCAACACTAAACAATTGAAGTACGCCTCCAAACCATCTATATTTGCATTTAATCTTCTGATACGAACAATCTAAATGATACAATTAAATTCGTTAAGTTTATTGTTTAGTTTATCTAGAGTATCATATTCAACCTCAGTAATATTTTCAAAACTTTCATAATCCATAATAGTAATTTTAAAATAAAAGAATTAATATATATTCAACAAAGTTCTATAACATATAATAAGATAAATTTAAAAGTATATAGATTACATATTAATATCACTCATGGTTATACTGATGTTGAAAATCATAATTCATCCTCATTTTACATTGGTTTTTTGTTTTGTTTTTAAAATACAATTTATATAGTCAGATGCTGTGTGATTTGTTTTATAATTTTTACCAAAATTTTCATTTGATCTTTTACAATTTATACAAATAGTGTCCACAGAATCGCATCCTCGGCTCTCATGGTTACTTTACTCAAGAAATAGGATTTTGACACTTACTGTGACTGTGTGCAAAACCGTTACAAGTAAAACATCTATTGAGGTTCAGATCTTCAAAGGCCCTGGAACGCTCCCAACCAATCTTGATATTTTTGTCCTTCATTATACAGTGGAAAGAAAATGGATATAATTCAATAAAGGCAGTATACCTTACAGCAGTGGTTGTAATTCTTGTGCTCTTGTTCCTAGCTGTAGTAGAAATTTTAAATTGCTTATGCATTGTTTTACCAGATGCCAGTATTTCTTTAATATATTTTAACTTAACCATTACTTTCTCATGATCAAAATCATTTTGTGTTTTCACTATTTCTTCCAACTCAGTTTCAGTATATTTTTGATTTACATCCACAATTTTTATCATTGGATTCATTAATGAAGCTTTATGCACCTCATATTTATCTTCCGTTCGATCAACAAGTAGTTGTTTGACCTTGGAGTAATCCTCTTTTTTTTCACATAATACTTTTACATGGTTCTTTGATCTCGGCAATTTTTCCTTGAAGCCATCACGCACTGGATCTACTTTGTCCTTTATAGTTTTATTTATAGAATCTGGGTTTCATTATTTTCATATTTGTTTTTTATAATAAGTGGAGACAAATCTTATCAACTGGAGCATCTATACCTTTGGAGTTAGGATCTGCCTTACATACATTAGCAAAACTTACGCTAAAATTTTTCATTTTGTCATCAGTTTTAAAAGTCTCAATTTTCTCTTTTAAAAGACTATTCACGTTATCCAATAGCGCATTTTTTCCAAGCAATAGATCATTTTCTTTTTTGATAAACAAGTACCTTTCTTGCCACAAATTTGGTCCATTACTACTTAGTGTGGTATTTAAATCAACCTCCATAATACAGCTGTTATTTTTTAGTTCCGAGATTTGTTTAATTAATTCATCATTCGTTTCTTTCAGTTTACTATTTTCTTCTATTATAGCTTTTATGCATAGTTTCCGATTAACGATATCAGCCTCTTTATCTACCTTATTCACGAGTTCCTTATAAGTGAGGTTAACTTCCTCACAACAAATGATTGTTCTATCATCTATTTTAATGAATTTTTTATTTCTCAATAAGCAACTCACGTGATAAACAGAATTGCAGAAGATGCAATAAACCGCATTACAGTTTTTTAGGGCGTGTATAATTATTACTGTCAAATTTAGGCTGATTTCCATCAGCCCCTACCTGCGCAACCATGTTGCGAGAGAAGTATAATGTACATTAGAAAAACTGATATTTAAGAATGTTCATACTTTAATTTTAAAGTGTAAATGTAACCCAAAATGTATTTTTCAGTCTACTCCTTTGCCTGCCACCGGATCATTGTCAATTTGCAAGGAATTTCTCAGCTCTCTCAGAGTAAGTTATAGTTACAGCGCTTGAGTTCAGGGTCTGGTTATGAGAGTGGATAAAAATTACAGATTTAGTCTTGATTTCTAGGTGAGTATTACACGGGTAATAAAATGAGTGAAATTATGTCCTTGGAGAAGGTGAATATGTTCCACAGTGCTCCCAGTGACGTAAGAGGCTGTGTGTGCGGTGGCTTTTCGCTCGCAGCATCGCGGGACATTGTCATCCCGCTCTCCTATCACCTACTCTGGGTTTGTTTGGGTGAGGCCAGGGGGTCACTGCCTGCCGCAGCCACCACGGCTACCAACCTAATTCTCTCTCTCCCACTGCGCTGCAAATCTCCCTCTACGGCAGCGATCGTACAGCTGGGCTCTGCGACGTTCTCGGTTGTCTCGTGCCACTCCTAAAGTTGCATTACCGAGTGTTTATACGATGCGTAGCGCCTCGGAGAAATTGTTCTTCCGTCTATCCAGAGCATTTGTATTTTTGTGAAGAAGAGCAGAGTTGGAGTCTACAAGTATTAACTTCTTTTTCTTTGGTAAATCTGGCATAATTTTTGTTATTCGGCTGGAGCAATTTGAGGAACAGATTTCTATAGATACATGTTGCGAAATGAATTGATGAAGTATTCCACGTAGACATGCACTTCCTGCTTGTTGGAGTTACGTAACGGTAGTGTATAATGTTCACTAAAAGTTATTTAACAATTTTACGGTATTGTTGTTTCATATTTATCAGTGCAATGTAAGTGTCCTAGCGGTATGTTCATTAACTTTATTCAGTTAATGAACCTATTTCATACCTTGACAATATATCCCACCAAAACGGATCGCATCAAAAGTCTTACATAGCATACATGTATGACTTCTTGCTTTTATTCTCAATAGGCATCCTTCAACTAAACTTATCTATTTATGTTGAAGGTGCATCAAATTTCGAAGTACAGACACTTAAAATTATGTGTACATCATTTGGTATCAATCCTCAGCAAAAATAGTCGAGATGAAAAGTATGAAAATTGAGGATAACAGACATTGGAAACAATACACGAAGGGGAAATATCTCCCAAGAAGAATGCAAACAGAGCAGTAAATGGTTTATTGAATTGATAAAGTCGACAATTCTTTCGTAGAATTTATCTGTGTCTACTGGATTTCTAAAATTTGATTCTTTTCTACCATCTCCGCTCTCTCAACTTCCTGGCTCGTTATTTTCTTTTCATTTTTACTTCTTCCTTGTCCTCCGTTTTTTATTAAAAAATGAGTCACTAGTTCAAAGCAACTTCTGCCGTACTGAAAATCATTCCTTCCCTGATCGCATCCATGTAAAAAACACCGACTGTCCTCATCATAATGCGCTTTCCTATTGCCTTTTCCACAACCACAAACTCCACCACATCAGCCCGTATCTCGTAATCTCCTGTTCTTCATTACTGCCACTACCTTGTTCCATTCGCGTCTCCTCCGCTGCCACCAGCGTAATTATTTCTGCCACCACCTCTAGTCAGCCAGCGGTGCCCTAATTTGCCGCCTGGATGAAACCTACGCACGAAGCGGTATCAAAGCGCACCACAGCCTTAGCCATTGATGTTCTCTCTAACTCTATCTCACTCTTTGCTAACATGCTGCTGACGCATGTGCAAATGACTGTAATGATCTATGAGACGTCTACTACAGTACTCTAAAAGGTGTCCTTGCTTTGACTTGATGTATACCAGCAAAGTACTTGCGACTTTGTTCGCGTGAAATTTTGTGATAAATTGCGTGTTTTAAGCATTTAGCTTATTCGTTCCGATGCTATTGCCTATTATTAAGGTATTCAAGTAAATCATTAAGGCTTCAAGTAAATCACCGAGAAGAGTAATTGTTTTCTTTATTTTTGTTGCAATTCTTTTATAACACAATGATGAAAGAACATGATTTAATTTCTAGATATCGGTTAATAGTACTGTACAAACACTGTTCAGGAACTCGCTTGACTCGTTTGAAATGCAAAAGAGCTTGTAAAAACATTACGATCAAGAGCGACTGTTCCGTGATTTAAGCATCACATTTCGGAAAAAGTGAAATGTCGTTTCTGTAATAACCGGTGATATATACATAAAAGTGATCCAAAAAGACTATGAAAGATTTACTACAAATAAAAGTAAACTTCCATCACCTTCGTGATTTATAAGTTGGTCTTTTTTCTTGAAAATAAGTGTTTCCTCCATAAGATGTAATATATTACACCATCAATCTGAATTGCCATTATTACACTTAAATGGCCGGTGAGGTTTCTCAAATTGAAATCACAATAAGTACATGCTACTCTGTTTATTTACGTCAATTTAAGTTTTAGTTATTTAATTGATCAGAATAGTCCGAGACAAAATATTTTAACAGAGAGTAGTTTCGATATACTGATTTCTTGGTTATGGGCCCAGGTAGCTTCTACTGCACCACTCTGCTGTTTGGACTCCAATGTATTCTCTAGTGCTATGATAAACTAAATAATTGTTTTATGTTAATGCAATTGTGTACACCTTTGAGTCAAGGAGTACAGGGTGGGATAATTTTTTTTGTAGTGTAAGTGTATTAAACACTCAAAAATGGAACACAATTGTATGCTTGCCATTGTATTATATACTGCAAATGAAAAATATCTGACAAAATATATTTTGTGTGGCGATTTCTTCAGTATAGGCATGACAGTGAAGTGAAAAACAAATAATTCAGATTATCCGTGTATAATCTTATTGATTTATAAGTGATACTATTAATTCAATTTATATCCTTTAGTTATAAAAATAATTTTATTCATTTTCATTTCGCTAATTAGAACCGATTCTATTCATGTAATGAAAACTTTGCACTTACTGAAATTTGCTTGACACACTACACCGATAATTCCAGCAAAAATTGATCTCGTTTAACTTTGATTAAATTTATTGCGAATTTTATTTTTATTGAATTTGAATGATTTAAATAAACAATTTGTGTTTTTCTAATGATTTTGTTACGAAAGCGATCTGTCAAGTTGATTCGTATTTTTCACCTCATGTACATCATATATAAGGAGGCAAAATATGAAGATAAATCATAATGGAATTAATTACATAAAATATAATTGTAATTATTTGAAAACTTAATATTTGTGGGTAAAAAGACTTTATCGAAAAGAAATTAAGGTTTTCTTCGTTAAATTTTATCTTAAACATGTCTTTAATAAAAGAATATTTAACATACAAAATATCATAAGTAAATAAATAAAACATTTTACAAACATGATCTTCTTTAACGTAATTTTTTATCGAAAACTGAACAGGTTTGAGAGGAATTACTAAGCTCCAGTTCAATAAACTTTCTTATGTTTTTGGAGGGTGACACATAACACTTTTGTCACTTTCAAAGGAAAAGTGCAAAAACAGACACCATCCATATCACTGGGTATCGTTCCTGTTTACCATTTGTCGATCTCTGCCCTTTATCATTTCTGAATAAATCTTTTATCATAACCAGTGTTAACGTATTCTTCCGATATTTTCCAGGGATGTTTTCAATTACATTTCTAAATAATATATATGAGGTTCTGGGAGTTATAGGACAGATTGTGGATTTAAACAGAATCGGTAATGTTATAATAATCTCAGCAATCCCTAAACCCTCCACACTTATATTGGTACCTTTCGTACCAATATAACCCATTCTCATCCCTTACCCAGAGGCTGCTAGAGAGGTCTTATTTCCCATGGGGGATGAATATAGCCATAAAGGATTACAGGATGTTACAATCAACTCACCAATATTGAAAACTGTGAACTCGTCACTGATATCTATCATTTTCGATCATTTGTTTATCATCCCCAACCCAACAATTTGAGATGCGAAGGGCTGATTTGGACTTTGGGGTCTTCGAATATGTTACTACTAATTTCAGCAACCCCGAAAACTATGAACCTCAACACTAATATTCGATTATTTTTACATTTTATACCTTCACCAAACGAAGTGCATTCCCTCAAAGGAGGACATCGTAGACTTACTCGTAAGCGGCATTGATATATATTGCAGGCAATAATTTTGCGTACTTCTTGTTTTTTTCTGGAAGAATGGTTTATTGATGATGTAATTCTCAGAATATATGCATTTTGTGATGAAAAAGCAACTTATTCTTTTTACTTGACTTTTTTACATGTGAATGAAAAAATCAAGGCCTCCTACATTATATGTTACATAATACATTATATGTTATAAAGAACATGCTGTATTTAGATATTCTCGTACCAGAAAACACTTCTCTCATTAATTATTTGTTCTTTTATCATCTCCTTCTTTCTTCTATATAGATTTTATATTTGTAATATGGTGTACATTCCGATAGTACTCGGTCGTTAGGGCAATTTTGGCGTGTACTATACTCTATGTCACAAATTTAATTGTGGCGGTGTACATAATCATTTGGGAAAGTAGTGTCATTAAAAAAATTTTCAATAGTCAAAATTATTTTCTCATTCACGAGTAAAACTCTTACACAATTTGATAGTTCAGGAAATTCCATTATATCATTTTCGTCACACCATTCTCGCCGTGGCTACTTCACATTAAGACAAGATACATTTTCACAACTTGAATTGGTCCCCAAAATATGAATATTACAATACAATAGTTTACATAAAATTTCATTTTCCAAGTAACCTATAGGAGAATTTTCGACTTGCGACTGACGTCAAATATGAATGAATGCAGAATGTCGATGCGTGATGATAAAAGTAATAGTATATTATTTATAATTAAACTTTAAAACATGAAACATTTGAAATACGCACAGCTCATTGTGATGTTTCACTTCTTCAGAAATTGTTCTCCCTCATTTCTTAAAATACGCAAATCTGTATGAAATTCTGTAAAACATAACAAACAAGAATAGCGTTGGCTTCGTGGACCACAAGCAAAAGTGAGAATATCGTGTTGTTTTTTCAGGGGAGAGAAACATGTTTCCCGCTAACATCCGCTTCATTGCCCTGCCTGCATACAACCCTGCACACCAATGAAGCATGGCGGGTAGGGCAATGCCTCTCTCTATCCTCGATAAGCAAACACGCGCTAAATGAAACTGTTCATTCGCTTCCACTCCACTTGCCCATGAAATCGCGATGCGCATCATTAAGTATAAAAATTTTCTTTGAAGTATGCAATGGAATCCATGCGCAAACAGATTTTCATTCACGGTTAGAAGGAAACTGGGCTGAAAAGGTACACAGCGAACTGTAGAGTCGACATGGACATCAATGAGGATAATACGATGAAAAATAATAATACAGTTTTTTGTTTTTCCAAATAAAAATACAGTTTAAGGGTATCTAAGTGCAACCTTATTTTCGTTATAACAATATACGGGTATACAATATGTTGAAAAAAATACTTTAGTGGGTAAAAGAAAATCAAATAATCTTTTAGATTCACTCATAAGACGCTTGAGATTATGATTATCTGTTTCATGAGATATTTTTAAATTCAGGAGAATATCCCAATCACGGGAATATAAAAGTATATATTTCTAATTTTCACATAAATTGAGATATATCGGA
This sequence comes from Laupala kohalensis, assembly GCA_002313205.1. Taxonomy (NCBI): domain Eukaryota; kingdom Metazoa; phylum Arthropoda; class Insecta; order Orthoptera; family Trigonidiidae; genus Laupala; species Laupala kohalensis. Next base: position 529,959 of record NNCF01127680.1, read on the forward strand.
ACGTGTTACACACACGCATACAGATGAAACAAAACCGTGGGGTATACTTAGTATAATGAATAATGGAGTACAATATCATGTTCTTTTAGAATACCCACAAACCCAACGATTTTATTTCAGTCTAATCAATATTTTTTTTTTGTCAACGCAAAAAAATCTCTTAGAGGTAGGCAGGGTCGGACTAGTACTCCCAAAAGGGCGGGCACACAGGAATACCCGCACAACCTGGGGGATGAAAACACCGCGAGTGTTTAAGTGAATCAAATTGCTATCAAGCATAAAAATGAGCACGACTTTCTCAAACTAGTGATTCAAATGTATAAAAGCACATTTAGCTATAAAATATTGGAATGAAAATAATCAGTATCACCGTATTACCAGATGCATAAAAAAGTCGACAAAAATTATTTCAAAGAAAGCTTTTTTTCATGGTGGCATTCAAACAATGAATCTTGTAGGTGTTTTCAGTAATAATCAAGAGACAATTCATGAATTAGGATATGTTTCTTAGAGAAATATATAATACGAATGTTTAAAAAATCATTGTTTTTATTAACTAACTGTAACATCAGGACCAGTTCAGTCTATCGATTTGTGAAATATTAACATTTTCACGCATTTTGCTAGACGGAAATTCCTAAGAAGATTACGGGTCGGGCCAGGCGCCGCCAAATAAGGAAAAGTGACCGCCACTAAACCTTCCCTTTCATTGTGTTGTTGCTGGACCGTTTCCATGTACTTCTGAAAATCGAGTAGGGATGCCCTCCGAAGAATGTTGCAGAAACGTGTGAACTGAATGGAATACACCGGATGTAGAAACAATAACGCTCAGAAAAGGGCGCGTTCGAGCGCCTGGCTGGGCCGACGCCGGTTCGTCCTCACGGTGGAGACTGCTTTCCTAGAACGTCCGAAGGGGACCAAGGCTTTAGATTGCTCATTGCGGTAGCGAAGGCGTGATCACGTGACCTCCGCTTCCGTATATATTGGGAGGATTGAAGATCGTCGAAGACGTTCAGGCTTTCAGCTGCGTGTTCGGAAGCTCGCGGTTTACTTAGATGTGACCTGGCTAGTATTGGTCGTCAGATCGCTTAAGAATTGCTGCGGTAATTCAATTACATTGCTATTAGGTGCGAATGACGTAACTTGTAACAGTTAGTTATTTCGGGATAGCAACTGGTAAATTTTGATGATTCGGATGATCTAGGTAGATTTCTGAATTAATTGTTAATCCAGTATTCATATCTGTGTGTAATTGATGCTTTCAGATAGCATTAACTGTGTAATGACAAATTCATACTTGTATTTATGATCTGAAAGTTCGTTCAAGTTTGTAAATACGCAGATTTCAATTTAACTTGTATTAAAGGAATATTTTATTGTTATTACACGAGTGTTTAATTGCTTGGGAAACCAAGCTGGTGGCAGCGATCTCTACCATAAGGGTTGCGGTATTTATGGTTGAATCCCGCTTCTACCCAAAAAATACCCACACCGCATCTGGGCTTGTGGTGTGGTGTAACACTAACAAAAACCATTATTAATTTTAAGGAATTATATATTGAAACATAACAAGGGGGGTAATGCAAAGCCCCACGTTTCGGCATCATATTGTAACATAACATAAAAGAAGAGGAGGTATTAATATTAATAATTTAACAATAGAATGTTCGAACTATGATATAAAAAATAGAGTAGTGGTAACAAGCACCTCCTACTAATTAATTAAACAAATAGGGTAGTGATTAATTAATTTGTGACCGCAATGGTTTATTAATAACTACCCAAAATGGAAGGAATTGAAATCGGACTGGGTTCGTGCCCATTTATTGAAGAAAACATACACTAATGGTATAAATATGCTCAGCGTCAAAAAATAAAATAGGTTTTTAATCACAATATCAGTATATTATTAAACTAATTTCAACTCGCTAACGGAACTCGTTGCGGGCAATCCTTCCACGATGCGATTAATTGTCCAAAATCACAAATCAAAAGTTCATCAATCTCATTAATGATATTCACTGGTTAACACGTTAATTACTACGAGACCGCACTATTAACAACTCAAGAGCCGAAGCGCTGGCTCATTTAGCTAACCAACCGAATACTTCAAACAATAACATTGTCGATTGATCTGGAATGATCATGATTCCCGACAATAATACAAAGTCTCGAAGCGTTCTAAAGAAACTTTTAAAAACTAGCCTCGAACCGAACACCGACACTGTCGCCAGTAGAGCAACTATCTCAAGTATGTCTCTAAGTAAGTATCAGTATCTCAAGTATGAAGTATCTCAAGTCTAAAAGTAAAAAGTATCTCTCCGCTCCATGCGCACGTTGTTTTATAGAATAAATTCCTTCTTCTCCACCCAAAATTTGGAAAACGTTCACGCCCCTAGACACGTGATTTTAGGAACCAATCATTTTCTGGAAACTACTGCACGCGGACTTCGTTTGATAGGCTGTGAGGTGGTGACGTATGTTCAATGTCCGACGAATCATGTCGCTCCGTTTAACAACAACTTTCTGGGTTTCCTACTGAAGCCATGTGGCTGGCTCGTGCCGAACTGTCTCTCGTTCTCAAGCCTCTTCTTCTTCTATTGTTCTGGAGCCTTCCGCCGGCCGCCAAAAGAACCCTTGATGCTACAAGTCTAGGTTCGTCCAGGAAGTCCCTACTGGATTCAGCGCCTTTGAAGACCCACCTGTTGTCTACTGCATCGCGTGCCTGTGTGCCGCGCCACCCAAACTTTGATCTATTGAATTTCGCACGCTTTTTACACTCAACACTTGTGCATGACTTTGTTTTTCTGCACAAGGTTCCTTTTCAAAATGTCCTAAAAGTCGCTCTCTTTGAACCCGATCGCTCTTCCACCCAGGCCCTTCGGTTCACACTTCACAAGAGATATCCTGGATTAATTTTAGTAAATTTTGTATTCTCTAAGTAATGTCTGTTTCATCATCTTGGGAGGGCTCCTGCGCGTACCCGTCTTCCTTTAAAATTACGCCGCTTCTGCTCCCACGCCTTAGTTAGATGTTTACAAAACTGATGTTTAATTTTTGTCACCTTTCCAAATATTTTTGTTGTTACAAGTGCCACGCTGCATAATGCGTGTAACCGCCTCTGTGAAAATAATTCTTTATTATGTTTTGCTCATTTCCTTTGAAACTACTGGTCTTTTGTTCTCACCATGCCGGCAACCGCACCCATCCATCGGCCCCGGAGTGGGTGGTTGGGACATCTCGCCTCTGCTGCTCCTATCAACGGTCAGTTTTAAAATATTACGAAACCTCCTAACGTCATCTTTTTAATTTGAAAAGGGGGAGACGATAGTAATTCAGAGGGTCGAGGCTTTTACCTTGTTCGAAGGGGAAGCCATAAATATGTCGAGGTAAGCGCGCTAGCGTCTCACGCGTTATTTTTGCAAGAGCAGAAGGGCCGAAAGGAAAATTACATAAATGGATAGAGGCCTCTTTAAAATCTAAACTAAAAGGGACGGAAAATTTCTTGAGATTTCGGAAGGAAGGTTAGTATCGGTGACAGACTACGATGCATGTGTGCGGTGATAGAGAGAAAAAAACTTGGAAAATTACCAGATGAGGGATAGAGGTCTCTTGTGAAGTACGTTATGACGAGCTGATGAACGATGGAGGTTTACAGGCGGAGGGAAAAATTAAGTTGGGCTAGCGAAGCCACGAGGTCAATAGAAATGAGTGACGAAGAACAGAAGAGACGAAAGGCAAGGCGATTGCGTAGGAATCACGATTGCGTTAGAATAAAGAAGCGCCAAAGCGATGGGTCGGACACGCTAAATTCAAAGGGATATCAAAATTTAAACGTCGCCTCGATAACAGATGAGGATTTGAGTGTCGCTAAGATCATCCAAGGGATGTTAGGGAATGAACGCCATCCCGAAATCAAGGAAACTTACAAAATTTCGGGCCGATGATTGGCTCGTAGACAACATACGTCACAGCGAAACCCGCCAATTATCGCGTGGAGTAAGATTTAAGCTTGAGTGGACAAGATAGATCACATGACGCCACGGGGGAAGGAGAGTGATCTTAAACTTCGGGGTTTGACTAAATAACGACGAGCGGAGACGCTCCAATGATTCTTATATTTTTGCCTACGAGATGATTATTATATTTTGATGATTAGGAGACTGATTCTTATATCTTTGGTTAAGAGAAGTTTCACTCCCCGATTTTCTAAGTGATCATTACTGCGACTACGAGATCACAAGCATATCATTATACGTTTCGGAGATTTTAACTTTGAAGTTTCGTTCAGAGATCGAGCCGCAATAATACCAGCAACAGTTTGATCAGTTAATTAGTTCCGGCCACTTAATTTTTGCAGTCAATGTCCGTTGATTGATACGGGTGCACGTTCAAGCGGAATCGTAATTAACCACTCGGCCGTGAAGCGCTTTGGAACTCTCATTACGCTAATTAATTACGACGTCATCATCCAGGTGATTTTTGGGGAGGAACGAGAAAATGGAACTTGGACGGCGGCAAGGACAGTCAATGGTCTCTGGAAGTGAATGGGACGACATCGTGGGGGTACACTTCTTCCATGAATGACCTGGTTAGATGACGGGTGTACTAGCCTACTACTACAACCTTTTGGAAAGACGGTACATTACAAAGGTAATAACGAGCTGGCTGCGCCCAGTGATCACGTGTTGTTTGGCTGCGAGAAGAAAAATGTAAGGAACGTAATGTTTATCGCTCAAGCCCAGAACTCTGGTAAACAAATGTTATTACTTAAAAAATTAGGGCGAAGATGGACTTTGATCATTGGTACTCTCTAATTAATTCACTATAAATTTTAATGGCTGGAGCAATTAAGCTACCAGGATTCAATTCGTCCTAAAGAGAGTAATTTAAATTCATTGTGTGGGGTCATTATGATTTTTTGGGGAAATATGCATGATCTGTTAGGAGATAAGAATGTGTACTTGTGTAAATAAATATAATTAAACCAATTGTACTTAAATGATGTTCTCCTTTCATAAGGAAATTATGTGTGTGTTTTCACGATTATTAATGGGACGAACCTAGCCCATGTAATTAGAACCCGTCTGGTGCTGAACGAGCTAGCCGAATTAGTAGAGGTAAGTTAGGTGTTACCCACTACACCGATTAAGNTTAGTAGAGGTAAGTTAGGTGTTACCCACTACACCGATTAAGCAATTCACCCTCTATTAGTTGTGTATATATAGCATTATAGTTAACGTTTTTTGAAGAAAGAAATTTAAAATATTAATTCGTCCCTTTCAGGCTATTTGTTTAAACAGCGCCAGTGTTACACTACCGATTATACCTGTCGTGAGATGGGTGTAAGGAGTTTGATTCTGGTTCCATCAAGACCAAACTGAAGATTATTTGAAGGAGTACATGTGATCGATTTTGTTTTCTTCTTAACTCATAAACAAATTGATTGATCTAAACAAAATTGAAATTGTTAAACCGTAGAAAATCTTTAATGTCTGAATGAATGTGACTTTTAAAATGTATACCCAGTTAATGTGTTTTACACTGTTCTGCAAAAATTCGATACTTAAAAATCAGGAAAAAGAGTTTACATGGCAAGTTTTACATTGTATTGGGTCTTGGAAAATGTTTGGTAACTTCAGTTTGGTAGTGACAAGTTTCCACAGCTATGAAGAGAATACGCTAGAGCAGAAGCGGTGTAAAATTATCCCTCTGGAATGAGTTCTAATGAGAAAGCCCAACTCTTGAACGAGGAAGAGAACAGAATGAGATGCCGTAGAAGAGACTTGGCGTGATGGTGAATGTTTACAGAAGGTTTTGGAAGAATCTACTTCCACCACAATCTACTTGATAGTCGCTATTAATGCCTGCTGCGCATGAGAAAAGCTCACTAATTTTATTCAACGAAACGCGGAAATGTTGCGGTAAGCAAACCACGTCCAAGCAACAGAGGGTGAACTTAATTATGATAGAGAGAACACATTACCAATTCAGCACATAAAATGGAAAGGGAAAATAACAAAACAGAAATGAAATTTAAAAATAAAAAAGACAAAGAATAACGAAATAATTAACGGGGATGATAAAGGCTACGTGCTTGTGAAACGTCGAGAACGCACTCCTGCTAAGACGGTGAAACGAGTACCTTCAACCATTGCGGCGAGCAGACAATATAATACTCTCTCATGTATCAGAAGAGTAAGAAGTTCCTAAATAGCCTATTGTAGAAAATTGGTCAGCAAACATAGCAGAGTGACAATAGTACAAGTGCAAATATAAACTAGACTGATTGAGAGTTATTATTTCAAATCAATGAATTCGGCAAGTAGTTCCGACTCGTGAATTAAGCAGGAACAGTACTCTATATCAAATAACTTCATAAGAGCTCAAGAGATACGTTAACTTGAGATACTAACCTTTAGTAAATTTTCCAATGTAGGGATGGTTCTAGAAATAACAAAGAAAGTTTATCAAAATATTAATCGGAAGGTTACTGGAAAGGTGAGCAATCATTAAAAGAACTCTGACACACGCGAAATCCACACCGATGATAGGTATCCCGGAAAGGTCTACAATGCGAAGACTGTTCTGAAATAAATGAATTATTTTCTGGGCTTGGGAAGAATTTTAACCTTCATTTCAACTATGTACCACTATAATTTATTTTGAAACGAAAATTGAATTTGAATTGTGGTAAGTTATTAATTTTCTTCCCAGTGGCTTACGATAAGTGATCACGATACTCATGGATCAATTAACTTCGAAAATTCTACAGAAGTTCCCAAATATGTCGAGATGTGACTTCACCTCAATTAACATTTTTGTGTCAATTAACGTTTGATTTCCTATTAAATATTGATTTTGTAAAAAGTGTTTCTGTATCTAGATGTATGTAATTGTTTCACGTTATTCTAAAACTTTTAACTACCAATAATTCAAAACTATACATACAAAATTGGGAAAACCTGTCCCGGGCTCCCCTAAATTACGTCAATTATCATGTTTAATTTGTTTATTTACCTTGAAAACGAAATATTGAGAAACAGTTGTGTTATTTACTGCCTTCATGATACATTGAAACTGTCCGATCATATATGGGCCAATTATTTTTTTATGATTGTTTTTAAACCTTCTGAAAACTTCAAAAAGTTGTTACATTTTGCTAACAATTTTAGCAGTTATTAAAAATATTTAAACATTCTTTCTAATATTGGAAGGATCATTGGTATTATCAATCATTCTTAATAATATAAAATTCTTTTATTTAAATCCGTAATAGCAATAAATCAGTTTTATAAGCTATTTTTCATGCATCCTGTAATAAAGATTTTTGAGTTCGCCATACAAATGAGTTAAAATTACAACTCTAGCATCAAATAATAAAATTATTATGAAGGCAAAATCTTTCCTTTTAGAAAAAGAAACCGTTATTATAAGATAGAGTAGTGACATCAATTTGGTGAGGAGTCCTGAAGAAGTACCTAACTAGCTAATGTAGGGACATTTTCAAATTCGTTTTCGTGAACGTGTGAAAGAAGTGGGTTTATTCGAGCGCACCTATAATTGACCTTGAAATGGTCGCCGCAAGACGGAAATGTCATAAATGAAAGGGCTGTTACAGACTCAAAGGTGGATGTGGTGCGAAAGCGGTGTATGAGGGAGAGGAACAACGGAGACTGAGGCATCCCTGGCGGTTGCCCGGGCAACGCCTCTCCACTACCACTGCCTGCCACCGCCGCCGCCGCTGTGCTGCCTCCGTCTCGCGGTTGACCTCGTGGCCCCCTGCGACTCACGCGAGGCGGGTCACTCCGCAGCGGAGAACACTTTGTTATTAAATGCGTTGCTATTGACAAAAAATAAGGTGAAAGATTATTTCAGCAATACATTACTCGTAATTTTATTAACAACATACTAAATTTTTACCAATGTCTTAAGTTGTAACGTTTACGGATTTTCTACCTTAACACATTCTGTATCTCGCTAACATTGTCTTAATTAATATGTATAATACCACGAAATCACCGACTAATGTGAATAATATTAATTTGAATTTTAACAGGAACGCTTCCTTGAAAACTCAACAACAAAAACTCTTTAATATCTCCTTTAATAATTCGAATTTCGCGGTACATTCCGCCAGCTCCAAAGTTCTTCATTTTGTTGGCGACTGTAACCGCGAATTGTTGCCAACCGCGACAATCAGTCACATAGCACGTTAAGTCCCGCGTTAGTTCCTAAGTTATAGATGTTTGTCGCGAAATTCGAATCACCGCAGAAAGTGATCGTCAGTATTGTGACCGTGTATCGGATGACAAAATAGAAGGATGGTATCAAATCGGAAATATCCAAGCGAATGTCAGAAAAAGGAAAATACAAACAGAGCGTCTCAACGACCGATAACTTCCTTTTTCATTCAAATTGAAATGATCAGGTAAGAATTTAAATACAAAGAACTAATTGTTGATTTTTAGTAATTATTTAAACATGCTTATATTTTTGTGACAATAAAGTGTATTTGTAATTAGTAACTACTACGTTTTAATTAGTTAGGTTAAATATAAAAAAAATAGCATACATAACATAAATATTCTATATATAACAGTATAAGCGATTGTTTGGGAAAACACATATTCTTGGTGGAAATATTCCTAGAAATTGTATAGTAGCAGTATATTTCACTATGCTATGTATGCTATGTTATGTATATTTCACTATGTAGACGAAGATGGACTGTTCATATTATTTGCTTGTTTTTTCACTAGGGAGATTAATTAACCCAGCTATGATTGTGATTACGAATCTAAGTCCTGCTGCCGCTGACGGGGCACCAACCTCTCCCCGCTTCAGCTATGGGCTGTCAGTTACCACCGCTGCTGCTCACGTCATGCTCACAGAGCGCCTCACACCTTGGCGCAACCGCTTATTTCAGCGTGCCCACTGTCGGCTCTTACTATCCACTGTCTCTAGCTTTCGAAATTCTCGTCAAAACTCCCAACAATGACGAAGTACGGGAAATATCCAAGTGACGGAGAACTGAGTCTGGGACGCCACAGCTGCATCCAGTCGACGAGACAATGACAGTCTTTTGATCACACGGGCACCATGGCGCATATCGCAAACCCACCCTGACTCGATGCCTCTCCCTGACGTATCGTCGCCCATCGCACGGAGTATGCCCGTACCTTCGCATGCGAATTTCTCCACGGCTTCTACTTTTGGACCCTTTCTTCAGTGGGGGTTGCCATTCCCAATAACATTCACTCAATTGCCTCTGTGACATATTCGTTCGTAACAGGATGTGTGGAGTGCCCCAGCCCTCCAGAGAGATCTGCTCACCACCGCTTCACAGGCCCTCCCTTTGACGACGTTGTGCTCTGAGGCCCTTCCCATCCCGAACGAGGAGTCTCAGCGAAATTCGTGAAACAAGGGTAACCCTCTCCACCGTCCCTGGGATGCAAAACTAAGAGCCGTGGACGTGGACAAAGTGAGGGCACGCACAGCACGTGCTCAACGCGCTCTTGACTGTGCGGCGTTTGCTGAGGGGGAGGAGTCCACGATGGCATCACCGCGGAGGGGAGAGGAACGAAGACGTCGAACGGCACCACCCTGTCGCCACCTACCGGCACCAACGTGCCACCACCGGGACCGTGCCCGCGACCCATATCTACATTGTCTGGAACTGGAACAGACGTCCCCACACGACATGAAGGGGATACTTCCACAGGCGCCGCCACATGCACATCTCCTGCGTCTGGCGGCCGCGGTTATTGGGTTCCCGCGTCTCAACCCTCTCCGACACCAGTGACAGCCGCGCTGTCTCTTAGACCAACAGGAGCAGGGGCGAAGTGATCGACCCGAGGCGTTGGTGAGATCCGGGGAGGGCGAGACACAGGGAGCTTCTTCCCCGGCGCGCGTTAAGGATGGTGCTCTCCATTATATAGTAGTGTTCGAGAACACCATCGAACGGCCGGAATCCCTTTTGTGAGGGAGAGAACACGTCATGTGCTACTGCCCACGCGGTGAAGCAGGAGGCCCATACGCTCACATACAATTTGTTTATGGTGGACATGAGACAAATGGGCCTCTAGTTCTTGATATCTCCTTTGTCGCCTCCTTTTCCTATTAGAATAGTCCGGGAGAGCCGCCACCTTCCCGGAATATGATCTGTAACCCTGATGGCATAAAGAGCGCAGTCAGTGCATGTGCCTCCGGGTCGATGGTTCTTAGATGGTCGTAGGCCAGTCTGTCACTGCCTAGGATTCATCGCCCTGGAGAGTCCTCCACGCTGGAGAACGGGACTATCATTGATTTCGGGTCTCTCAACCACAAATCAGACGCATTGCACGGCGGGGGTGTAGCGTGTACAATTGCTTCAGGGTGGGCCTGTCAATGTAGAGGCGTTGATGTAACCCACCGGTTGAGGCGGGCGTTGTGGATGAAGCGCCACGTTTGCCAGTCGAGTCCCTTCCCGTAATCGATGCTGGCCTTGTCGCAGCTGGTGAGGCAGCGCGCGGTCCTCCCCTGGTCGGCGAGCGCTCTCCAGGCAGCGTCGTGGCAACGTTGGTTCCACTCCTTGAGTCTGCGCATGATTGTGTATAGTTTTTCCCCGACAACAAGGAGTGGAGTTACGTCGCCAGTCGTCTCTGCCTCTGGCTGCGTAGCATCGGCGTCGGCGTCACGGTGCAGGGCACCAATGGGTGGCGTCTCCAGGATGAGGCTGTACAGCGCGATAGTCGGTGCGGCGCTTTCGAAGGTCCACTTCACGCCGACGCGCGCGCTGGCTTTGCGCGTCCGCATCCAGAAGCAGGTGGTTGGTGGGCTCGCCGGAGAGATACACAGCCGGTTAAGCTTCTTACGGAGTAGCCGCCTGGCAGTATGCTGCTTCGCTCTTGAGCGACGAGATGGACATGTCGCGGATGTGGCGGTCCCTGCTCGTGATGAGCTTGAACCCAGAAGTCGGTTTCTCTTCCCAGCTCGTTGACGCCCTATATGTAGTGGTTGGTAGCTCTCTCGGGAAGACGAAGGATCTTCTTAATGAGGGGGAGAAGAGCATCATTCAGCGCATGCAACTGCTCTTTCGTGAAACAGTGCATGCGGAGAGGAAAGGTGAGTGAGGGGAAGAGAAACGTCTTCAGCGCGTTGAGTTGCTGCCAGGGGTGAAGTGGGGTCTCTGCGATTTTTGAGCTAGCTCGTGGACCTTCACACAGTTTCCCACGGTGGTATTACGTAGAAGCCCACGGGTTTTTCCCAAATATTTGTGGGACTCTGAATACTCAATAAATGGCATTTCCAGGTCTCCTGCATGGAATGTGGTGGGGATTACAACAGAGTCAACGAGTAGAGTTCGGCACTTCCTTGAATTGATGGTAATATTGAGGCACTCAATGATTCAACAATCCGCTGCTGGAGTTCCTCGGGGTTGTCGCCAAAGACTGCAAGGTCGTCGGCGTATGCGAGCACGAACGTTGTATTTGGGCCCGTCTCTTCTAGTGTCCTCAGTGTTTTGTAGTGAATTTCACTTAACAAAGTTACGTCAATTTGAATTTTTCCATTTCTTATATCATTTCTTATGTGGATAAATTCTTTTGACCGGTAGTGTATACAAAAAGTTAATTTTATTTTAATGTGATTTGAAAAGTGATTATTATTATTATTATATTGTTATACATCGTTATCATAAAATCGGATTATAATGAAAGATGTATTAATAAACACTAATATTTATTTTATGTCATGGTGATTTGAGAACAAGTAGTATGTAATTGCAATAAAGGATTTTATATAATTTGCTTGATTTTTCTCTTGATTTGTTTGATTTTTTCGTGATTTAAAACATGTCCACCTTAATAGAGAGTAAGGCAACGAAATAATCGACAGGTTGGTTAAAGCGACAGTTCGCAGGATTGAATTTTGAGCACTGTGTCGCAAAATGTTGCGTACTTGAAGATGCGGTTTGTAAATAGAGATAAAGAGATACAGATGCTTTATTTTGACAATGTATGACGTTTTTCTTGTAAGATTCCCCGTTTTTTCTTGTAAAATTTTTCAGGGGCCCCAATACGACTCTGCACCGGGGCCCCAGAAGGAATCGTTACGCCACTGATATTAATCGTATGTAACGGACCTGTATCATCTTCATTTGTTGTTTCAATCGTTATAACTTTCAATGAGTAAGTATAGTTGATAGGCAAGAATATCTAGCTCATTTTCATCTTCTAATGTGAACATAAGTATTTCATGCATGTCACATTTCTCATAAAAGTGTAAGTTGGAGTTATTACTAAAGCATCTTCGGTAAATGTCCTCTTGAACAAGTGAAGTACTTTGTTGTTTGTAGTAGGTCTACTACTTGTGTACGTTGTTAAAAAGACATACATTTAGGTCAATAGCTAAACATTTTTATTAGGGTTTAATAGACACACATCAAATTTTTCATAGCAGGAGAACTTAATTTCTTGAAAATATGAAATTTCTTTCTTGGAAATGAATAAATAACTCCTTTTGTTATCACTTTACATGTTTAGTTAAGAAAACATATTGCAATCATAAAATACTTCATAAAGTAGTGTCTCCTGGAACTGAGATAAAGAATATCCAACATGTTTGCACCAAAGCGAACAGATTCTTACAAAACTTCATCAATGCCGCTCAAAATTCGTATTTTTACCTTTTGCTTATTGCAGAGGTTCGTTAAATTTTCTTACATTTCTTTTTTAAATATATTGTTAACTTCCAGAAAATGTTTACGTCGCTATTTAAATAGAGTAAATGAAACAACATGTCTGAACATGAAATATCAACAACTATTTAGATTCAGGATAAGGGTCGAGAGGCAAATTGCTGCAAATACGTTAATTAATTGAAAGATGATTACTCTGGTTGGGTACCTCATTTACTGATTAATGAGTGAAAATTATTTTGTTGAAAAAGAGGATCAAATGTTCTTAGTTTCTTTTTTGAACGGAGTTAAAATGATTTGAGAATGCAGACTAGTGATGAAAATTCGTAAGTTTTCCAATTCGAAGAAGTAACACGAAAAATTGTTTCTGGTTCTTTGGGAGATAATTTTAAATTAGTTTATCTGATTACTGCAGGTGACATTGAAATTGGAGAATTATTATTTTCCTTCTTAGGATGTTAACTCCCACCAGCATACAATTTTATTAAATAATTGAATCATTTGACACGAGTTAAATTTCATCGTAAATTATCACTTTTATAATCCTAGAAAGTTATACTTGTTTACTACTTGATGTTTTGCTAAGTTTATTCAACCTATCCTTCATATATAGATACAATTATTTTAGCGGGAAATTAAATATTACGATGTTAAATTAGAATGAAGACATTTCCATGAACTGAACATCTCCACAGTTTTAATTCCCCCGATTTGAATCTCTTTGCATGTGCAAGTAAACGGAATGAAATATCGAGGAAGGGTCTTGTCCCACGCACGCTGCTATCGTAGGCCGAAAATATTCTCACATTTCTTGTCCGTTTTCTTACGAGTCGTCAGTGTTGACATTTAAAGTTTCTCTGACGCACCGTTCTTTCAAGCTGAAATTTCCTTTTACAATCCCAAAATACACAAAACGGCTATTTAAACCACTTCCAGGTATATTTTAAAATGTTAGCTTAAGTTAGTTGTTTTGTGTTTTATTTCACATACGTCTGTATTTTTTATTCTGCCCTTAATGTCCCTCTCTGTGATAATTCAGTTTTTTAGAAAACATTTCATTGAGCACAGTTACTCTTTATATATTACATGTGTGTATTAAAGAATGTTTAGACGTGACTAACAATCAAAATTCTCTTATTTGGAACTAAAATAATTTATAACACCAATTATTCAATTCCTGCAATTTTGATATCTACTAATGACATTTCATATGTATTTAAAATATAATTCAAAAATATCGATAGTTAATATACATTTCGTTCTCTCACTGTACAAAATAGAAACACAGAGAGAAAGTTTAAACATACATCTGAGTATTTATTATGTATTTTGACTAAAACATATAAAATAAAAAATAAGAAACTGTTATAAATCGATTTTCAGACTTGCATTAATTTCAGTTTGTTTAATTTTAAGTGGTTAAGTCACAGTATACCCTGAAGATCAATTGTATGGCGAGTGACAACAATCATGTTCTCACTGATTCATGACAGATTGCATGCGGCTTTAACAGACACATGTAGCATCAATTTTCAAAAGATGGGAAACATTTTACAGTTTCGAAGTTAGATATTGTTAACGAATTTCTCGAGGTAAGCAAACTGTCATTTTGCTGTTTAATGACTGAAGTACTGCATACAATAAATGTGATATATATATA
>NNCF01127680.1:544350-616467 GCA_002313205.1 Laupala kohalensis
TATATATATATATATATATATTTCACCAGTAACTGACCGGACATAGCCGCAAACTTAGCTACAATAAAAGATATCTGATAGGGGTGTGATTCAATCAACCGTAAATTTTCTTCATTCTCGACATAATGGGAGCATCCATGAATTAAGTAGGTGCTGTATTATATAAGAAATAACATGTGTAATATTTATCATGTCAAACTATACAGAGGAAAACCTAAGGTTGATATCGATCTCTCAAAAACAAATTTACTTTAAATATTGAAATTTTAATTATTAAACGACCATTCACGAACGTAAAAGTCGATATTCGTGCATTTGGATTAAAATATTCTCACAACGTTTCGTGTCGACCTATTCGTGATATCAAATAGTATTACTAAATTCATAGCAACATGACATAAATTGTAAAAATATACTTACATAATGTTTCTAAATGTTTGTGGCATATTTTCCATAGGTAGAATTACCACATATTCCACATTTTGGGAAAACAATGAAGAAAATGTATTGACACTTGAGAAACATTTAACGCCTTTACCGAATTAACCTGCAACAGGAAGTGGCTATTGTTTCTAATGCTCCATTTTCGAGTGCAATACGCTGCCTCCTTTGAATAAACATGGCCGGGTGGCAGTTCCCTTGTGAGAGCTCACCGAAGTTGGAGCGACACACACGTTCAGAACGAATTTTGCATACAAATCCGAAGTCGCGCTGTTTCCGAGTGGCCGACCTGGTTTTCGCGTCTAGCACTATCCCCAATCACGAAACTCCACGAGGTCTACCATAATGAAGTCATATTCTAGCCCACTTTTCATACGCACTCCAACAAGAACAAAATATCCTCTCACCAAATCACTTGCCAAAAAGTTTTCCTCAATAATCAGGTGTGTAATTTTGTCGGTTTGCTCACTCTGTATTTGTTTTCTTCTATTCATTTTTCATTGTTCGTTTCTTTATTTCAATAATTTTTACACTTCTTTTGATTCTGTTTTTACAGCTCAGTTATTGTGTACTTTCATGTTATGCTTTTATGTTTCAATTATTGTCAATTTCATGTATACATGTTTTTCAGTGTATATTACTGAGGATGGTTGCTATGCAGCCGGAAAAGCTTTATAACATTAAAATTATGAGCAACATACAAACGACGTTTAATTTATCATTCAGTTCACTGTTACAAAATGTATGGTGCGTTAGATTAAGAGGTATAAAAATATACTCATTCGTATGAATCAACAAGATTGTTCGCTCGCATTAAAATCTCATCATTTGAGTAAAATCACTTCTATGTGACTTTAAATTAGTATTGAAAAAATGTAACTAACTGGACAAATGTCTGTTCAAAAACTTAAAAGCTGAGACTCCATAATAGCAATTAAAATTATGATATATTCAAGTAGAACCATGTCTCTAATGAAACGTACATATACGTTCATCAACAAAAGATTTCAGTTCTCAAAACTGTCAGAAAATTAGACATTTAGTGAACATTCGCTTCGATATATTTGATGTACATCAAAGCTGACAGTAATTTACCATAAAACAGCGGTTAAATAACTGCCCATGATCATATGGAGAACAACAAACTAATTAAACCTCCGAAGTAAAATAGAGATCACGACATCAATCCGAACAAGAGTTCCAAGGAAGTGGTGGATATAATATTTCTGCAAATAAAAATTATTACATCACTAAATAAAAATATTTTCGAAAAATACCAACATGAAAAAATTTTTAATCATGAAGCTATTATAATAGTCAAGAAACTTTCCTAGTTAAATTCCTAAAATGTTGAATTGGAAACTCAACAGCTAATCACACATCACTTCCACTCGGTATATTTCTGACTGATCCATTCTGAAACAATGTTACACTGCGTGATATGAATCAAACAGACATGCCCTTTGATAAACCTGCCAATCAATGTACAAAAATATAATTAAGCAAATAAACCCACCAATCTCAAGTAAGTGTTAATTTTTTAACTTTAATTGTAACTTTATTTAATTCAAGTTTTCTACTTGTAGTTCTTTGATACTTCGGAAATAAAAATAACTTCTTTAATTGTTTATTCTTGACTGGGAAATTGTGACTAATGCGTGCTTGGTTAATGCACAAAAAACTATTGTTTCTGAACATCATTTGTTTATGTTGAGACATTCTTTTCTTTAATACATGTGTATTAATTAACTAATATACTGATAATAGTTTTGATACTCGACCTGATCAAAATAAGTCCTCAACAGGAATTTACTTCTTTAAAAAATAATTCTAAATTTCTACGTTTCTTAAAAATAAAATTAATACCGAACGTTTGTAACTATCCACTCACCACCTCAGAAATACCTTTATTATAAAAAACAATATGGTTAATTTTCTTTCTATTCCTTTACAATATTCCATTCTACATTCTACAATATACATTTCATAACACATTGCATTTCATAACATGGTATGATATAAAATTCAAGTATGTATGTTTTCTGTGGATCCGTATGAACATCAATATTACCATATGGTTTCTCGATCAATGTGACATGTGAAAGAACGAGAGTTTACCATTAACATTAAATTGCAATTTATCTTGATATTCACCAAGTTTTAAACCGAATGAACTCTACCAACCGGTTAAATTAAACCGTCCATCTCAGAGGAGAGTGCGTTGAGATCGAATGTGGTAGGTTTAATTTAATGAAGGCAACAAGTAATTCATTAAATGTCATATTTTGACTTAATATTGAGAGAGAGATTTTTTATTGTTCATCATGTAAGGAACAAATGCAGATTCACTTAAAATGGAAAAAGAGTTTTCTATAACAAGGTGGCGGAGGACTAGTGTTCTAGACGGAAAAAGTGTGGTGCGTTGAACACAAACTTGAAACAACTGCTCTGAAGAATAAACTTAATGACTTTAACAATCCTTATCTAAAAGTACTTAATTTTATGTGTCAAAGGTAAATTTGCAATAATTTTGATAAAAGGAGCTAAGATATATGCCGATATTAGTTTAATAGTTTTAAGGTTTATGTGACGTAAAAATTAACAGCCTAAGTTTTCATCGTTCACATAAATATTATTTGTCGGAAATTGTTTTAGAATTTAATGAAAAGTTAAAAAGATATGAATACTAGTCAAATTTACTTCATCTGTTGTGAAGTAAACCTTCATTTCAGATTTCTTTTACAAATCACACTCTAAATGTTCGTGTCTAAGAGTTTTGATTTATATTCACTCGATGAAGAAAATTTGATAATTTCCATTCGATGCTCATATTGCAAACCAGATAGATAATCTTTTGATATTCTGATGGGTTGCTTATCCTTCTGTACCACCTCGCATAAGCACGTTTGTCCGCACGCACTTGGACTCGTGGGCGTGCGAAAGAGCAACGTGAACAGCGCGTGCGCATCGAACACTCGAGCGCCAGGTGATGACCTCCCACCCACTGCGTGACTCAACGGCACACACACGCATGTACATTCAGCAGGCGAATGACGTCGTTACTAACTCAATATTCTCTCATGCTTCGAAGAGTTTACCGATATTTACTGATTGAAACAGAATGCGGGGAATTCCTCCTACTTGATGTTCGAGAAAGAAAGGTAGTACAGAAGAACCTGGTTTATCCGGATATATTGGGTCCGACAATGATTCCAAAAACCTAAAACTCCGATAACCCCGATGACATAGAAATCAATACATTAAAACAGCAAACACCTCACTTTGTGATACTTAAGGTGTCTTTTAAGCTATTTTAAGGTGCTTTACAAACTGAAACAATAATGAAAATTGTTTCGCCATGATTTGCTTTACCCAAATGTATGCAAATTCTGAATTTTATTTATATCCGGTACACTATACCACGTAAAAAATAAGCAAACACCTCGAGTTTGACTGTTTAAGAACATTGAATTGTGAATAACGAGAGTAGTGTCGATGCCTAGAAGATACCTACGCTTAAAACCTGGATGAGGTGAAGTCTCAAAGAGCGTTTGTAGATAAAATCTACTACGGAGTTTTCCGGGGTACTTTCACAATGGAAGTCTTGAGAGAGAAAGAAGTCGGTTAAATGTAGGGGGAAAAAAGAACAATGAACTCATAAATCACGAGCTAATAAAATTTGATTTCTTGTAAATTGTTTACTTCGAGTATAATAAATGTGGTATTTTAAATTTACATTAGGTAAATTTGATCTCTTTATGTTTGATTCAATAGCTTTCGGAAAAAAAAGTTGGTTCAAGAAGGTTTCAATATTTAAAATAAAGAGCTTGAAAAATGTTCCTCTAATCTGGAGTTCGGGGTCGTGCTAGTATACAACAGTATATAATCGAGAGAACTAGTATTCTCTCTGAAAATTAAGAAGCAAAAAACTGTGGAAAATATTGAGAATTAAAAGGAAAAGCAGTCAATCACGGAACGTAATAGGGTAGGGTATTTTGGACGCGGATCCCTCCCGTTTTGTTTCATCTTTTTAAATGAGACTTCTATACACATCTCGGAATTTAGAAATTTATTTAGAGGTCTTAACTAGGAATTAAAAAGTTTGAAATTTAAAACCTTGGTAGCACCCTATAAAATAAATATTTTTTAGATCTCAGATGTTTATTGAAGTCTTATTTAAAGATATGAAACAAAATGGAACGGAGCCCCGAGTAAACTTCAAAAGTAACTGTTCAAGTGCATCAAGTTAGTAAAGATCCCGGTTCTTAAACAACGTTTTGTATGTTTCGTGGTCAATTACATACCAGGTGTTAACTCTATTTTTTCATAAGGTGTCAAAAGAGTATCCTCGACATTTTTTGTAATACATTTCAGATTAGTATTCGTAAATGCCCAATACGAGAACCGTCTCATACTAAGAATAACTGGTATCTGATAGAAGGAAACCTCTTTCATAATCGCCAGTTTGGTTTGTTAGATGATAATCCTTATTATTTCTTGTTACATTCGGTTTGTATTTTACTAAGAAAGCATCGACCATTAGAAATAACATTATCAGAAGTAGTAGAAAGCATTGAGAAATTAGCAAAAGAACGTCATCAATTTCAAAAATGTATCTCGAGAATGTATGCTTTTTGATCGTGTGATGATAGTTTTTTTTTTCAATTTTATTAACATCACCTACCCTCGTCCTAAACAATGGATTTAATCACTTTTCTTTTCGTCCTCTTCTCTGAATCTCGTCTCATTATATTCCGCAGAAAAATAATTGTATACAATTTTCAAGGGTTGCTTCAATAGAACTGAGAATCGTAGCGGCTGGTGAACTGGTGGCATTAGTAGAATTTACAAATTAATTAATAAGTTTAATGTATTGTTAGGCATGGAGAGTGTTGTTTTTTTCTTCTTCCTTGTGATCAATCGAATCACCCAGTGCCACATAGATTCTTAGGGCTTGTCAATCGACTCCCTAAACTTAGAAATAAAAATTATCTTGTATTACGCTTCCTCATTAATATTATTTAAAATGTTTTAAACATACTTGGATCTGTATATACTTATCTCCATTCGGATAATACGAGTAACATAATTGCTTGTATCAAAATATGCCGTCCACAGTATCCTGCTGTAGTTAATATTGTCGGTAGATGACAACACAATGTAAATAGACCATCAACTGATAAGACTTCCGGTAGTTAATCCTAACGAGAGGAAGTTGCGTCGCCATTGCAACCCCCTGGCGTCACTGCGGGGTCCGAATAGTTTCCTGCATTAAAGCATAGCACGTTCATCCATGTTCTCGTACGTCTCCTGGAATCTTGTAGACCACAAACAACCTCATCGATTACGGTGCCGCGCCAGTTCGAAACATCCCACTGACACAACTGATAATTTAAGTTCGTAAACATTAGTTATTAGTATGACAAATTAAAAAGAAAAGGAAAAATCCTGAAAGAAAAGAAGAAACTCGTTCATGGAAAATAAGTGCAACCTGTGAACACGCCCATTATGAAAATTGGGTCAGGTGTAGAATAAGTTTCTAAGAAGTGGTGGCATGACTTATATAGACTAAGAGTTTAAGAAGTTCAAATTTTTATTTGTTATTCTTTTACCTAATTGTTCTATTATTTACTTTTCCCTCCTACGTAGTATTTTCTTCATTTTTATTAATAGCGTGAGGTTTTCTGAGAATTTCTGAGAGGAATCATCGAGTAACAATAAATAGTACAAATACAATACAATAATAACACGACCAGAAATAATCCATATATATATATATATATATATATATATATATATATATATATATATATATATATATATATATATATATATATATATCTAAGTGTATCTGTTTGCTACCATTTCACAACCCCTGAATCGACCATGATGAAATTTCGCTAGGAGATAGTATTCATGTCAAGGAAGAACATAGGCCAACTTATAATTTAAAATATGTGAAAAGAAGGATGGAAAATTATTTTTGGTGATAAATGTCCGTGAAGTCACGCTTACGCTGTCTAAACAGTTAAGATATAAGTGACAGCTATTCACGACAACATTGTTCACCAAAGATTTCCACAAAATAGCGAGAGCATATGTCTAAGTACAAAGTTTAACCCAAATTATCAAAAAAGAGTTATTTAAAATATAAGTGTTAAAATTTCTTCAATTTAAGAGAAAAAATCAATTATCATCTAATTTAATCGGTTTTTGGTTTTATGCATTTAAAAAAGATTAAATATGCTTTTAAATCATAAAATTTGGAATAATAGTTCATATTTTACAAGCGTTTTAACGAAATGGTTCAGCCGCACTGCCGCCATTACGTCTTGCCTCGGAAACGGAAATTCCCAGTGAGTGGGTTTGTTCTACCTCAGATTAATAGAGACACTTCCAATGTTATGTCAGAGTTGGACCACTATTGGGGTGGGGTGTTAAACGGCCCTAGAAAAACACATGGATTGAGTGGGAAGATAGAGTCTTGTAAGAATGTTTAATCGACAGAGATGGGTTTATACATTGATTTCGTAGCCATTCGATAAACTGTGACATGATACACATATGGGGTCACTCACTCATCTAAGGGTGAATTGGTGTTCTAGGCAAATTAGTGATGTTTCGATTGATTTGTTTCTC
Organism: Laupala kohalensis; assembly: GCA_002313205.1. Lineage (NCBI taxonomy): Eukaryota > Metazoa > Arthropoda > Insecta > Orthoptera > Trigonidiidae > Laupala > Laupala kohalensis. The sequence continues at coordinate 551,431 of NNCF01127680.1, forward strand.
TCATTTGCTTGCTCAAAGGTGGTTTTATCCAAGAATTTATTTATTTTTGCTCCAGAAGGTGAAAGTCAATATACTGTATACAATCAAGTTTTGTATTAAATTTGTTTTATTATGAATTTATAAAATTAGGACGCCGTACGTAACCTATGTTTTTAAAAACCAGTGAATAAAATTATATTTCAATAGAGAGATTTTACTTCTTTCTGAGTTAAAGAAGATTGGTTTAGGAAAAATCCTGGGCAACGCCGGGTAAACAGCTAGTATAAACAAATGTATGAACCAAAACGCATAATGTATTTGATTAATCGTCAAAATTACAGGTATGAGAAATTGAGAACAACTACTACAAGAATTACCAAAGAAACACAACAGAGAAATATAATAAAATGTTTTGATTGTCTAAAAAGGAGTTCAAACTGCGTATGACCACGTGGAAAACAATAAAATAATTTACTCTCCGGAAGCAAGCTAGGGGCCATCCCATCAATTCCGATCAAGGGCCCTAAGGCAGAGGTGGATTGAAAAATTTCTGTATTTCTATGATATGTATAAATATTTCAAAGCGTAGCAAAGAAAGAAAACTTATACAACGTGATTTATCCCATTACTCTGTTTTGTAATCTATGAAGTAACTCAGAATTGTTGCACTTCTATCCGTTATTAGGACCGTGCAAAACTGATATTTCCGTCACAATCTCTCTATACAAAATTTTAAGATTACAATACATTTTTTCATTAAAGAAAGATTATAATTTGTTATGATTTATCATATATAGTAAAGTTTCTATAAGTATTTAATTTGGGCATGGTTGAGTACATATACTCGTAGATCGGAATTGAAGAGATGTTTCCATTCTTGCCCTGGAACTACTTGTGTTCCATACACGAAGTCCAATATTCCAATAATTTTTTATTAGACAATAATTTTTCTCGGTAAACTCGTAGTACAGTTTTTATTTCACGAATGAACTGACTTATTCTCTTGGCAACTCTAAGTTACCTATAGTAAAGATTGCATATTTTATAACGGAGGTCGTCATCTCAAGCTGAGTTCGAAAACGACAATATCGTTTGTATTTTCTTCTTCGAAATTCGAGATCCACAACTTAATGCCATCATTATGATCTATAATCATTTACAATGAAATAATATGCATCTATTTAATCAATAATTTTAAAACTTCTGAATAATCTAGCGACTAATGCTAGAAAGTTTAGAAAATTGAGAGATATGCATTCCAAAATTTAGGATAGTAGTAGAAATTAGGCAAACTTCGTGCACTGGAGACAGCATATCGATGAAAAATCTGGGGCCACAACACCACAATAATATTACATAATTTCAATATTAAACATTATTTTCATGATTAAATGATTTGGTGTTTGGAATTAAGTTTCAAAACGTTAATATTGAAATATATAAAATAAAAATAATAAAAATGTTAAAAATGAAGGTTTGAGAGGTTTTCATTTTCCCAATATTTTAAAAAAGCAATAAGTAATTTAATGTTTGGAATTATTAATTTTGCTTAATAACTGTAAATCCATATACGTGGATCAGCAAGTAGTCTCTCTCCATTCAACTCAGCCATTGTTAGAGGTTGGATCTCCCTAACACCCCTCCCATTCTTCCCGTTATCTGACAAGAAGATTATATCCTCTCGACAGATAGGACGGTGGAGAGAGGATTATGCCCCCTTTCAGTTCCTAACAAGAGTTTAGCTTTGCGAAAAACTGGATGTGACTAAGAATAATCTACATTGAAACAATTTTTACTTTTCATTTAGATTTCATATGGTTTTTATAACACACAAAACTCGGTTTCGTACATACATATCGAAACCTGGGCGAAATTTACCTAATTTGTGTTATAATACAATAAAAACCAAAATATTTTATGTGTAAAAACATATCAAATTGTTATCATGCATTTTCGAGAAACTTCCTCCTTTTGCAAGATTTGAAATCGTTACATTTTTCTATTTTGAGAATTAGACTAATATTTCTTTCCGAAAAAACTTTGTCTACATCTATAATACAAAAACGAGCTTTTTCTTCTTTTTTCACTTTTCTTCGTATGAATACACATGAGCTAATATTTTGAACATTGTAATCAATTTACCCATAAATCAAGTTCACACAAAATAACCATTGCAAATGGGAAGTAATAAGCATTCAAATGCCGTTGTTCTGAGTAAATAGGCCCATTAATTTTACATTGACAGCAGAGTGAGTGTGCTAAAACATTAGTCTCATATTTCTCATATTTGTGATTTTGTGACATTCTGATTCACTGCGAATTTTTCCTATTCAATCAAATTGAAAGTAAGCGCTTGTGTTGTTACCCCAAATCATTCCTTGCGGCAGAAGGAACAGGATTCTAAAACAATAGTTTCATGTCGAAAATTATATGGGTCGGGATACAAAAAGAAATGAAGTCAATAACCAAAATTATGCCATCTGGTGATACCTGAGCAAGATACAACGCAAGTGATAGTAGTCACACACGAAAGAAAAATTCAAATACGCCAACGAAAAGTACAGTGTTCATGCATGAATGTTGATAGAACATAATCGAGAGTACGTATCATATCACTTCATAGGTAGATATTATTTTTATCTTTTGAAGAATGAAATGTGAATGAAAAAGTTATTTGTCCTCGGAACCTCTGTAAAAAGAAAATATTCATTTTGACCTTATTTTCTACGAAAATAGTAATATTTGATATACGTATCGCATTAATTCAATATGACGGTTTTTCTTTTCCATTTGAAAAAATGAGTGGAAAATAATTATGATTTTGACTTCAACTTTCCCCTACATTCCTGGGATTAAACTTTTTGGTTTGGGGAATGGTGGATATGTACTTTGAGTAAGTAGAGAAGTCATATAAAACAAGAATTCTTTATATGTATTCCCACTTAATTTAAATCATAATTTGTTCATTAAAAAAAGAAATAGTTTCTGCAAAACAGGGGAAACACGATTTGTAAATATTAATTATTCTATTAGACGCATTATCTTTAATAACGTATGTATATTATTAAATAATCTTATAATACTATAATAAATCGTAATTAAAGTGATTGAAAATGAAGAAGCTTACGGATTTTGTTTAATGTAGAGAATAAAACATCCACTGTATTAACATCACAATTTTTTCGAAGAAAAATAAATTGTTATTATATAATGAAGCATGACTTCGAAAGTTTATTTTCAGTTTCTTCTTTTATTTAAAAAAAATGATACACGTGACTACAGGTTTTAATCAGTCATTTCCACGTATGGATCGGAAACAAATTGTGAATAATTTTTGGAAATCCTAACATATCATTCCTGTCCACCAATATTGAATTCCTCTGTTTGTGTTAAAATTAGCCCACATATTCCCACATTCGCATTTGCAATCCACGAGAGATGATAAATGCCATACTAAATATGAAATGCCATGCAGCAATGTAGCAAATGTCACTTCAAGTGAATACACTTTGTCTCTCTCTCTCTCTGTTCAACACATACGTCAAGTCGACGACGACAATAAACGCGTGAAACTCATGTTCTGAGAAAGGACATTGAATTTTCCGTCGCGCGATAATTTACGAAAAAGTGGAAGGTGTGTATGGATAAGAATATACGCAACGGGATGAAAGCCATCAACGTCTCTCTGAACGGGGTCAAATGCGTAGATCAGATTGATACTACATCTAGTGAATCCGATTCGTATGTGATTATTGTCATTAAATGCGTGAGTGGAAATTAAGTGCAGGTTTCTTTACATAGTAGTAGGGCACATTATTATGAAAGTTTGAATTTTTAATTCTTATGAAGCAATTAATTTTATTTCTCCAGATTTATTATTCTATGTAGTATTTTCGACTTTTTTTTTACATTTCACCACTAATTTTAGTTTATAAACAAAGGTTACCTGAGCCTCCTCTGGCGTACATGTTATGTTTTCACACAACACTGCATATGTTACACAATAGCAATGTACACAACACCTAGGTTAAGTAAATAATGCTCAAAACATTTAATTTTCATTTCCAACATTGCTTAGGCATTGTTAACCATACTCAAGGTATAATTGGCAAAGTAAGTATGATCACTTCTTGCGAATACTTGGCTCCTTAAGACACGGGCATACGATTGCGGCGGCTGTTCGAGACAGTACATTCAATATCGAGATCACGAGTAGTACATGGTTGTAAGGAGATCTAAAACACGACTTTTGTTTGTCATTGTGACTAAATATTTTTTTTTTAATGTGGCATCGAATCTAATTGACAGTAAGGTGTGCAAAAATTATAATTTTATTTTGGAAATATTTCTTGTTGCTTTGCAAGATTACTATAACTTCGCAAATTACCTGCTAACAACGTTGCGTAGTACGCAAATTGCAGGATTATTAAAGGAAGTATTACAGGAAATCAACACTGAAGCTGATCTAGAAAGGTTTATAGATTCCATTACAGATGATCCAATCGAAAATAATATGCACCACTGGTGTCAAGAAGGTTGACGAGACGTCCACGTTACCTGTGTAGAGCCGTACGGGAAAGAAAGCAGCGGTAAAAATCTTATATGGTGATTCTGTCTATCAATGATAATGTAAGAAATTCTAGGAAAACATCAGAGAAAAAGTGGAAAAGAAAGCTCAGAAAATAAAGAAACTTCTAACAAGAAATATCTAAAGTTTTTGAAGGTACTACTGTAGGAATACTTGTACCGGAAGTTGACAGAGGCTATGGAAATATTGGAAATATTTTGGAAGTCGTCTTCAATGTAATGAAAGACGGTTTATTTCACCTGAGTAACAGAGATAGGTTATTGAAATAGTTGTATTCTAGATCTCAATTTACAGTGCGTAAACAAGGTGTATTGAACAACGATTATATCCCTCAAGAGAAAGTAATTACTCTTAGATAAGTTGCAACTCTGCAATCAATTGGGGAAATAACGGTCAAGAATTTGTTAAGTGTTTAGACATAAATACCAAAGCCGGAAGTGTTTTTGTGAAAAGAAACAGGTGCTTTGCAGTTTCAAATACTATTCAAGTTTACCTAGATTCAATAGGTGAATTTTTGTACTTAAGTGATCCTTGAAAGTTTAAGAAACAGTATTTAATAGGGTGAGATGAAGTAAAAAGCCACAAGTTTTAAAGATCGAAGATTATCAAAATGTTCTGTTCTATTAAGTGGTACAGCAAGGTCAGATCTTTTTCAACTAGTTTATTTTCTTCTAAATTTCTCTTTGTAACATTGCGAAGAAACGATTGTTTTCCAGTAACAAAACCGTGGAAAATTTAGAAAAATAAAATATCAATTGTGTTTTTATTCAATTTTGATGTAAGATATTTTGAATAGGCAATACCTGCCTTCAATTAGGCAATGCCTACAATGACACAATACATTTGTGCATAATGCCTAGACAATGTTGTTGAAAATGTGATAAATTTTTCCTACTTTAACAAACGGGTTCGGACAGTGTGTATAGAACTTAGGCCTGAATTTCCAACATTGCCGGTAACAAATATAACACGTACAAGTATAGTGTCTGAAATTAAATAAAAGAATCATTTTAGATACATCATTACTGTCTTATATTCACGCATATGAAAAAAATAATTAGGATCTTTTGTGGGCAAATATTGTATGAGTATATGAATATATATTACCATGTACATTTTCGTTGGAATTGAAATGACAAAAAAAAAGGGTTAAACGCTGCTAACGAGAGTAAACGCTTGTTGTGTTGTGTTGTGTTAATACACCATGGTATCACTTATAAAAATTCTCGTGAGTGTACGCGCATTTGTGACAGCGACACGGAATTAGCATTGTTAATCAGAGCAGTGCCAGCGTTTCCCCTAACGGCCTTCCAATTAGAATTACGAAAGAATTTTAACTATTCTTTCCCTTTTTTGCCACTATAAGCAGTAGAACTGTCCACAGAAGTGCGTGACCGTATCGGAGTAGGGTGTTATGAGGGTATGACTAACATAATGGTATGAATATTATTATTCCCATCATACAACGGAGTTTTCCATAGACGAAATTAGTATACGAATCCACGAACAACAGAGCGGTTAAGGTCTATTTCACTAGAATATTGAGGCCATATATTAAAAGTGAATTCATTGCGCATATTATGTCCGTATTAGGTTGAACATCAATGATTAATAAATTATAATGGTTATGAATAAATCCTTATTTTCTTGTATGTTCACAGGTGTAATTTGTATGTAGATTGATAATTTGCATTAATATAGAAGACATAATTCTGAGATGATTTTCCATTTCCTTATCAAAAATAGTTAAATAATTGATGACTATAACAATATGCTTAGAAATAGTTGTGATGGGTCCGTGATAAAAGGACATCAAATTCTGACACTCTTATTCATATGATCTTTTTTACACAATGCCATGGATAATAGCATTTTTACAAACAGTCTTCTTATTTTTATCCATTTTCTTACTGATAAACAGTTTAAAACATAAATGATCATTTTTACACTGATTATCATTTTTACTCAATATTATTGTAAGCGTCGAAAAACCAGCAGTGTAAGCTTGCAAACGAATTTCAGGTCTTTGTAAAGTCAACATGGTAAATTTGACGACACGGGATGTACATACATGGAAAATGAGGTCGGCATGGTGAAGAGGAAACAATTAACACTTTATTTAATTCTCTACACCAGAGGATTTTACTCAATTGGACATATTTCATTCAAAAATACATTAATTTACCCAGAATTTTTCCGTCTCTTAGTATTACAGAAATCGACATCTATTGTACTTACGTAATAGGAAAAAATATCTATGGTTGTTGATCTTCAATATTTGAAAGAATGGTATATAGTTACGATTTTTATAACTTTCATTGTATAAAGTTATTTGGAGTTTGGTTTACAGTGATATAACAACGTCTGCAGAAAAAACTTATTAGAACTTCTTTCTTCCGTTTAATTCTGTAAATTACAAAGTTGAGAAAGTAATACATCGAAAGAAATGTGTTTTCACTCTCAAAAGAGTGAAAACATACAGAAAACATGCGTTGAATTACTTCAGTGATTTGGAAAAAAGTTGTACGAAATACAAAGACGCTATTTTTCAAGAAAACGGAATAAGAGACACGAGTATGAGAAGTAATGATCAAAAACAATCTAAAGAGATACTGAGACTGAATACTGAATGGTCTACGCTGATTCATTTCTTACGTAATTATTTTCCTTTATTTTATTTATTAAAAATTGGAAGTTGAAATTATACTTTTTTTTACAAACACAGGGTCTTTATAGTTTATGGCCCTCTCAAAGTGAAACTAAAACGGAAAACTAATGGATAAAATATTGTCAAACTTTGTAATAGTTTACAGGAGATCATTAAATTAAATTTTCCGCAAAAAAGATTTTAAAAATTCTTCACCCACGAGCAATGGGGATATATGCAATATTGTAAAACAAAATAAGTCATAAAAATATCGGTTTAAAGTGTGTTTTATCGTTTCTAAAACTTGTCACAGTAAACTTCATTTAATTTTTCCTATTTCTTCTAATTATGACAAATGCACGGAAGTGTACACTTATTCGAACCCATGTTGACATCAAATTTTGGACCGTTAATTTACTTCAATGTTTCGGAAATAGGTTGCTTGGTTGAAAGCACATATCTTAAGATTCACATAAAACTTTCTTTTTATGAGCACTAAAGCTCTTACTACAGCATTGATCTAACAGCACTGCCAACTTTTCGGTGTGACCACAGACTCCAGAGTGTTGCCATCTCGACTACCACTAGAGACATAAAAACTTTTGTCGTCCACTGGAGTCTGAATGGTTCTACTCCATCTTCCTTACTTCAGCTTCCAAAGAGCAGCGTTTCTTCTATTCTTAACTTCATCAATATTTTAACTATACGCTCTTGACTAAAATAGTTATCCAAATCTAGGAGAAAGTAGCAAAATTTTAGATCTTCCACAGATAAACCTTTTCTTTCGAATGAATAACAAATCATCATATCGAAGGTGTAGTGGTTAACACTCCTGCGAGCAATTAGGAGCCCCGGGTTCGATTCCTGGCTCGTCGCCATTTTCACTTGACTGAAAGTTATCATATATCTTCTCTACGTGCAGGTACATGGAATAAATAGATATGCAAAATCATCATATCCTTTAAAAGTGTAAGCAAGAACTTTTATGCTTTCAGGTCTTCAAGTCTCTTCCTTGCATATTACCATCGGTCAATAGGAAATACTCCTTGACATGGAATATTCTCCTTAAAATTCTTTCCCGTCCCCTTATTTCCACGCTGTTGTATGAGAAATGTGTATATTCGATAATCTATTGTTATGTATATTGTTATGATCAAGTTGTATATATTATTGTTTTATGCGAATATCAGTGTTCCTCTCACTATAGAGTCATTTATACGAAACTACCGATTAAAAACTTCATTAATGTAATCTACTTTAATTTTACGTCATGTTACGGGAAGTGCCGATTTTTATCAAAAATTGACAAAAATTTGAAGTTTCCTTACCTCACTCCGTATCGTCCGAGCCCCCCCCCCCCCCCCCCCCCCCCCCCCCCCNCATATTCACATGTATGTGTGCATGCGCCGCTGGGTGGGTAAACATATCAGCGACAGCCCCGAGCGTTTTGATACTGCTATTTCTCTTTGTCCTTGTCCTGTGCCCTACAGCACATTGTCCACCTAATCAGCTGCCTCGTGATAAGAGCACTGACATAGAATGTACACTGCAATCCGTTTGGCGAAGGGAATGACGGGTCAGCGCCCTTCATTTCATTACATTGGTTAATTTATGGATGTAAGGCGAGAACAAATGTGCATAGAGGTATTGTATTGGCCTGGGATTTCCTGTAAATCTAGAGAGTGATCGAAGACCCTTCCACGACAACCTTTTAAAGTATTATAATACATTATTATGCAAAATTGAATACGTGTTTTATTCATTCTTTTGTGGGGTTTTAGGGCTCGTCAACGGCAAGGTCATTAGAGCCCTTTTTATTCAAATAGTTGTTCATTTATTTTATAACAGTACTGGATCAATCTTGAAAATAAGTACAAATAATTGCTCTCAAATCAGTAAAGAGAAACTAATAAAAACCTCAAATAGTTAAAACCTAGGAAATGTTTTTTATTATGGGTATGTCATACGAGTAACAATTACGGTAACATGAAGTATACTATTTAAATGAAAAATTATTAATAAGTGCTTGATGTTGTGATATTGGAGTTTTGGGAATCGTACGTTTCTTGATTATATTTCAATTAATATTTCCTTCGAGTTGCCTCCATTTTCAGTCCACTTCTCGACGATACAGAAACTTTCGTTGTTACATTTTTCATAGTAGTGTCTGGTATTTTGTGAAGAAACCATGTACCTCCCCTTTACGTTCTCGTCTTTTGTAAGCGCATTGTAGTTAATTCTCGCAGTAATGGCTACGTCAAACGGTTTGCTACACAGTCATCCTACCCGATGAACAAGTGTGGTATAAAGCGCAAGATCTATCACGGCTGGAACAGAAGCGGTAGGATTGTAGCTTACTATCGTTGGCTTACCTACATGTTGCGGTTAGGAGGGTGGGACGAGGAGAGCTATGATAAGGGATGTATGCTGGTTAATCGTGTTTACCAACAACTAGACCCACAGCAAGATCTAGCGATCGGTTAGTGAAAACTCGATTAGTTACCCGCTCGGCAAGTACCCGGCAGATAGTTAAAAAGTTGTGAAAGACAACCTAAATCAAATTAAATGTCCATATTATCGTTCAGAATGTTAGTTTAATTTAATTTAAGTCAGTATTTCTTATTATGGGAATGTCTATTGTACAATGAAGATGATGAATACAACACTGTCGATTAAGGAAAATTCAGATATTTTTTAACTTACAGCACAGCACAATTTGTGCAGTATGGGTGAGCAATTGTTCAGTACGAAATCCTGAATTATGCAGATTTTATTTCTAATGGAAGCTAAATTAAAATAGTTACTTGGTATGAAAAAAAATGTTATACGTTATACTGCACCTTGAATCCATACTAAGAATTCATAACAGATGAAAAAAAAACTCATCGCAATTCATTTGTTTTCATATGTCAATCCCTTAATTAAGCGAATCATTTTCAAACTTTTGGCGTTCCACTGTAGAAAAGCGAGTATTCCATTAAAACTGGTTGAAAATTTTCTCTTAACGTAGAGAAGAGGGTGTGAGCAGAAAAAAATGTTGGATTCCAGGACACTTGTACAGTACGAAAAAATCCTTTAAAATATAGTATCAAATTTATGTATTCAGTGTTCGTAACAAAAACTTGTCAGACCCCTTTGGGAATCATTGATAGAGCAACAAGACGTGGGAAGAATTAAAAAAAGTAAAGAATTTAAAATACGTGGAGGACCAACAGGTGAGAGAGGGTAGTAGATTTGCGGCAATTTCTACATCTAAGCAGTGCAACTAACTGACTCATTTATCAGCGCAGAGCAAATCTATCAGAGATAGAAACATTTGATAGAATTTTTCGAAATTCTAATTTTAAGGAGATGATTCAGGGTAAAATGCGGCTTTTCGGGTTTTCACTATTTCCACTTATCTGACACACAAATTGAGATGTTGTTTTCGTTTATATATGTTAACATCAATATTTTAAATTCTAAAAATAGGTTTTTAGATTTTACCATTTTAATGTTTGCAAAGTCGTAGATGTATTTTCGGTGTTTTGGAGTTCCCGTTAAGGACATATCCATTACTTTTGCTATAACTTACTATATACTAAAATAATTTAATAAGATATTATATCAGTTGTAGTACGAAAATGTGGTGAAATCAAATATCTGAAACCCAGTATCTGCAATTATCTATTTGTAATTTATTAATGGGTGAAAAGAGATCGTAATATTGGATACCTTGTCCTTAGGGAAAACCTCATTAACCGAAGTAGAGAGAAAACTAATAAAAATTGTAGCTTGCAATTTTTACGGGATGTTATTTTTGTATGATAGAGGCTCGCCAAGAAATTGTAGTTTTTGAAATCTCCATTTTAAAAGTATTTCAGTGGTCAGGGATATAGAAAAGGTCATTTCAGAAAAAAATATCGAAAAACCCAAATGCCTATTTTTTAAAAGAAGACTTCCAGAAAAATGGTAGATTTTAAAAGTACGACAAAAATTTCGACAAAAAATGGGAGGATGTTACGTTCAAACGTAAAAATTGGTTTGTTGACCACTACTCATAAACATAGTGGGTTCATTAGTTCCTCCATGACATTCACCAACTGAGGAACGCCTTGAGACTTTTACATCTGATGGATCTTTCATTATCAACTGAAGTGATAAGTTATGGTGTGGTAATACATACGTGGACAATAGAACAGAGTCTAAAGAAGTTCTCTCCCTGTGAAACATTTGAGGAGATAAAAATCCCGGAACTTCTAGAGCTAGGCGTGTTCGGAAAATTGAATAAATTCCATATTCATTATTTAATTACGTGTTCATGAAACATGTTAACTGGATAAGGTTACAAATATGGATGTTGTAAAAACAGAGCTCACACAGTTGTTCATAGTTTAGCGGTTGCGTCCAATACACTCTCAACTTAAATGCTCACTGATGTGTTAACAAGAGCCTAAACAGTTCATTTGACGAATAATATTCTACAAGACAACAATAATATTCTAAAATTTGAAGTAAATTTTAGGTAATTTGTCTTGGTGCTAGGCGCTATCCTTTAAATATGTTTAGCTTTCGATTTATAAGCAAAAAAAGAAAAGAAAATTTGTCTTTTGGGGTCCATTTCAAAATTTTTTGGGAAAAGCCACAACGCCTTTGCGCGAAATCAGTTCATTGGACAACAAATCGGTAAATATATAATTTCTAGGAAATTGAGTGTACATTATTTTTGCATGGGTATACTTCTATCTACAAGCTTGTGCATGTTATACACAAAAAAACAACTAAAAAGGAGGAATTTTTTCGAAGGTTTTTAATTTTTTTTCTCAACACGCACAGACTTTACGTAATACCAAAGTTAAAATTTGGATTCAGCATATCCGAAAACATAAGGAACAGTTGAGAAAAAATACTTTATATTTTTGCCCGTCAAACTACCATATCATTGGAATATAAGCTGTATTACGATGAAGTGAGGTTTTTGAATTTTTCTCTATTATCACTACATCCCACGAACTAACTGATATTAATTTTTTTTAATGAAAATATTGCTAGTCTAAATAACTAAACATAGTTGTTTGAGTTTTTCATTCTAATTGTGTGTTAAACGGTTCACATATTTTCAGGTCTTAGTCGTTAGCGCAAACGACATAGTACACTACTTTCACTGCTCCCTATTTAACTGTTTCTGTATACTAAGTTTGTTAATTAGCTAAAAACATTTTCTGGGTTTTCGATTTTTCAATTTTAAATTGATGAAAAGGAGTGAAAATGTTTCTTTGTTTCCTTGAATGTCGACTGATTCATTACTGCAGAGAGAAAAATATAAAAGATAGGATCTTAAAATTTAAATGGGATGTTACTTATACTTTTGAGACATTCACTAAGACATACATTTTGAAAATTTGGATTTTAAGGAGATGAATTGGAGTGGGTTTTTTTCTTCCGATTTTTCACTCAATATCTCGCCTTAATTATTTTACCACGGTTTTCTATTTAAAAATGCAATTTTATTCTAGCAAAGTGTAAAACGTATTTAAAAAACGCGCGAAACCTGGCAAGTCGATTAGTGTAAAAATAAAATTGGAGAGAAGACAGAGATAGTATAAATATAATATGGAAAGGAAGAGACAGATTCGTTAGATGATTACTTTTAAAACAAATTTAAAATATCATGTCATCTTCAGTGGTTTGTAATTGAAACACGTTATAATTTAAATCCAGCACTCATGGCGTATCTTCCATAGCTCTATCACCGTGGTTGTCCTGCGTCTTACAGCCCACAAGGCTTAAGTGTATGCAACGTGAGTTGACAATTGTGAGTGGGACTTACTCAGTTGGCGCCCTTTAATCCTGCATTCTGCGGTTTGGCACATTCTATTATCCGGCAACGATCGATCCACTTGTATACGACTTTTTCCGGGTGGATTCTGATGTTCGGTCGCCTCGCAGGAGCTAGAACGAAGAACTTCTTTGACCGACAAAAATACGATAGCACTAAGAACAACAGTACGACGTGCAAAGACAAAAATTTAACTGGATAGTAAATTTTAAAAAATTGTAATGACTTCGATGTATACGAGATATAGGTCTCCTGAAACAATGCATAAATTAATTAATGTATTTAAATTGTATTTTTGTAGAAATGTAATTATTATTGCGAATTGAAAAAAAATGTCCGACATTTTAAATATATATTCTGTACACGTTCAGAAAGTGCTTATATTAAAATAATACATGTTTTAAACGTTCGCATTTTTCTCTGGTGATTTTTTTTTTTTTTTTTGTATTTCCATTGAAACTAGTGACGTTCGATATTCTGCAAAGTCGCTAACTGTGGTTCCGAATGTGCCAGATTAAAGAGTAATGAAAATCGCTCCATTTGAATGTACGACTGACAACATATGATGGATTCTTCCACCTTCTCTCGTGGTGAATAATGGTCAACTGCTCTAAAGTACCATGTATAGTATTCCATTAATATCACACCCATCAATAATCGCTCGTGTACGTTCCGGCTCAAAATTTCGATTTTTCTCTTTGCGAATATCATAAGATGCAACAGAAAACCCCATAGAATTAGAAAATTGTATGGAGGATATGTCAGTGAAGTATATCAAAAATATTTTGTACATTAATGATTTACGTGTGATACATTTTTAGTCGATCAATTTGAAACATCTCGAATCGTTGTAAAACATAATAGATTAATCATTAATGGTATAAAGAATTGTAATTCACAACTCATGCCTCATTCCCTTGATTTTCCCTTGATTTTCAAAGAAGTGAAATTCATTTTTTTTTCTAAATCCTAACAAACAAACATTATCATACATTTTTCAGATGTTTCAAGCCTAAAATTTCATACACTGTGTAGAAAGCTTTAGCAACATTCCTAAAATGTCCTCGAGCTATCTTCCCTCCCACACACAATATTGTTTCTGAATCGCTGAAAGCGCTTTCCAAAGTTTTACAATGGAAGCAGAGAAATATCGCCGAGAGCGACGGCAGAAGCGACCGGAAAGGATCTTGTCCCCTGACAATCTCACGAGCTGTCATTGTTGCTACAATGAGTGTCCGTCCACCCTCAGAGAACGAAGTCGTGTTTGTTTCTCCATGTGATTTCAAAGGCTTCTCAGACACAATGTGCAGTGATCGTATTCAAAAGCTACGTCATGAAAGGAGTTTTACACGCTTCTGAAGTTGACAGTTATGCTTCAATATCATCATACCCATCTTCTTTGTGGTAACAGAGATGACTGACGCATTAATACTAGCAAAGATAACATAAAGTAAATATTAAACGATGAATTGGTTTAGTTTATTGCCCCCTACGTGGTCATATGCAATTTGCAACTGCTTTTTTGACAATAAAGTTTATTTATTTGTTTATTTAACATGATAGAAAAAATATTTCCTTCCAGGAATACGTATTATGGAAAATTTACAGTTTTAATTAAGTAGAAATAAAATTGTTTATTAGCAGGACTTGAAGAAAGATATGAAAAGATGTCACAGACTCATTTGAGGATAATTTATTTAAATATATATGGTAAACAAAAAAATAAAAATTTGTAATAAATGAAAATTAGGACGCATTTCAATCTCATACAAATCTGGAGAGGTTTTTCGAATTTCACCTTTATAATTCCAGAAAACACTAAAGAAATGATATCCCCTTTTATCTTTGTAATCGATGGGGGGAATGAAAGGAATGGAAAGGGAGATATTACTGGAATTTTTAATTTGAATTTATTGTTGTCTGTTTAATCCCAGGATTCTACTTATCACATATTACCTTGTACTCTTGATTGTACTGCTAGAAATGCTTCAATTATTAGATGAAGTTTTTAAAATATTTTCATAATATTTTTGTTATAAAATTTTGCCAAATTTTGTATATAATATGTTCTTAATGTAGTACAAAGGGGTAGAATATCCTACATGAACTTTTTCTTTCACTTAGGAGATTCAGTCCAACAATAATATTTCAATCAATCAATGAATTTTAATTATGGTCGGTAGTAAAATATATTTGGGACTGAGTAAAACGATGTAATGTTATTAAAGTCGCGAAATATTATTATTATGAAGTAAAACTAGGATTCGATAAGCCAAATAATAAAACAAATGTGAAATCAATGCAATGAAATTGATAATTATTCTTTTTTTAAAATTAGAGAACACAATTTTTGCTTTCTATCAACAAAATAAAATTTGCTTCTCAGTATATAACAACACTTTGTATTAATTCCAATTAGATCAGTTATTTAGAATGATATTAAGCGTGTTGCAAAATTGAACGGTCGCGCGTGCGAGATCCATCGCACGCAGTTCTTAGTTAGACGTTCGCTCAAAAGAATGCAGCACCATCATGAAACTAAAAGATATACATCATATTCGTTTCATTTCTTGATCTAAGAAATTTCCTTTAATATGATTTTCTCTCATTGGTAAATTAATTATTTTTTATTTTGGGGGTCAACCTTAATGTATATGAAAAATTGTGTTGGTACTTTCTAAAGTTACTTTTTCTACTTTCTGTACGATAATGACTTACGTGAATCTTTTACAGCTAGAGAGCAGCACCTCCCAATAACATCAACAAGATTGTAGTTCAGTAGTTTGACAACTTGCAGCAGCACGTTCTTCTCAGAGGTACAATTAGTTTCACTGTGTTCCGCAAGATCGCAGCTTATTTGCGCAAAAATTCAGGTTAAATGAAAATTCTGATTGTTTGATATTTTGTTGTTGTTAACTTCAGATATTAGATATTTAAAACTCAGAGAAAAGGTGATCAATTATTATGTAAAAAAATTCTCGAACCAAAAATGCAAAATATTTTCTACACTCGAATGATCCTTTCGTTTATCGCCGTTTTTAAATTTCCGTTGATTTAGTAAATACATTTCCGTATATGAATAACAATAATTTTTATTTTACGCTATTTTCATTCTAATCACCCATTAGATTGCCTAATTATTTTTCCTAGTAGTGTCGTGGGTAACAAACCATTTTATCTAGGAAAAGAATGAAAAATGAGGTTGGAGGATATCAATTCAAAGTATTAGTTTCTCGAATTTACCCATTCAACATGTCAATCTAATCATGTTAATCGTGTCAAACATATTCATCATTGTTTGTAGAAGATTCATCACAATTCCTCTAAGTGAAAAGCCTTCGATGTGAGTACCTTACTTAAGCACCATGTAATAATACTACACTGGCAATAATATTAATGCCCAATAATCCTTAAGATATTAGGTAAGGCTGAAAATGTTTTCAGAATATCAATTCTTCACTCTTATCTTTCCAGGAAGTGAAGAAAAAAATCAGGAAACATAAAACAAAAAGTCACTATTTTCGTTTTTGTAAAACGTTCATTTTAATGAAACGCACTTGTGAATCACATTTATTTAAATAAACATTACCTAACCTACCAAGTAAATACAAATTCTATCAATTTGGTATATTAATCTATTATATTTATTTACGTTTTTATTTGGGAAGATGGTGGGTAATCAATTTTTCGATGTCGTAAACCAAACAGTAAACCAAAAAGTACATAAAAAATCAAATGGCACCATTTATTACTCGGTTACTCTTACCACAACCAATCATTCATTCATTGTAAAAGAACTTTTGAAAAAGTGTTTTAATTATAACATCTGTTCCGTTTTCTCGGTCCAACACAAACAACTTGTACCCTGCGAATGCTCGTATTGATCAAGGTAAGTGCATTTTGTACGGATAGTATACGTATTGACTGTTGAATGTGAATCAAATAGAGATTGTATGAACAAACAGTAACACATTTCTCCGTCCGGAGTTGATTTCGCCTGTCTTTATTGGTGAACGTCTTACCTTTCACCTTTTTTATGATAGTTAACATTCAATAAAATTTCTTATTTAACAGATTGCTTTCTGATCAGTTTTACTTCATCACTTCCGTAGTTTCTTTTTCAAGATATCTTGTGGCTATCAGCAGCCTCGTTTTACGGTTGTATATCTATATAACAGATATTCTGGCAATATCAGCTATGGGCTGTTCCCAAACAACAGTACACATGAGTAATGTATTTCAATTTCTTTGTTATGTGATGAAAGGAAATTAGGAGGCACAATCGCCAAGGGTTAAGGAGGATGCGAGAGGAGGAAACTACCACTCTATGAGAGTTTTAATAAGACGTGAAACTTCGCAAAGTCAAAGTTCTTGGCAAAATGAAGTTGGAAAAACTATAGAAATTAATAATTCTATCATTTTATTTACTTAAAAATATATGGATTACTTGGATCCAAGCGCTCCAATGTCTACATGTATCCATTTAGTGAAGATATGTCGAAAAAAAACTCCCAGAAATATTTCTCAAAAAGTCAAAAAAGAAAATTCAGGAAAGTTTTTTTCCGCGACAGGAAAACTAGTAATGTTTTCTTCCTTGTAACTCCTATTTTGTGTTTCCCAATTCTTATAATTTTCAAACTACATTACAAGAAAGATAAATGCTTGTTCTAAATCAAAATAAGTCATCCTCGAACAGGAAACATTTTTGGTCGATTCTTTATCCGTCGGACGTAATATTTTATGGGATTATTTTTGACACCTTCTTTCGAGTAGATATTTAATGTTTTATATGTAGGTACACCCCTTATTATCCATATTGACTCTACATAAACAAACCGTTTAATCAGACACTTTATAACAGAGCTCATGAGTAGTGTACCATCATGTATATATATATATATATATATATATATATATATATATATATATATATATATATATATATATATATATATATATANCTAACGTCCATTTCTCGCGACGGGAAGACATCGCTCCTGACTATTCGTTTCGGTTAGCTCACATCTACTTCTGTTTGCTTTATTACATTAGTAGCTGAGTACCCGCAACTTCGTTCGCGTGAATTCTGTAATATGTATTCCACTATTATTTTTTCTCATATCCTCATTGGTATCCACTGAGAATGTTATCCACTAATAATGGAGGTTTGATAGTATTTACGTGTATCCTCAATCCCGTATTTTCGCTGATGTAATAAAAGAACAGTTTTTAGAAAACACTAATTCTTCCCTTAGGGGTGAATGTTTGTAAAATTCTTAGCTGACATTTTTGATAATTTCTTCCCTACCCCCACCTCTAACGGCATCGTGTCTAAAGGCCACACAATGTCATTGGAAATACGTATATTCATCTCACAATACACAACAACTATGGACCCGACTCTAATGTAGGTCTTTTTACGTAATTTTTACGTCTCGTCCTTTCCGCTCCTACCTCTAAGAATAAAGTGCCCTTACGTGACCTCATCTTGAACGTAACGTCACTGTTAGTGGAACCATCTCGTCAACCCTTAAACTATGAATCCGAAGCAATTTTTTAAATATATATTTCTATATTAGTTTTCAATTATTTTTATCCATAAACACATTCTCCCCCCTTCACACACACACACGCAAGGGGTGCTAGTGATGTGTTTGTTTCATGAGAGCTTAGTTCAGACTTGTACGATATCGAGATTTTACTATCACCTCAGCGACTCCAAAAATTATGGACCCATCACTGGTAGGTCATGTTCGATATTATTTTCATAGGATCCCCTTCCCTCGGGGTGCTGAAATAGGGGCTGATTGTGGACTTTGACGACTTCGAGAATGCCGCTACTAATTTCAGCGACACCGAAAACTACGATAACACTAATATCGGTCGCATTCGATTATTTTCACTCCGTCTCATCTCCAAAACAAAGAGTTTTTACTCCTCATAGGGGATGATCGTTTTCTTATCACTTCACTCCAGTGGTACCAAAAATGATTTATTCAACTCCAATAACGGTCTTTTTTTTAAAATTATTTTTATCTGCCTTTCATGCCCACTCCTACCCTAAAGTTGATACGGGTATATTATCTCCAATGCGGACTGAGTATGAACTTAGAAAGGATCGGTGGCGTCCTTATCCATCTCAACGGCGTCGTAAATGATGTCTTCGTATCTAATTTCGGATTTTTACGTGTCACCCTCTTCATACCCCCTTACTAGATGTGCCAGGGATATCTAACCCTTACAGCACCTGTGGTCACATAGCTACCTATGAATCAAATTGCTCCAGACGCTACACAGTTATGGTGGAATACATAGATAAAACATTCCATCCCCCGTTTCACCCCCTTAAAGGTGAATTTTCGTAAAATCCTTTTCAGCGGATGTGTACTCGCTGAAAGAAACCTACCTACCAAGTATATTTTATATAATAAACAAGTACATTATCATATTATAAAACAAGTACTTTTTTTCTTACTTTTGGTAGATTTTCAAATTGAATTCCCCCTCTAAGAGTCTTTTCTCTTATCAGAGAGGGTACTATCTTCTCCTTTTATTTATTTAACATTTAATTCTATTGCACTTATCATTTAAAATTTCCCTTTTTCATATTTTATTTTCTATTAACCAATTCTTGACTTCTTTTTTCATTACTCGTTTTGTTTTATATTTGTTAACGACAACGGCATAGATAGCAATAACGACGATAGATAGATAGAACGATAGATAGATAAAAAAACACTGAGTTTCGTTGTCCCATTATACTAGAGTCTTAAATTTTTATGCCTGTTTCTTCCGAAAGGATAATAAAAGCTCCGTTAGGTAAATTGCAAAATATTTATGAACTGTAAAAATATGTCTCTACACGGCAATATAATTTGTGGCGCTCTCTACACGGGGAAGCCCGTATTAAAAACTCGGTACTTGTTTTCCTACTGCCTTCTCTCAATCAAGCGTATTCTACAAACAACAAAAAGTTAATATAATTTAATTACATGTGTAATAATTGAACAGAAGAGACAAATCATCTACAGTTATTGAGAATGAAGCAAATTTTAGTGACAAAAATTAAATCAAGACGTACGAATTTTTAGTTACAAAAATTCATCCTTACATGAATCCAAATAAATATTTTTCCATCATTCCAATTCTTAACTTATAACTGAACCACTTTAGATAAATTTAGTGACATAAATTGCATTATTTTTTTCTCACTAATATTTCTTAATCAAATATTTCGAGAGTCATGATGTATTAACAAAATAACTTTGTCTAATTGAAAAGTCGTATATGATTTTACAATACTAGTTACGCTATGTAATTGTTTCAAATATTTTTGAGAAAATACCAATTTGATAACTAATTTCATGACAATCTTTAAGAAAATATTGGAGCGAATAGAACTAATAATTACGGAGTGTAGCTTTAAATGAAGGTTACTAACATAGACCTTAATGTTATACCAAATCATTACATATAACCCCCCTAAGATATTGATATGAAATTTTTTTTCTGGTGGACATACTTAGTACACAGTCCTTTCTTACCTTTCTTTCTCTACATTCAAAGTGAAAGGTATCATCCTAAGTGATCGATGTGTCAATGCATATCGATAGCTATTGAACACGTTGAAAAAAAACAACCTTACAACATACGTATAATTTACCGTAAAGATTGATTCTACTTTTCAATCTTCTTTACCGCGAATATTTTTTTAGCATGTAAAAGTAGTTTTCAAGTATTTTTAAAGGTATGATACATTGCAAGAGTGTTTAAACAATATATTAACTGTGATATTCACATCAACAAGAAATTACCAGTAGAGATGATAATAATAAATTACTGTCAAAAAAGGCAGTTACAAACTGCATATGACCACGAGGAGAGCAATAAACTAAGTTGCTCTAAGATGGAGGACAATAAAACAATTTACTCTATGACCGGGGATACACGAGGCAATTTTTTTCCTGATTTTTATGTTATTTGGTTCAGTATAACATTTTGTAAAATTGAAAAAAAAATGAACCAAAGAATTTGCATGGAAGAGTTCGTCGAAGCAAAGTTATTTTGCACATACGTACTTTCTTGAAAACTGGGTTATTTGCTTAATAAGTGAACAAACACAAACTCGATTACAGCGAGTACATTTGTAGCTCTTAGGTAAAATAGAATAATGTATCTGCCTCCAAAGAATATTTAACGCATTTAATCAGAAATATCTGAAAATATAAGTATTCTCATTAACACCTAACACTTGACATTTATTTCAAACTTTAAAAATTAGAATCTTTTTAGTAACATTTCATATTCAATATGAACTTGAAAGAAGAAAATGGATACGATCTTCTATAAAATAAAAGAAGACAATAATCAAACAGGATATTTTGATCTTTTTTTTTCTTTAGAAATATCGGTATGAACCATCTTTCTTTTTCAGAAAATGCGGTTGGGATATCATGAAATCGCGTAGACCTTAAAATACATGTGATCGTTAGCATGACCAAGAAAATTTTCTTGAATTCATATATCACATAGCTAATTAGTCCTTATTTTAAGTTTGACATTTTCTCTTTTGTTCCTTCTCACACGTTCTTAATTACGGCAGAGACACAACATAATTATGTAGCAGTTAATTAGGTCATTGTATCAGTCATATCCTCACCATGCAGTGGTATTCGTGAATAGCCAGTGATGTTGAGGTAGTCATTCACATGATACGTTCATGCACTAGGTCTTATCATTTTATAATGACACGAATCCCTTAGACTAACGAACTAACGATGACCATCACTGATCCGAGGGAACAACCCGGGGTCGCAACGCGTGAAAGTGAAGTGGTGAGAGAACAGGGACAAGCGCCGTTAGATGTCGCCATTGCCTGCGTTGAGGCTCTATCCACAATTCATGCCATCTCTCCCTTCAGTCACTCCATTTTTACATTCAGTCCAGGAGATATTTATATTCTACATTTTGTAATGACGCACATAATTATTGTACTGCAGAAAATTTTATTAAAGTGCCTTTTATTTCTATATGAAAATGCGAGTATCGCTCACTTCTTTCCAAGACCGGCCAAAAAAACGGTACAGAATACCGAAGATGGGAGACAATGTACGAGAGGACCCGAAGAAAATGTAATATATAAGTAAATAAATTTTATTATCAAAAAAGTGGTTGCAAACTGCGTATTGTGGTTACAAACAAACACGGGGCCATCCCATAAATTCCTATGAAAGGCCCAAAGGCAGTGACATATTTAATACTTATAAAACACTTTTAAAATAAAATACGTACTGTTGTCAATTTATTATTCCAAAAAGAATCGTAAATATAATGTGTAGTCAAAATTCGAGATTCATAATGAGTGTGGAAGATGTAGCTGGGTAATGTCAGCGTTTTTCCGAATACGAGTTCCGCGGTTGAGGCGTTTAGGTCCTCTCTGTGTGCCGTTCGAAAACCCAGCATGATCATCGGCAAACCTTTGCTCCACCCAGTGCCGTGTGACATAAGTTCCGCTTTTAATTGCCTATGGAGGCGTTCTATGATGCCATTAGCTTGGGGGGTGGTATGCGCAAGTTCTGTGTCGTTTAATGCCCAGTCTTTGCATTAACTCACCGAACAGATATCCCTCGAACTGTCGGCCTTGGTCGGTTATGACCTTGTTGGGGACGCCGTCAGTGACTGGAATCACTTCGGCCCAACGCGTGAATCTTTTGATCAGTGTGACCGCGTATCTATATACTTTTGAGGATGGGATTGGTCCGACTATGTCCATGTGAATGGTACTGAAATGGTCCTCAGGAGGTTTAAAAGAAGCCAGTGGTGAAACTGTGTGGCGGTGAACCTTGTTCTTTTGACACTCTAAACAGGTGCTTGCCCAATTTTTAACGTCCTGGTTGATTCGGGGCCAAAAATATTTATTCTTAATTAACCGTAAAGTAGTTCTTCGTCCCGGATGTGACAAATTATGAATTTTTTCAAAAATGTTCTTTCTGAAGTTGGCTGGTATTAGGTGCCGTCCTGCTTTGCAAATTAGTGTTAAATTTGAGTCGGGGACCGTATCCCTTGTGTACAGTAGTGGTTTCGAAAGTACCAGCTCTAGAATTTCGGGATCTTCTGATTGAAGTTTAGCTAATTTGTTCGTATCATCTAGTAATGTTATTACTTCGATTCGTGACATAGCATCGGCAACGATATTTTCGTTTCCTTTTATGTGTTGAATGTCCGTCGAGTATTGCGCTATGAACTGAAGTTGGTTCAGTTGTTGAGGGGGCAATTTTCCTCGTTTCTGTTGAAATGCATGGGTCAGCGATTTATGATCGGTAAAGATTGTGATTTGAAATCCCTCGAACCAGTACTTGAAGTGTTGGACGCTCCCGTAAACTGCCAACAGCTCGCGGTAATACGCTGGAATTTGACTCTGTCTGGTGTTTAGTTTCTTACTAAAAAATGAGAGTGGTTGCCACTCCTGATTCACCTGTTGCTGCAAGCAAGATCCCACGTGGGTTGCTGATGCGTCCGTAAATAACGCGAACGGTGCGTCGCTGCGTGGGTGAATCAGGGTGACGGCGTTCGCCAGGCTCTCCTTGCAGTTTACGAAAGCTGCTCTTAGGGCGTCGTTCCACGGGAACGGTTTGTTCCCATCCTTCCTTCCACCGGAGATGGCGTCAACCAGAGCGCCTTGGGGCACTGCAGCTTTCGGGATGAAGCGTCTATAAAAGTTTAGGATGCCCAGAAAACGTCGCATACCTCTCACGGTTGTAGGTTGGCCCATGTTGCACAGCGCACTGACTCGGTCTTCTGGTGGTCTGATGCCTTCAGCGTTCATCTTGTAGCCTAGAAATGTTAATTCGTTGACGCCAAAGGTTGATTTTTGGGTATTGATGATTATCTCCTGGTCTTTCAGCCCCTGGAAGAGCGTCTCCAGATGATGCATGTGATCTTCTTCATTCCGGCTAAAAACGCGGATGTCATCAATATACACGTATACAAACGGTAATCCAGCGGTCACTTGGTCCATGAACCGCTGAAAAGTTTGGGCGCTGCTTTTTAGTCCAAATGGCATTTCTAAATATTCGAATGAACCTATCGGGGTTACGATGGCTGTCTTTTCGATGTCTGCTGCGTTCACTGGTATCTGGTGGTATGTTTTCAACAGGTCTATCTTTGAGCCTGCTAAATTGTTTGCGAAGTCATGGATATGTCGCATCGGGTACGCGTCTGGCACTGTCCGATCGTTGAGTCTTCTGTAGTCGCCGCACGGGCGATAGGTTCCGTCGGTTTTTTTTACAAGGTGAATTGGGGATCCCCATGGACTTCGTGAGTGGCGTTCGACGCCGGCTCGAACAAAATTTTCGAATACGTTTTTGACAATTTCGAGTTACTCCGGCGTCAGCCTACGTGGTCTGCACGTCTTGGTAGGGATGTAATGCATCGTATTCGGTCGGATGCTGTTCGGCTTTCCAGGCGGCTTAATTAATTCGGGGAATCTATTAATGATATCGATGATTTGAAATCATCGTTTTGTACCTTTTTACTTTTATCTCCGTACACTTGCGCGAATTGTAGTTGGTGCTTGTGGAGATTCCCGTCATTTGGTCACTAAGTTCGCCTGTTTTACAATTTAAAATTAACTCGTAATGAGATAGAAAATCCGCCCCCAAAATGGGGTCCTGGACGTCCGCTATTATAAATTTCCAACTGTACTCTCGTCGGAGTGATATATTTAGATTGAGAAACGCTGTTCCGAACGTTTGGATATCAGTAGCATTTACTGCATTTAATACTAGTCCAGTTGGATTCATACTTGATTTCCAATGTCTCTTGGGGAAGATTGATACATCGGAACCGGAGTCGATTAGGAAATGTAAACCGGTGCTCCGTTCATAAATATAAGGTCGTTTTCCCATCAAGCGGTTACAAAAACTGACTTCGTTTTTAAATTTTGGATTTGCGGGATCGCAAGAACATACTCCGCCCTTCAACCTTGAGTTGGAGGGCGGCTGACTACGTTTTTTTGGTAGTTGCATGGTGTCAAACAACGTTTCGCTTCGCTTCCAAATTTGGCGTGATACCAGCAGATGTCTTTCGGTGTGTCTGACTTTGAGCGTGACCGTGAACGTGTGCGAAAATTTCGCTGTTCATTTCTGTAAGGCGAAATGTTTCTTCGATGGCTTGCATTTTGTTGAGCAAGTTGCAGCTCTGCAAGTTGCCTAGTAAGGTTCCCCAGCGGTTGTATTACGTAATCCATACGTGGATCGGAAGGCTTCTGGGTGTCTCAATGTTACGTGTCGCCGTTTATCGAGTGGCCGCCACGGTGTTTGTAGTTTGTAGTGCGTTCGCGATCTTGTCAGCAAGTGTTG
Organism: Laupala kohalensis; assembly: GCA_002313205.1. NCBI lineage: Eukaryota > Metazoa > Arthropoda > Insecta > Orthoptera > Trigonidiidae > Laupala > Laupala kohalensis. The sequence goes on from NNCF01127680.1 coordinate 576,822, forward strand.
CTTGTTCGGACACGTCGTTGGCGCAACTCCCTGCCAGGACTCCTCTAATCTGCACAGGCAGGGCCCTCATCCAAATTTCGGATATAAAGGTGTTGTCCTGATCCTCGCGGCCGGCTAGATTTTTGAGGTGACGGAGGAATTGTGACGGGGTACGGTCGCCGATTTCCTCCGCTGAGAGAATTCTGTCAATTCTGGCCTTCTGAGAGTTCGCGTACTGGTTTATAAGAAAAGCTCTTAAACGTTCGTACGGTGTGTTGTCGTGTGGAGCTAATACGTTTTCATCAATGTTGAGTATGGCTGAGTTATCGATATTACTAACTACAAACGAGTGTTTTTGAAATGGAGAAGTAATTCCCCTTGTCGAAAAGTGCGCTTTCACATAATTAAACATTCCTGTCCTTCCAGAACTGTGGGATTGGTAACGTCATTGTGGTGTGGTCATGTGAGGACACGATAGGGATTTGTGCGTCCTCGTTGGACATTACAAGAAAAATAATGTTCCTGAATAATTTGGAAAAATGAGAAAAAAAATTAACAGTTCCTGATAAGTTCCTGATAAGGAACCTAGAGAGAAAAAGTAAAGTAACGTAAGTTTGTAACACAAAATATGATGAACTGAAAGTAACACAAGTTGGATTAGTAGAAACTGTAAAGAGGTTTTTAGCAACATCACAAAGTGTCAACGTAAAAATTAATAGTGAAAAAAATTAAACTAGTTATAATAACGTGAAGAAAAAAAGGTTTGAAATCAGAAATCAGAGCGTGATCAAAAACGGAGGAAGTCACAAAATTACTTAATCAGAAGGTTGCGTTATTCAGATCGCGTCGGGAGTCAACAAATTATTTAATCAGAAGGTTGCGTTATTCAGATCACGTAAGGAGTCAACAAATTATTTATTTTGTCGGGGAAGATTTTATATTGCTTCACAAGTCTCGATGCGGAGATTGCTTCGCAATAAGATTCTTCCTTTCCGAAATAAATACTCAAAGGTTAAACAGGATAAGATTTATTATGCAGGATCAATGTGAACAAATAATTGAATCGTAAGCAAACAATAAATAACACCAGGGTGACAACAACAGGCAAATGAAAGTTTTATGAATTTGTGCCTTTTTTGTTCGTTCGACTCACGACGTTGGTTAAGCTGGTTGTCGAGGTTAATGAAGTTCTCTTCCTCGTCACATGATGGCACCGCTGGTGATAAATCCTGATGTAGCTAGATGATAGCGTTGAAATACGGTATCTCGGCACGTGATGGCGCTGCTGGTTGAACCTCTGCGTGGTATCGTAAGATGGCACCTCGTGTCCTCGAATGGTAGAAATAGTTCCGCCGCTGATCGTAAGAGGGCGCTTCGTGGCCTTTTGGAGATAGAATTAATTCTGCTGCAGACCGTAAGAGAGAGCCTCGTGTTTTTTGAAGATAGAATTAATTCTGTCACAGATCGGACGATTTCGCAGAGCTGGGTTTCTTGGTTGAGGTTATTATCGGTCCCGATGTTCACTCGGCAAGAGAACCCGTCGTAATGATTTCACCGTCGTAGCCGTTGCTATAAACTAAACTTTAATAGCTGACGACGTTAGCGACGTAACACTGGGTCGAGGTTCATGTATTGAACCTTTTCTCGAAGCTTCTTAATAAACTGACCCGCGTTCTCGAAGTTTCCTAACAAATAGGCGACATACGCTTGCTGGTTCATGTAGCCCGTGTGTCTCATGGAGTCTTCTAATGTTTACAATGTAGAGACTCTCTTGCGTTGTATGTAGAGACTCCCTTGCGGACGGTGCGTATTATGTTGGTCTTGGATCTCGAATCTCTGATACTTCGTCTTGACGACGGCATAAACAACATGGCGTTTACTGCTTTGGCGTGGCAACATGCATATCTTATGTGTTAGATGCATGAGGGAGTTCATCATATACGTATTAAGGTACGTGTTTCGTCGTATATGTAGTAAGGTATTTCTATAATAAGAAAACTTTTAAATGACATTCCCGCCGCCACTACCCGGAGGAAAACCGGAGAAAAACCCGGGTTAGGTCAGGGGCACAGAGATAATGTATACAGGTTGCGTACAATTAGAAATAAAATAATATACATAAAAATTATAGAAAACATCAAGCATACAAAAAGGAATTTAATCTGTATCTAGAGTTCTTTAAAAATGGCGTGACAAAGTATAAGATAAATTTTTAAAAAATGTAAGATGACAAACTAGAAAACTATTGCTACTGATAAAAAGATACTGAAAGCAATTGTTGAACACGTTTAGACTTACAACAAGCTGTGACGTAGTTGGTAGTGTCTTCGCTACCTACCCACAGCTGAACCAAAGAAGGTGGGTTAGTTTTCCTATGCGGCCGAACTAGGTCAGGTTTTCAGTTTGGGATTTAACTCAACGACTTCTGACTAATGTCGGTTTCGAAGCCTCATAATCTCCGAATTCCCGACATCTCTCCTTCACATTTTCTTCTCTCAAATCATGTTGAATGGTGGAACAACAGGCAGCTGGAGAGGGTTCATCTATCATATATTTCATTCTTTGGGACTTCATATCTCCTTTGCAATGATATTTGAAATACAACTAACTCTGACACTTCTTCCAATGACAGTGTTTTGAAATCACCGTACGTTACAAACGTACATCCACCACGTGACACCTCCCACGATCGATTGGGGAGTGCCGGTCTGACGGCAATCATAGCTAGCGGGGTCGACGTTAACATCATCCTTCGTTTCCTTAATTCATCCTATGCTTTAATCAACATGACTGGAAAAATTGTTGCAACGCTTCAGTTGTGTTTCTCGAGTCACAGAGGTCAACAGTAGCGTTGGTAGTGAAGGTACATACTCTCGATCTTATGCCAACCCTCAAAGAAAAAACTCACATGGGATTATCGGATGAGAGTGGAAGCTACAGGAAACAATCTATGTCGTCCTGTCCGATATTAATCCAAGCGATTTTTTCATGTGTATTCGTACAGGTTCCATGTACGTGTCACAACCAAGTGACCTACCCAACTGTACCCTTTCGAATAATTTCGTTAATATTTCATGCTAAAGAGAATATTTAGTGAGATTGATTTATGCGTCCCAGTAATAATAATAATAAAAATAATAATAATATATAGAACATAGAACTAGTATTGTACATTGTTAAGTAAATCCCAGTGGAAGAAAGAAATACGCTCAATAGATTGCCGTATAATAAGGTAGAACAAACAGAGAAGCAAATCAAGCAATGCATAATATAATGCCTGTCTCTTANTGCTGAACCAGGCCACATAACACAATTAAATGAAGTAATGTATGCAACAGCAAAAGTCACAGATAGAATAACACAATATAAGCTCAGAAATCATAATGTAAATCATAAAACGTTGGTAACACCAGTGTGAAAACATAGATTACAACAGAAAGTTATAAGGCTACGGAAAGAATTGTCCCTCCTCTCAGAAAACCCAGAAAATCTCAAGAAAAACAGATGTAAAGTAACTCAAATTAAGCGAAAATATAATATACATCTGGAAACAGATGAAGAGACACTAATAGAACAACCAAAGCAAAAGATCACAGCTACAAGTACAAGAATCCATAGATATGAAAATAGTAAAAATCAGTTAATTCAAAACAAACTATTCCAAGAAAATCAAGGAAAGTTCTATAATAAACTAAATGAAAAGAAGAGCATCGGACTAGAAGAATACCCCACATGTGATGAAATGAGGGAATACTGGAAGGGAATATGGGAGAGGGAGGATACATATGATAAAGATGCTGAATGGATTGAGAAACAGACAGAGAAAATAGAAAGGGAAATTCCAGAAACCATGGATTTGCCACCAATTACTGAACAAGAAATAAGAAATAGCACAGGTAAACTGTCAAATTGGAAATCACTGGGCATTGACAAAATCAGTAATACTGGTTGAAATATTTAACATCTGTACACCACTATTTGGCCAAGTTTTACAACGAAACAATGGAAAATACTAAAACCTGTCCAACATGGCTAGCTGATGGTTTGATTTACATGATTTTGAAAGGAAAAAATACCAAAGATCCAAAGAACTAGAGACCAATAACCTGCGTACCTACCATATACAAGAAATTAACATCTATAACGGTAAGTAGAATTGAGACACATCTAGTGCAGTACCAAATAATGCCCAAAGAACAAAAAGGATGTGTGATGGGTTCAATGGGTTGCAAAGACCAACTGTTGATATCAGAGGCTATTATAGAAGACCTTGATCATTGCATGAATAGATTACCAAAAAGTATACCACACTCATGGATTATCAAACCAAATGAAAAATTAATATCATTCTATTGAAATAATATGGAGCAATGGAATACATTACTATTAGGACCTAATATAATAGCGAAAAATGTTAAAGTCCGTAATGGCATCTTCCAAGGAGATGCACTTTCACCATTACTCTTCTGTATAGCCCTCATTCCTCTTTCAAGAGAACTAAAAAGAAGTAAATTTGGATATACTCTCGACAAAACAGAAATGAAAATAAACCACCTATGGTACATAGATGATTTAAAATTCTTTGCAAAATCCGAGAAAGAGATGGAAACAAATAAAAACAATCAAGGCAATGAGTGAGGACATTGGTATGACGTTCGGAATGGATAAATGTTCAAATAATAATGATAACAAATGTATAGAAAACAATCTTCAGAAAATTCCCAGAAAGACCTATCTATTTGAGGTCCAAAAAGTAGCCATTCTGAGGATGGCTCATGAAATTCGGAAAGTGTGCTCCTAAAAATTTGTCAACGCAGCGTAAGGGAAATGAAAATACCTACACAATCAAAATATACACATATACATACATCTTAAAGGGACACAAAACGAGTAAATTTCACGCACTAACCTTCTTCCGGGCTAGGAAAAGTGGGAAATGCGACCAGCGATCGTTAAAGTTGATAATTTTAAGAATAAGGCATAAGACAGGCAAGTGTCTGGGGCGGTCAGAGAAATATTCCCAGTGTTACAGAGTGCTGGATCTACGAAGTGTTCCCCCAATCTATATTGCATTAAGATGGTATAACTACGTAACGGTATTCGATCACTATAGTGACGCAGTTTACATCAGTACTACACAATCAGTAACAGCAATCCATTTGTGAGATCGTAAAGACCTTTGGGAAAGATGGGCTCATGGGTAAAAATATCATGTATTGAAAACTAATTTTGAAATATTAAAAGAATGAAACTTACATCGGTTCCATAGTTTTAGGATTGATGAATTTATCTACTAATGCCGTTAAGTCAAGTTCAGATCACACACGGGATTGGTATACTTAGAACTGAGAGTGGGGAGAGTGCTACATAAAAATAACGTAGAAAGATCAATACTAGGGTCGAGTCAATAGTTTTTGTGTATTCTAAGAAATATAATAGTAGTTCAATGAAATTATGTGATTTTTTAGGCCACATGAGGTGCACGACACCCTTAGATATGGGGATTGGGAAGAGTGACACGAAAAATTATCGAAAATGTCCCCTAAGAAAGAATTATACGAAAATCCACCCTTAAAGGAGTAAAATGAGGATTGAAATTTTGTATGAAAGTGCTAGGATTTTAAAGCTGAAGATCTTAAAATCGGTATTCAGGTTAGCTGTTTGATTTGCGGATCACGAAGCATAATGAGATGCGTGTTTACATTCGTGTTTTTTTTTTCTTTTTTGTTAATTGTTTTGTACTTCGTTCTTATATATACTGGACACGATGAGTCATGTAGTCATTATATTTATTTTAATTAATAGCAGTGGGCATTAACTAATTTTGTTTCATTATTGCGATAGTTATTTTCCAACAAAAGAAATTTCTGCACATTGTTGAAAATATTTCCAAGTAGTCTATGTCTACAATACTGCAATGCTTTGTCCAAACCACAGACTATATACCAGACAACCTTCTCCCGTGTTAACAGCTTGTTACTGGTTTCAGCGCTCCAAACGAAATTTTGTACCAACTACTCTGAAGACTAGTTCTACAAGCGACCGCCAGGACGCGTGGCAGTTCCCGATTCCCATCCCCACCCCTTCTAGGTACTGTACCCCCTCCCACGTTTTAATGTTACTTCATTTCATATTTTATTTAGCTGAAAATACTTTCCCTGCAAAAATTAATATTTGTGAATAGTTAACACAAATATTTTACTACACATTTGAAACAGAAAATGAAAACAGGGCACAATTGACAGCAAATTTATACAAATAAAATACATACTTGCTCTAAATTCTATTTATTCATAATAAGATTACATGATATTGTCACATGCAAAGTCATTGTCACAGGAAATATACAATCCTTCATACAAAATATTAGCAAAAAGGAACTCATTTAAGTACATCCACGAACAATTTGGAGGAATAAATAAGTAATGAGACTGATAAAGCAAGTCACATGAGAAACAAAGGTAGCAGGAAAGTCCATAAATATTGTTCAATCTTATCAACTTCTTGTCATCTTGTCATCTCCACTGGCTGGCTAGAAAGCAGTCAATGGAATTATAACTTTGTTTAAAGCTACAGTGGTGTATAAACCCCGCTGCTCCTTTCACAGGGTGTAACATTTTCCATATATGCTATTGTTTGAGTGATGATGGAGTGATTAACGAAAAGATAATTCAAGATTTACTATTGTTCAGTTGAAGTCCAAAAGTAAAAAATCTTTCTGATTTCTCATTGGTATCAAAGAATCAATTGAGAGCAGAATAAGTCTAGAAGACTTTCATTAGGGTGTCTTGAAAAGGTAGTAACAAAACAATGAAACAGAAATGAAGACAATCAGCCACTACTATCTAACAATAATCTACCAAAAACAGTATCAAGATTTTCAATTTACAGGTTGAATATTAATCCATCAAGGAAATGGGAGAGGTCTGTCAACCTGAGAATATCTGTGAGAATACTGACTTCGCAATAAGAAATTCACAAAATTTGTACCAATGCCAATGTTGATTTTAAAGAAAAGTTTACCATAAAACCCTTTATATATCCATAGGATAACGTGACTAGATTTATCCGTCTCATGATTAAAAAAAGCATTACCACGTTTCAAACACCACAATATATTATAACTCAAGTAGTAAACTAACGAAGTGAAAGTAAAATAAAATAACATGAAGTTTCAGAAAATCAAAAGAAGCCACAATACATCAAGTAGTAAATTAACAAAGTGGAAATGAAATTTTAAAAAATGCAAATTTACATTTAAACATAAAAACGTGGCTCAATGAAAAATGTATTTCTTCTACACACTTCATAACATTTATCAAAGTTAAAATTCATCACAGGTACAATAACTTTAATATAAATTTAATATAAAACAATAAGATGCAAGCATCAATTTCTCTCTAGTTATTCGTAACTAACTGCCACATGTCACGTATAATTACAAATAAACGTTTTACACAGAAACAGAATCTTATATTTAAACTAGGTATTATTTCTTTAAATTTTTCTTTTAAGATGCAAATTTAATACCATTTGTGTTTAGTTAATGAACTGCCTCGTACGTAACCTTACCTACTCCTCAAACTTCGATACTATCCAGGTGTATTATTAAGTTGGTTATGTTTATTTACCCAAGTAGAGACTGGCGAAAATCAATGAGACCACTCTTCAGGTCATCATCGCAACATCTGGAAAACACAACAAGAATACAATATTATCAGTCAACATACTTATTGTGAAAATCAGTTCAAATACAGTAACTTAATTCACCAATGTTCATTATAATTCATTGATCACAAAAAATACAAGTGAGGTAATTTAACCTACCATCGAAGTCTTTATACACAGAACACAGTCTTGAATGAAAAGTAAGCCGCACTATCGGACAGATAAATCTAATTCACTTATTGCCACCTAAAAGAGAATGCATCTTTTATCAGTATACAACAATATACACAGCCATTGTGGCCAATCTCATCAACGTCTACCCATATGTTATGTGCCAATTACTTAAAACATTACTGAAATATTTAAAACGTATTATTACTTACCTATTTTTGCATGCAAAAAAGTTTTAAGTCTGGAGCGCTGACAGAACTGTTGTATCCCAAAGAGTTGTCCATTATTGTGGCAACTGCAGAAGTCCACAATATTCTGCGTAATTAGCATATTGTAGTCGATCAAGGCTTCATTTTTTTTGTTCCATGGGCCCAACTAATGCGAGAAGGACAGATTGCACCCATTCGAGGAGGAGAAGGTAAAACAAATGAAACAGCCCGTCAAGTTCTCATCAGAGATTATTTTGAAAGGTAAGTTCTAATAAGTCGCATCCCAGCATTTCTCATATCCCCTTCATTCCCTTTCATAGGGAACCATTTTTCAGGTTGGCTAGTCACATCTCTACATAGTTGAAACCATTCTTCGGTGTGCAAACTAAAGAGAAGTATTGAAGACTAACTCTATTTGTTTTGATTCAACAATTTATAATATATAATAATTAAATTTGTTAGTAAATTTTTTATCAATACAAACAGTTAAACAATGTGCTGTTTTTGGCAACCACAATGTTTCCTTTTTCAATTTACATTAAAACTCATGAATGTTATTAAATAAAATAACGGAAGTAAAATGAAGGCAATCACGTAGTCATCTATATAAAATGTAGCGTAAGATTTTTAGTATTAATGACCTTTTTAAAAAAAATTAAAATTGTTTTTTATGAAAATGCTATGTAATATACATTTTTATATAATGAAAAAGAGGTTTTATTGAAATCCCAACTTAAATTTTAATAACTATATTTTTTTAAATTTTTCTTTCCTTCATGTTTAGTAGATCTAATTGGTTATGTATTCCAACATTAAGTAAATTTTAACAAATATTTTTATCTTTCAGATTGATACAGTGATAAGATACAATAGGGATGCCTTGGAAGATTTTGAGAAAATTATGTTTATGAAAAAATAAAACAAAGTTTTTCTAATGACCTTTATTTCAAATTTGACGTCTAAACTTTTTGCTGCAGAAGTTGCTCCCGCTTTATCTCCATGTTTTTTCTATGTATTTCTGCAGCTTCCCCTCGTTCCTCCTTCGCTTGTTTTATTGACAATTCAACGGCTTCCAACTTTTTCTGGTGCAGCCTTTCGGTCCGGTGCAGCCCTAGTCACAGATATAGAAAGCCGCCTTTTCCCCCTCAGGAGTGTTAGTCTGTAAAACAAAAATTATTTTCACAACCATTTTTCTGTCCTAGATAATTAGCATCGATCTCCGATCAAGCATATTAATTACTTTTATGACAAAGATAGTATTTGTTTCAAAAGATCCACTTGATGGTTGTTATGACGGTGATAGAGCAGTTGATCATGACGACGATCATGACACTGATGAAAATGATGATTTTGATCGGTATGGAAAGATGAAAATTTCCAGAACCATTTCTCTCACATATAATCTCAGTCATATGATGCATATTATTTTAATAATTACAGTATTAGTATTTGTTTCATACCCTGCCATTTTCAATAAAATCCATTTCTGTTTGAGGGAATTTGATAATGGGTAATACATGAATCCTCATTGAATATTATTGTAGCATCCGAAAACTAGTAAATTGTATTATTAAAGGTTACAAATTTATAAGTAATGATGCTACAAAATATGAACATATTATTTTATGTGATTATTAACTGAAAATATAATTAGATAAAATTCCTGTTAGCATTCAATATTATAGTTAAATATTACTAAACCAGCTATTTTAATGTATCTATCAAAGAATAACAAAAATTAACATGGTTACAAAACCAATCCTTTCTATAATATAGACGAATATTTGACGTGGAAGGAAACAATAAAACAAAGATGCATTTTTTTTATAAACTTGAACCCTGAACAAGGTCCCTATCTTTGTACCAAGAATGTGCACGCTATCTGCTAGATAGCTGATATTCTGCTAGATTTGAACAAGAATCCAGTAAATAGTTCCGGTCGAAAATAGATAATTCAAGATTCTTCATTGAATATTACAGAACCATCCATTTATACAATATATGAAAAAGAACATATAAAATATATAATTTAATTTGATTCTTACCTCGGGCACAACGACTAATTCCACTTCCTCTCATTCTTGAAACATCGAAACATCTGATGAGAATTGTTCTACCTTATTTCCCATGCCCAAAATATAACAGGACTTTTTACTATACACACATAAAAAAATTCAGCATCACTTCAAAAATGTGAATATACTGATTTTAGCATATTACAATTACTTACAACGTACTTAAATATTCCCTCAATTATTTACATTTGTAACTCTTAGGTATTAATTCATAAAATTAAAAGATATTTAACACATCTTTTGATTTTTTTAATGTTATGAAGTTTTATTAAATAAAATATTTTTCAATTGTATGATGCAATTGGTTGGAGCTAATATCACTTGTATCAGTGACAATAGATATTGATTGGTTTCTTCATAAAAAACATTCAACAGGTTAATTATTGCTATCGCCATCATACGGGTTAAGCAGCCCTTCAACGGCATCTCGATTCATGACAATTATTTTATTAAATACTGAACTTCCGCTGGTGTATTGGAAGGTCCCCTACCTGCACAAACAAAATCCACACTCATTGTAGTTTACTATTCCTGTGATTGAAGAAAAGAAACACACGAAAAAACAACTCTAAGCTGGAGCAGCTTAGATGCCTACCGGCCAGACAACACTTACGCTAGAACAGATAACATCTGCTTGCTATGACGTAAATTTTCGTCCCTCTGTATCATAGCATACAGTATTATCTCTCACATCTTTTATCTACAAGATGAGAAGGGGCCATGTTATACTAACTTATGGTAGAAGACGTCGCCAACCCGTTAAAATGTAACGTTGATTCGGCGTCGGAAACTCATTTGCATACTTTTTTCTTACGACTTTCTTGGCGATGTTAATTTTTATTACAACTACACTGCCTTAATCACAGGCGCATAGTACACATTCTTTTCAGGACGTTTTCAGTTTTCAACGTCCGTCTTCAGACATGCGCCAACGCCAGTATTCGATTCAGGGTACTTTTCTTCTCAAGGTGAGAACGCTACCACTGGGCTATTGCAGCCCGCTATCATATAATAGTCTTGTGTTGCGCAGTCCTAGATTTGTCACCGTAGTAGTGGTACCATGAATAGTAAATACATAAAATAGTATTCATCTCTTTTTTAAATGGGGCTTTAGGATTAATACACTTGAAAATAACATTATTTAAAATAATAATTAGGTATTACGCAACGTAACCTACAAAAGTTCAAAATATCATCAGGGAACAGTTACTCGACGTCGAGACAACAAAGTAGTTGTTCGCGTTTCGGTTTCAAGCTTCGGGCGACGCAACATCGGGATGGCTTCGTTTAGTCGTACTAATGAATCATTTTGTTCAATTAAACAACTGTCCATAGCTGCGAAAGTCATGGTCGATTTGTCTCCGTAAAACAATTGCTAAGGTACGGCGCCTCAGTCATGAGTCAACGAACAGAATGCATAGAAGGCAGCGCAGCCGTATATCATTTAGCGGCAACTACGTCTTAGATTTGTCACCATAGTAGTGGTACCATGGTCAGTAGTAGTCAGATTTTTGAGCGGTGCTGAGCTTTTGTGCGCAATACCCACAAGCTATAGCTGTTAATTTAACCTTTTTCCTCCCAGGTAAAACAGTGTAAGCTGCCGCAATGATAGAAAATTGGTCTCAATAAGAAGAAAACTCTTTTAGGGCAACTACAGCGTAAGCTGTGGCAGCTAATGATACTGCCTGTCCGCTAGACAGCCAACGCGTGAGCTGTCACAGCTTTAAGCTAAGCTATCCAACTTATTTTTTCCCTGCATGTTAATTAATGTATCATAAGGAACAAAAATTTACCTGTTGCATTGGAAAGCATTCCTCTATGTGCAAAATCCTTTTTGGTTGCCTTTTTCAGCAGATCCCACTCCGCCTTCAAATTCTCTGCTGATCTGGGATTGAGTGTTGTTTTATTATTGTATAACATCGCATCTCGATCCTATTTCACACTTTTTTCTTTCATAGTTACTCCGTTTGTTTGTTTGTTTTTTTTGTTCTCTATCAAAGATCGATATTTTTCAACTAGTTCTAAAAGTAAACACACACTTGCCAGATCATTTTGCGTTTATTATTTTCACTACTCATGATCTCATGATCGTTCAACGAAAATAAAATCCCACGCACAACACACAATCAACAAACGATACTTACACTTCCAGCATGCAAAAAAATAAGTGAACTGGGGTAGCTAATGTATTGGCTGCCAACCGGACTGACAACACATGAGCTCGCACAGCTAACATTCGTCTGCTATGACGTTAATTTTCGTCCTTCCTTACCACAGCGTACAGCATTAGCTCTCACAGCTTAAGTAGCTAATCTACAAGATAAGAAGATGTACCCTATAGTAGAGGATGTTGCCAACCCGTATGCATGAAATATTGATTTGACGTGAGTCGACGTCGACTTATCTGCATGCTTTCTTCTCTCTGTACGACTTTCTAGACGATATTTATTCTTATTACAACTCCATTGTCTTACCTTTTTTAATCACAGGTGTATACCACACGTTCTTTTTCCATGTTTAATTGAAATTTATTATTATTAGATTAATACATTTGAAAATAATATTATTTAAAATGATAATTATGTATTCGCCAACATTAACCTACAGAAATTCAAAATATCATCAGTGTACAGCTGCTCTACGTCGAGAAAACACTAAGTTTTCGTCGTCTAGACTTCAAGTTTCGGGTTATGCAAAGAAGAGATGACGTCGTTTAGTCGTTGTAATGAATCATTTTGTTCAAGTAAATAACAATTCAAAGTTGCGAAAGCCATGACCGATTTGACTCCGTTAAACAATTACTCAGGTTGCGCTGCCTCAGTCATGAGTTAACGAACCGAATGCATAGAAGTGAGCGCAGCCGAGTGTCATTTAGCGGCAACTACGAACGAGATAGGCGGGGAAGAACAAACAACAGTTCTTGTAGCTCAATCAGATTTTTTAGCGGTGCTGAGCTGTTGCGCGCATAGCCCATAAGCTATAGCATAGCTTTCTTTACTACAAGCCGTTGCCGGAGAAAGACAACACTGTATTATCTGTCAAAGGTAGTCCGATGAGACGGAGCGTAGTCCGAAAGCAATATTACAGAAATATATGGTTAAACTAAGCTTAATGCCTTACGATACAACTGCTATGACTATTTAAAGTATAGTATCATTAGTTGCATTTTAGAAACAAGTTTTTCCTAAAATCGGTGTCTTCAATGTAAGGATATTTAAGACAATACAATGTTTTGAGAGATTTCTGCATTTGTCATAAACTCTCTTTTTTTTGAAAGAGATAGAACACATTGAAATTGGCTATTGCAACTCTATGCATCATTTAACATTTAATAACACCACGTATAAAATAAAAAGTCTCGAATGTGGGACCCCTTTTCCAAGTTCAACATCTAAAATATAATGAGTACGCACATACATTTCTTATAGTACTTATTATTGAAACGAAGATAAAACAAATCGTAGTTAAAATTGGAAATAATTTTCGGAATAATATCACGTTTTCATCCCTGAATTAAGAATTCAAGATCGAAAACTACGTTCTCGAAATTCATACTTCATCCACGTCTTCAGGTCGTTGTTAGCTGAGTCTCCAAGGAACATAAGGATAAAATATAACGGAAGGTGGGGATGTGGCACATAATTAGGTCTTGTGTAATTGAAGATGTCCATCGTTTTACTTAAGATAAATTGAACGTCGTTTGTATGTTGCTCATAGCAACATAGCTATGAGCAACAAACATACGACGTTTAATTTATCATTCTTTGATAATATTGCTAACGCTCCACAATTACCAAGTTTCTTAAGATATCTTTTTATCCGCAACAACGAAACAACATGTAGCCATATAAACAAACGAAACAGCTTTATATTGCCATTTAAACTATAATTTTACTCCACTACGAAGGGTTGTTTAAGAAACCAAAATGGGTCTCTACTCAAGACAGCACATCGTCATTTTAGGTTATGGTTTTATACTAGTCAAATTATCGCATCAATCAATAACGCTGAGATACAATTACCGTTTCCAGTACCGTTTTTTCTTCATTTATTTGGTTTTGATCTTAACCACCTTGCCTGTTTGCAAAGTCATTGCAAGGCTCTTTGCTACATTGGTTAGTCTTAAATATCTTATTTCAACGCTTTTTGGTATATTATACATATCCCAACCCCTAATATTGTGACTGTACTCCTATATTCTTTCTTGCTCTATTTCTCTCTTCATAATGTCTCGTATTTCTCCAATTTTACTAACAAATTCCTGAAATGCCTCGTAATGTTCTATGGTATCAATGTACTCTCCTCTGTGGTCTACTTTGAATTTCCCCATTCGCTTCATTCTCTTAATATGCTGTACTCGTTCTTCACCATAAAGTGAGCAATTACACAGTAGATGATCTGCATTTTCTGCCTCCTTACCACACATACACGTTGCTTCATCCCGCAGTCCTCTTTTAACCAAATATTCATTGAAGTTTCCATGGTATGTTAGGAATTCTATCAAGTATGGATTTAATACGTTTATGTACAAAATCTACATCCTTTATAAAAACATGTTTCTCTCCCTTTTTTGAATTGTTTCAACGAACATGCCAACGTTCTATCAGTTTTCTTGTCAATAACTTACCGGATTCCTTGCCATTTTGTATGTATTCTCCATCAATGATAACTCCCACTTTCTATATCCATTAATTTGCGGTACTTCATTTTTTTTGACAAATAAAACTAAAGGCATTATTCTAGTAAGAACTTCCAGTGCTTCGGAAGATAGTGTTTTATATGCTCCCCACATCCGAAGTAGGCATAAACTTTGAATTCTCTGTAGTTTTTTTTATCACTTGGTAAACAAATCGATGTCCCCAGGCCATACTTCCATATGATAAAATCAGGCGTATAACTCCTTTATACAACCTAAAAACATACCGCCTACCCATAAAAGGCCTTAATAGACCCTTTTGGCCTTGCCTATTGTATATTCTAGGTATTCAGTGAATAACAAGCGATCATCTAAAACTAATCCAAGAAAACGATGTTTCCTAACTATTTCAATATTTTGCCCATTTAACTTTAATCGGTTGTCTTTGATGTTACCAAACCACATGGCTTTTGTTTCTGCCGACGATAGTCGCAGCTCATACTTATGCGTTATTTGTTCTATATTCTTCAAAACATATTTGCATTATGTCTCCAATAGCGGCCTACTTGCTCCTTCAAGTGTTATCATCGGCGTATGCAACATATTTTATGTTATTTCTGTTTAGCTCTTCTAGAATGTTCTCCATTATTAGATTCCAAAGCAGTGGTCCCGTTGCAGAACCCTGAAGGCAACCACAATAAGCCTCTATTATAATCTTATCTTCTCCTATTTTTAGTATTATATATCTGCCTTGTAAAAATGATTTAATTATCCTTTGCAAGTACTGTGGTACGTTTTCCTTTTTTAAAGTATGTAGAAGTAAGCCCCAGTCTGCATTATCGAATGCACTTTCGATGTCTAAAAATATGGTAATGCAATGCTTGGTTCTCCGTTCAACAATGTCTTTCAATAATCTATGAAGGGCCATATACGTAACTCTACCACGACGGAAACCAAACTGTCGGTCTTGAAGTCTTTCACTTTCTTCAATAAAGTCATACATGCGCATGTTGACCCTTTTGTCATATTCTTTGCCAAGAATTGGAATAAGTGTAATCGGTCTATTGGATTTAAGGTTATTTCGATCCCGATTTGGCTTAAAGAACATTTTTATGCTCACTATTTTCCATTGTTTAGGGAAGTATTGTCTCCGCACACATGCCTTAATGATCACAAGTAATCTCTGTTTAATTTATGGATACACATACTTGATAATATCATGCGCTAAATAATCAAATCCTGGACTCTTCTTACATTTTAATTTGTGTATTATCATATCTATCTCCTTTTCTGTAATTTGTATGTTATTCCATATCATGGTCATAAACATTTTCCTTATTTAATTCACTTACCCAAAATTTGTTTTGTTTCTTCGGAAATATTTCTTCTAGTAGTTTTTGTTCTACCCCATGTTGTTTCAGTCTCTTCACCTTTCTTCAAACTATGCCAGATTTCTTTTGGTTTAATTTTATATGTAACTTATTTAAAAATCATGTCCCAACATGACCGGTGCGTGGCTGTATCCACAAATTTATCCCAGTTTCTTTTCTTTGCTCTTGTAATTCCTATTTTGAATTCTCGACGAGTCATTGAGTATTGTAACCATAGATCATCCTGGTTCTCACGATTCTGTCTTCTTTTCTGTAATTCTCGTCTTAGTTTGTTCTTCTTCCTCTTCAGTTGTCGTAATTCATTGTTTTCTTCGTCTCACAAATTTTCCTTCTGCCACTCTCTCGTAGCATGATTGCAATACCTCCATTTGTAGATGTACTATTTCTTCTTCTATAACATCAATCGATACAATTTCCTCTATGTTCTTACGCAAACCTTATACCTTTTGCTCTTCTAGTGTCTTCCAACTTATCTGTATTCTCTACACGCGTTAAATCCAGTACCGATGTGAACAAACATATTTATTACGATAATGCAACGCAAATTCTCCAAACTCCAAAAACTATTATTATTATTATTATTTATGTTGTTGGCCATTTACATTTGACCACCTTGCCTTCAACAAAGTTATTGGAAGGTTTCTTTAACATATGTTCCTCTTATTTATCCACTTTCACATCACGTCCACTGTCATCTGTTAAGTCCTGTTTGTCATCTTGTTTGTATGTCTCACCTTTGGCTGTCTAACATTTTATTATAACCTCGATCATTCCTATATTTCTTATACTTTTCCTTGGTAAGTACATATTTCTTCCGTGTACCCTACACGTGGAGATTATATGTGATAACTTTCGGTCAAGTGAAAATGGTGACCAGCCGGGACTCGAACCCGGGTCTCTTGCTATGATCACAAGGGTGGAATAGGTTTGGATGGAAATGGTGATAGGTCTGGGTGGAAATGGTGATAGGTCTGGGTGGAAATGGTGTACAGTTGTGGAAAGCGAACCGGTGGTGTAGCGGTTAACACACTTGCGATCAAAGCAAGAAACCCGGGTTCGAGTCCCGGCTGGTCACCATTTTCACTTGACCGAAAGTTATCACACTTTTCCTTGTTGTTTGTCAATTCTTTCTTCTCTTTTCCATTCCATATTCCTTTCTCCTTCATATACTTTATATATTCCGCTCTTTCCTTACAATATAGTTCGCAATTCTAAAACACATGCCCCGCTGTCTCCTCTCCTTTTCCACATTTGCATTCCACCTTGTTGTCTCTGCCAATAGGACTAAAAATTTCCATGTTGTGTCATGAATTCCATGACACATGGGTTTTAAATAAACTATTTCCTATTCTTCTCTGCGTAGTTTATCTCTGATATATAGCTATACGTTACCCTTCCGTTAATACTCTTGTTCCACCTTGAATAAATTCTTCAGTAACCTTTCTCATCTGCTCTTTGGCGACCCCTTCAACTGCCTTCCATTAATATATTGTCTCGCCTATCCTAATTGTCTTCTTCAAGTTAATTTTGTGTATATACAAATCCAACGGCAGAATACCATTTAATACGTCCAGTGCATCCGTAGATACTGAGCCATATTCCCAGGTAATACTCTTTAGACATAGTCGTTGTTTTTGTCGCATTTTCTTCTCATACTTCGCAAAGACTACCTTGTGATCCCACATACTACTGCCACACACTAAAATACTGCCTTTTGCTCCCTTGTACAACTTCACTAGTCCTGTATTATCAATATTAAATTTTGATTCTCCAACTCGTAATAAACTGTAGAATACTTTTTTTGTCTTATTCGTCACATAATCCAAATGCTGTGTAAACAATAATTTTTCATCCAAAATTATGCGTAAATAACTTTGAGAGTGAACTATCTGTATTTTCTTTTCCTTTAATTTTGTAAACGGATCCCGTCTATTTAGCTTTGAATATCCTACCCACATCGCTTTTGTTTTATCGCTCGACATTGTTAATCCCATTTATCTACTGAACTATTTTATCTATACCTTTCTGACATCTTTCTTTTAAATTTCTGTGACTTCTACCCTCCTCAATGAAGACCAAGTCATCAGCATACGCCACAAATTTCATGTTCTCTGTCTTCATGTATTGTGGTAAATTATTCATTACTAGTATCCAAAAAAGTGGACCCGTTGCCGATCCTTGAGGACATCCACGAATTGCTTGCCGGAGTATCCTTACATTTCCTATTTTATAATACATTGTGCGGTTTGTCAAGTTAGATTTCACCATCTGAATCAGATACACAGGTGTTTTCATAGTTTAATGTATCTATTATGGACTGCCATCGTACAGAATGAAACGCCCCTTCCACATCGAAGAATACACACATACAGAACGTTTCCAAAAACTATTGCAGCCTTTTCTTCTGTGAATGTGAACTATGAAGCATGTTTACAAGCAATCTTAGTATTAGTATAATTAGTATAGAAGGCTATGGCTATAGCTGTTGGTGCAATTTTCTTCCTCGCAGAGAGCATTAGCTTTCGGAGTATAGAAAATTAGTCTCGATCATTCAAAAACCCTTTTAGGGCAGCTACAGCGTAAGCTGTGGGAGTTAATGGTGCTGTCTGTTCTCTAGACAGCCAACACGTGAGCTATCACAGCTAACTGTAAGCTGAGCTATCTAACTTATTTTTTTCCATGTGCTCCAGTTGAACTGAGCTGAACCGGAAACGTAAACAAATGTTTTCCAGGTTTGTTGATTTCGTCGCTAGGTTACGTGACGTGGCTTTGATTCAGAAACGACGGTATCAACATGTTCTACGGGAATATTCTGGAATAACAAATCGAGAGTGAAACACTCGAGAGTAACTCGTTCACGATCTTGGTAAAAAACTCCAAGGTTATTCATGTGTATAAAACGAAGAGTAAATTTACAATGAATTGATTATTCTCTACTTTACTCGCACTTGGTGAAACCGGACCTAATTGATAGGACTGTTTCTAGGAAGAATGATTGTAAGAGACATAACGATGCAGGGAGCTGGAACGACGGTCGAAGCCTGAGAATTATTTATCTGCTTTCTCAAGGCGGAACGAGAATCCCAGCGATAACGCAGGTATAGGAGCGAGAGTCCCAGATTTATCTATCATCATCGGGGCGGAGTGATGATCCCCGCTTAGAACCTCATTAATACTGCGTTTCTTATTCCGCCTCTGCGGAGCACTGAATCTATGGCTACATGCCAATCGAGCCAAGAAACCATCTGACTGATCATTTAATATTAAATTACTGCGAGTCAGTTTTATGCGAAAGTTAAGTCTATGTGTGCAATGGACATGAGAAACTATACTAAAATGAATGATTATATTTCTAAACTCTTATTTTGTGTGTTTAGGGTCCATTCTATCGTGACAAACCATTAAATTGCTTATAAAATTAAATTTTATTAAAGGTGTATCATCACTGACAAAGCTACAACCATTTAACTAAAATATTTATTAACACAAATTTTGTTAAATTTGTAAATAATCTTTTTTATTTATATGCGTAAATAAAATTAATTAAATTTGTTCAATTTGTAACAGTTGATTAATAATAGTGGTAATTAAAAGGAACTACAATATTGCGAATGATTGAATAATAGATTTTAAAATTTTCATTTAACTGAATTTTTTTTTGTTTTCATGTACATAGATATGTTCATATAGTGAATACTTCCGTATAAATTAAACTTTACTGAATTGTGTTTAATCCTCATCTTTATAGAAAACCTGCGATAATTATTTTTTCTATAATTATATATCATGGAGTATATTATGTGTACAAATGAAAATAAGTATGCGTGTTTTGTTCCAAATATTTTGTACAATAAAATATACAACAAGAATATTATTCTATTCTCTTTCGTTTTCTGGTCGAACATCTGAAGAAAACAATAGAGAACAACTCAAATTATGCAATTAATAAAATAGTGCGTATCATGTGTACCTAATTTCAGTTGTCAGTTTTGCGGCATTCTCGTCGTAAGTGTTCCAAAACATTAAAGGTAATTCTTCAGATAAAGCATTTAATTTGAAATACATTACACGACTTGGGTGTATGCGTTCCCACAATATTTCTAAATATGTTACTGTTCGTTTGTGTTTTATTCATGGATGTGTTACAGAATTTATGATTGTTTTATGGTATTTAACACTAGGAGTTTATGAAATACATCTTTAAAATGGTTCTCATGAGTAAGAACTGAAACATTGATTTACTGAAAAAAATAATACTTACTGGTTCTGCCGGAAAATTTATTTTCAATTACCAGCGTTTAATTTCTATTAAATGGTGATTAATTTTATCATACAATTCTTATTATTTTGCGTTTAGTGCACCCGTAGACTTAATGTTCACATAAAACCGACAGAGTAATTTAATGTTAAATAATGATAAAATTATCGAATAAATAAACTATATTAATTATTAATGGAAATGACCTGAAATACAAGTTCATAGCCAATTATCGATTATCTTAAATGAAATACGAGAAGATTTTTTTATATTAAACTTACAATACAACTAGTCGTTTTCCGACTAACCAGCACTTTTTCTTTGGCCTAACTTTTTACATATATCCTAATGTTCCACCAATGTGTCGTCTTAGTTCTTAAACAATTTAAAACACAAGTTCACACTTAAGACCAATTCACTTTTTATTCACAAAGTTCGAATGGTTTTGTCCGTTTCAGTCTCCTCTTGAATCCATAACATTCTAGTATCGTTCGGGCTTCGAGATTTGGGTGATCTTGTAGTCTGGTGTCATGTCTTCTAGCAATTTTTTTAATTTCCTCTTCCACAACTGCGATACCCAGATCCTTGTGTATGTTACTGTTTCTAACGTATCAATTGTTAAATGCTTCGTTCGGAATCCGAATTGATGTTCAGGAATCTGTTGTTTTTTGTCAATTATAGGTTTTAATCGTTTTAGCAACAATTTTTCGTATACTTTAGACATAGTAGGAAGTAGAGAAATAGAGCGATAGGAAGCTATTTCAATTGGCGGTTTTCCTGGTTTCATTATCATAACAACTTCAGATACCTTCCATGCTGCAGGAACATATTTCAACCGAAAGGTAGCAGTAATGATATTGGTGAGTTTAAATATTGCTTTATGAGGAAGCTTTTTTAATAACTCTCCTGTTATTAACTCATATCCAGGAGCTTTTTTTCCATTGATATTCTTTATTTCAGTTTCCACTTCCTTTGGAGTCACGGGTGAGATTTCTGATTCATCGTGGAACAAGATGACAGGGAAATTACAATCATTATCTATATTATGTAGACGAAACGTTTTCTCTAAATAACTTGCAAATAAGTCTGCTTTATGATTGTTATTCCTGGCCCATTCTCCATTTGAGGTCTTCAATGGAGGTACTTGTATAATCGGTCTCTCGATTCTTTTAGTAGCTTTCCACAGGGAATAGTTAGTGTCTATCTCCGCCGTTAATCTCAGGATATAAGATCTCATAGTATTCTCCTTTATCTCTTTAATTTTTCTGTTTAGTCTTTGTGTAAGATTATTTAATTTATTTTCATCTGCTGGGTGTCTAGTGTTTTGCCATTTTCTTCGAGCTTTCTTTTTTTCAACTACCATTTTTTTAACTTCCAAAGGGTAACATATCTGGCCTTTTTTCACAGGTTTATTCTTAGCTGTGTTGTTCCATGCAGCTTGCTGGATATCAGTAATTAATATTTCTGTTTCATAAGCTAGTTCTTCCTTGATCTGAAGTGATACGTTTAATTTTACCAGATTATTTAAATTAATATGACAGCTCTCCCAATTGGTGGTTTTATTGACCAATGATAGTCTAGCTTCCTGTCGTATGAGTGTTTCACTTAATGTTAAAATGATAGGTGAATGATCAGAGCTTAAATCAATATTCTCTTCTATATCCACATAATTTGCTGATATCTTTCTAGAAATGAAGAAATCAAGCAAATCTGGCTTCTTATTTAGGTCTGTAGGCCAATATGTAGGTTTGCCTGTGGAATGACATTCACATCCATGGTCTTTTAGAGCTGATAGCATTTCTTTTCCCTTAGCTGTTGTTAACCTTGACCCCCAATATTTATTTTTAGCATTAAAGTCACCTCCAACGATAAATTTTTCTCCAAGGCTCTTAAAGAATTCTAAATAATGTTTCTTCTTTAAGTTATTTCTTGGTGGAAAATATGCAGAACATATTGTGACTTTACTGATTGTTATTAACAAATAATAATATAATTCTAATTGTTATAAACAAAAAAATTGTTGTTATTTTTCAAAAACATTTATAAAATAATAATTATCGTGAATGACTAATTCTAAGGGGAGGGAACCGAGTACTCCTATTGGAGCCACTCACAATAAAAACACGGCAATGTGGCGTTCGAGCAACAAACAAAACATTTTATTATTCGTACTAATTCTAACCTAATTACTACACAATACACTGGTCAATATTCACACTACTACACATTATTTCGCCTACTGCGTTCTTGGAACGTCTTTTTACATGGTACTCACCAAGATCTACATCATGGGTCTCTTTGTTCATTGCCCTCTCGTCACAATTACACACTTCAATTGTTGCACTTGGCCTACTGACTTTTATATGAAAATTTGTAGTTTACAAGGCCCAAAATGACATTGATAAATCCCCTTTACACTATTACACGCTACTCTAGATGTCTCTTGATGCCGGACGAGATGAAGACATTTCCCATATGGTGTTTTAGTTTCGAACCTGGTTCCTCGTGCTGCACTAATGTTCGTTCTCTCCTTTCTGTCTAATCAATTTTTCCCATTCCCTTCACTTTCTATGTCTTGTCACGTCTTAGAGTTTCCAGACTCACTTCTTATTAATTTATTTTCGCCTTTTGCTACATTTAATATTATCGTTAGCTCACTGCACGAATGCGCTTCGCATGTCTTCTGACAGATCACAGTGTAACTTCCTTTTCTTTTATTGTCTAAGCAATGACGATGCTTTCTTTGGCTTATTAATTGTCTGAAGTGATCAGTGACGGCTTACTAACTTCTAAAACGTTATTAGCTTGACCTTTTCAGGTCCCTCACTCGTCTGTTCGAACTATTTTGTACTACGCGAATCCCATTTGCCCTTTTTTTAAATCACGTTTTCTTTCGTCTCACATAACAAAAAAACTCTCACAAAGTTTTCAATGTCTGACTCGGACAAATAAACAGTCTCAACATTTCTCAACATCAGAATCGCACAAATAAACAGTCTAGAAATTTCACACCATCTGATTCGCATAAATAAACATTCTAAGAACTTCTCATCTTCTGATGTAAAACAAATAAACAGTCTAAAAATTTCTCATCATCTGATTCCAAACAAACTATAGAAAATTTTCTCACTTCTGAAGTACGACAAACTATCGAAAATTTTCTCACCAGCTGACTCGAACAAAAATAAACATTCTCAACATTTTTCACGATCTGAATCGCATAAAAATAAACAGTCTCGAAATTTCACACCATCTGCTCAAATAATCGAAAATTTTCTCACCTTCTTATTCAAGTGCTCCTGTGTCCTATTTTTTTATAGACCATTACGTGTCACGTGACGTTCCCCCTCTTATCATAGCTTCTTTCTACTTCAAGACTTTGGTTCCTTTCCCCCTCTTAATTTTAATTGGTAGTTTCCGAAAAGATGTATGTTGCGTTTTCTTGTTCCCAATCATACTACTTGACTTCACCCCCCCTTGATATGCCATTGGTGGAACCCCCTCTCTCTACTTCCAAGATTCTTTCCTCTAGATGAAGGTCTGTCGGCCATTTTGTTATTTTTGCTGTGTACATCTGCGCGGGCGGCATGCTTCTAAGATCCTCTCTTTTATTGTTTTATTGCTAGGCGGCGCGGTACCCTCTTTTTGAACCCTGATTTTATTGCATTTAGAATTATTTTAGAATTTCACCCTCGTTTTTCTAAAGATTCTTAGCTTTGGGAATCATGTCCCCAAAGGACATGTGCCGTGAGCCTTTTTGGGCGCTTGTCGCAAGCGTGCTCCCACATTGCTTTGGGAAATAATATTCCCTGACATCCGCTCTTTTTTTCGGTGCTTTTTGTATGAATTTCGCCGCTCATTTTTCTAAAGGTTCAAGTCCAAACTTGTTCGTCTGCGAACATGTGTTCTCATCTTTGCGTCTTTTGATCTTTTCAAATAATAGTTTTTATTACGTTTTTGTACTCTCAAAACTTTCTAACAGATCTTTGATGTCGCCCCGCCACTACACTTCAGACCACCCAGGTCCTTTTTCTGCTCGCACCCATGTTGACACATGCTTTGATATTACATATTTTGAGAACGTGTGATTGAATTATCAATCAATTCAATCCACGGTCTCAATATATTGAAGTTATACCTATGTGTTTTCACATTAACCACTGTTGCTTGTATAGCATCAGTTCTGTAGGGTGCTTCTTCATAATGAATTAGATTATCTCTAATTAAAACTGCACTACCTCCTCTTGCGGTTTCTTGAGGGTGTACCGTGTGATAACATTTATATCCCTTTAATTTTATATAGGAGTGTTCTGTTAAGTGTAGTGTCTCACTTAAGAGCCCTATATCTATGTTTTGAAAATCCAGGAATGTCCTGAAATCTGTCTGTTTTTCGATTACCCCTTTTGCATTCCATAACGCTATTCTTATCTCTTTCCTGTTCGTGACTTGTTTCTTGAAGAAGCAGCGGCTTTTTCGCTCTTACTTTCCAGCTGTTTCAATCTGTCCAAGACATTATTAAGTGTTCTCCCTTGTTCTACAATACATTCCTGCTGTTTATCAAATTTTTCCAATAGAGTTTGGAGCATGATATTTATATTATTATGGTCATCTTTTACATTTTCTTCCATTCTATTCTCTTGTATTACTTGTGAGAAAGTTCTATCTTCAGTGACTGCAGATATTCTTACTTTCTGAGCTTTTTGAAGCTGTATATTTAGATCAGTTTGATTAATATTTCTCCCTTTTCTCATCATAGTCTCTTCCCTTATCTCTGGTAGCTTTTTTGCTACTTCGCAACCTCTGTAGCTAGCAGGATGTTCTTTACCGCAATTTGCACATTTTGGCATTTCCTTTCTTGACTTCTTACAAACGATGGTTAGGTGTCGACCTGCACATTTCACACACCTAGGATCTCTGCTACAGAATCCCTGGGTATGTCCAAATGCTTGACACTTTTTGCATTGCGGTATTAATGTAGATTTTCTGAGCGGTTCTATTTGAATTTTCAAACCCAATATCTCTTTGATTTCATAGATTCTTTTAGGGTTTTCGTTATTTTCAAATGTCAACATGAAAAATGGGAGTGGAGTTTTGTTTTTTCTTCGAATCATGTTTGAAGCTTCTATGATTTTAAAATCCTTAGCTTTCAAGTCTTCTACAATCATCTCCGCTCTGCATGTGTGATGAAGTTTTTTTGCAACTACTTTTATAGGTCTTGTCTGTTTATTTTCATATGAATGCCACATATATCCTTCCTTAAGAAAATTTGTCAGCTTTCTATAATTCTCAATATTTGTGGGATTCAACTTGATTTGTCCATTATTCATAATAACAGCTGTATAATTAATCTCTTGTCTCTTCAGTTATATATAATGAGTCATAATTTTCTACTTGGCTGAGAACAATTAGGAGTGGTCTTCATTCCTTATTACTTAATTTTTGCACGGTCTTTGTTACAATCTTAGATGATTCTGATGGTAGTTCAGGTGATGTACACATTTTCCGTTTATTATTTTTTATACTCTTTTGGGTTATCCATTCAGTTTCTTTAGTAAGTTCCTCTTCATCTGTATAGTATAACTGCTGTTTCTTGTTTTTGAGTGGTTGTGTGTCCTGTTTTCTCCCTTAGGACACTTTGCAGCGATTTCTCCAGATTTGCAATTTTTTGCAGTTAAGTGGAGACAATTTGTTCTAAACTAATTCTAGCAGATTTTTCCTTTGTCCAATAATTATATAGTTTCAATTCATTTGTTGTGTCAAGACGAAAGTTCTCCATTTCTTTGAGAAATTCACTATCTAGAGTGTTGTCTTGAAGCAATAGTTGCCCCCACCTAGTATCCTTGGGGCCCGTCTCCGAGGAGGGTGGATTTTCCAAGCTGCAACTTGTTATACCACCTGGGGTAAATACTTCCGTAAGTGTTTTATCCATTGCTTCGATGACTTTGACCCTAGTCAAGGGGCCTTCGGCAAGGAAAGATGAAGATAGAAGTATAGGCAGATGTAGGAAGAGAGGATAAACGACTACCTAGCCCTCGAAACCTAATAGCTTCGGTGTCGAAGAAAACAAGAGTTGGCCAAGTAAGGCCTAGAAAAGATAACAGAGAGGAGACCAGCGCACAGTAAGTGGAAGAAGCGCTTAGTCTCAGCTAGGGATCCACAGGAACGCTAACTCCTGTATAGTTAAGATAACCGCTCCCTATGGTCCTGTTGGTCCACGGGCCCTAATTCAACATATTCGGGCCACCCCAGCTCATAATGCTGGGCTCCCCCATCCGCCACCCGGGGGACGCGCTCTCTAGGAGTTACAGGATTCTCCTGAGAGATACGAGAAGATGTGTGTTTTCTAATTTTTGCTATTTTCTCCATATCTTACAAGCTAATTGAGAAATCATCTCGGTTTTTGGATGCAAACATTGTTAATTTAAATATCTACTAAAAAGTTTTTGGGTTTTTCGATATTTAACTTTTTAATGGTTGGAAAGTAGAAGAAATAAAAGTAAGGGTATTCTATTTTGTATTTATTAAAACTATTATATCCAAAGTTAAGATTTTTCTTTTTTCTTCAAATAATATTTCTATCTCAGATTTGCGTTTTCAACTTATGCTCCAAGTACAATAACAGTTTTCCGCTCTGATCTTATTACCTGTTTATGGATAATTCTTTATCTAGACATTGAGTTCTATTTAAACTTTATGCGCCTAGCATATAGAGCAGAATCATATTGTTGTTGTTTTTTTCAATTGTAAATACATTGAACTACCTTGAATTAACATCCCGAAGGCACCGCATTGATTGCCTTAGAAAATACGTACCTAACCTCAAATTGCACGAGTTCTTTATTGAGTCATAGGTCTCTGTGTTGTTTAGCGGTTGACATTGTAACTACTTCCCTGTGATTTCGAACACGAGTTATTCCATGTTTATTAGTAGCCGTTTTCAGTACTCTTTGCTTACTCTCGAAGTAAAATTTACTTCTCCTTTATTAGTATAGCTAAATATGTAACGAGTGAGAGATGTTTGCCAAGGAAGGAAGTAAGTTAAGGAGGGAGTTGTTGATTAGAGAGGAGATAATTACGCATAAATGAGCTGAAAGAAACCATGGCTGAATGGCCGTGCAGTTCTAGAATTTATGAATAACCTACGGAATAGGGGTCATGGTAGCGATAAAGGAAAGAATTTGTTGAATTGGTTAGATATATTTTTTTATATGAACTGTGAGTGCTTTTTGGTAGATGTAGTCAGTGGAAACAGAACTAGGAAGAGTCTTTTTACTCTAATACATTTATAATACTCATTTTCACACTGGGGAATTATTTTTATGTTTTTTTCGATCTTTATTAAATGTATCTTTATTAATTTTTTTTCAAATGTTTATTAAATTGTCTTTTCTACCTCTGAAGGGACATTCCTATTTAAGTTTTAAGTCCTCAATTCAAAACACCAATAATGTTGGTCTTTGTGAAATCAGCCGAAAGAATATTCCAGCTACCAAAGTAGCTTTATTTCAACTGAGAAAACGTACGGACCGAAGAAGAAGAAGTAAGAATGTGTGTATTTTTTCATAACTAATAATAGGAATAGAAAGCATCTTATATTTATATTTTTTTATAATAAAAATTATAAAAAAAGCATCTATTCTAAGAAGTGTTGCGTTGAGTTACTGAATAACTTCACTGATCCCTCGTTGATCAACGCGGAGTAAAATGAAGTAAAGACGAAAAATGAAATTTTGACGTAATGTTTCTGTATTGTATAGACTCATACCAATAAAAATTTATTTTGAAATTCTGATTTTAAAGAATTTAAGGTAAAATATGAATTTGCGTATTTTCGCTGTTTTATGATAATTTATTAAACGGATTTCGTTTCTAAATATTGTTAATTCAAATATATTTCTCATAGACTGAGAACACTTATTTGATTTATTAAAATTTTATTTGAACGGAGAAATTGTATTGAAAAGATAATTTTCAATGGTCGATTTCGTAGATTAAAGAAATGTAAATAGTTTCACATAGGCAATGTTTGTGGTTAGTTATTGCTTCATATTTTTAATCCAATAATATTTTTATTGTTTGAACTATTTTTATGTTTTAATGGCATGAGAATGTAACTTGTTATATTGAATGAACAAATGCGATTAAAATTTAATCAGATTTATTTTTCAAATACAATTTTGAGTGACATCTGATGCCGTTCTTTGACTTCTCGCAATCAAGTGCGCAGCGGGTTGGTTTTTCACTAGTGCCGGTTACAACGGTTTATCAAGGGTTTCTTGGTAATGTATCAGAATGTATGTGAATCAAAATCACTAAGTATTTTCATACGAAATGTGTCGCAATTTCATTTTTCTAACAGTTACGTGATTACAAGTGGTGATTAAGTTTTCGAATATCGGAACATTACGGAGTGACAGACGAAACAATATTTTCGTAGAATAGGTGACATATTACAAGAAGAGGTGGTTTATACTACAAATACATCTCACCTCATTCTGTAAGTTCAATTCTTTGTAAAAGTCTTTATAAAAACACTTAGTTAAATCATTGCAGATCAGAACTTGTTATAGTAACTTTACTTTGATAAGTCATTAAAAATGAACAGTAACTGATGAAAGTTCTGTACTGTGATTGTTATGCGTTTTACGTGCATCATACACGAACACAATTAATTTCATACACTAGAAGCATACTATTGTGTGTAAAAATTATGTATACATCACTTTCTATGAACATTTGAAGACATTAGGAGAGGGCTCCCACATTCTTTAGGATATTCATCTCCTCCTCAATCCGTTCTTCACTTACCTTCGTATCGTGTTTTTCTTTCTCTACATCGTCTTCAATATTTCTTTTGTTGATTGGAAAGGATTGGAGAGAGTTCCTTAGTCTTTTACTTTAATGAATTCTTAGTTAAGAGTTTCTCAATATTTTTAATTTATTTATCACTGATAATAGCGTTTCCACATCGTAATCTCTTTTCTCTTACGTTAGTAGTATGACTATTATTATTTATCTCATTATTGAAGTTAAAGTTTCTGTAAAATGTCAACATAAACCACGCGTTTTCCCACCCCTCAACTCTTAATTAGAGTTCGTAAAGAGTTTATGGATGATACTTACCAGCAATTCCCTCTCAAACGTTAAAATTAGCGCTCGCTTTTGCAGCGGAGACGATGGCGTCGACCCAGTTTGTTCGATCGTAACGAAGTTAACTATGCATCATTTGGTGCCGCGACAGGTGCTTGTACCGAAAAATTAATGTCCTCGAAAGTCCATTGCGGACATAAGTCACACTTTCCTGCGCAGATGAGCGAGTGCTTCTCGATTAGAAGTAGAACGTGGGGTGGCCAGTCACTGGCTAGCTACCATAGGCGACTCGCACACAAGGCTTGAGACAAGAAAGAAGCACTTTCAAAGTGATTGACCAGCATAATACACTTTTTCCATTGACAAATCAATAAATAAAGAGAATGTAGGATGAAAAATGTACCGCAAAATGAGGGTCAATGAGAAAACTCAGACAGACTAATATTCCTCTTTTAAATAGCAAATAAATCACGAAACATTTTATACAACGAGACGAGTTTTAAAAATAGTTGCAAAGATTTTTGAATCACTACATACTGTATACGAATATCAAAAGAATTTAAATATAGACGTCCAAATGATTTTTATAGTCCTGGTGATGAAAACAAATACAGTTTTAAACATTCTCAGTTCAAGTGTCCCCAAATCTAAGATTAAAGAATCACACACTTAATATAGTTCAGTTTTCTATACATCATTGTGCTCACCTTTTTATGAACGTTCTTATATTACTGAGATTAGTAATAGTTCTGTTTACAGCTTTGAGGTTATATTTTATAAAAATAAGAATATCATAAAACTATGAATTTCTACAGGTCTAAGATTAAAATATCTACAATATCTCCTTCTTTTAGCTCGTTGGAAAGTATTTACATAATACTGAGAAACTATGTTTTTCTTTAAAATATTTTTTCAAAAATAAATGTTTTGAATTTGTTTTGAACCAGAGTGGGAGATAGGAATTCATTCCGTGGCATTGATATTCTTTTCATTGTATACCTGCGTGAATCTTTGCCGGGACAAGTTCACTTAGACAATTAATTTTCTTTTACTAATGTCATTGTGTTTTCAACTCATTATTCGATGTATGATTTCCTTTCATATAACTGAATATAAATAATTGCCATTTTGGTTAAATATGTAGAATAATTCAACGATGAATTCATTTTCTAAAATTTGTTTTGTATACCAAATGAGTTTATCAATTACATTAAAAGAGATACATTGAAAACTATATATAAAACACTCTATATATAAAAATCAAATTTCTGGTCATTTTATTCCATAAATAATTATCTTAATGCAGAGAGGAAGAAAAATTTCTTTACACGTTATATTCCCCCGTTTCTAGAACTGACACTGCACACACTAGATATGTATTCAAGAAATAAATTCTTTGAACAAATAACTTTATAATTTTCGTCAAAGCCTGAACTACCGTTTTATATCCACGGGATAATTGTCATATTTACAATTTTATGGATACTATTAAGTTTAACTTCCTTTATATTTTTAAATTTATGTCAAGATCATTAAGAAAATATTGTTCTGACGAAATTTGCAGCAGAGAATAATTCAGAACGAGTTGAATGAGTTCCGATCCTCTGAATGTAACGACATTCATAAGGAATAACATGTCAAGTTTACTTCTTAACATATCTTTTCATTTTGATAACGCCTATGTTTTCTCCATATCTCATGTACGTAGAATACATAGAAAGTAGGGGAAAGGAAATCACATTGCAGCGTCACACATTGTGCTTTAATTTATTAAATATTTTAGAGTTATGGAGAGAATTCAATGACTTCACGTTATCACAATGAAACTTCTCTCTGATGGGTACCCAGAGGACCAGAAATCATTTCTACTATTGAATGATTAATTAATATTTGGAAATTGTTCTCG
Source organism: Laupala kohalensis (assembly GCA_002313205.1). Taxonomy (NCBI): domain Eukaryota; kingdom Metazoa; phylum Arthropoda; class Insecta; order Orthoptera; family Trigonidiidae; genus Laupala; species Laupala kohalensis. The sequence continues at coordinate 608,205 of NNCF01127680.1, forward strand.
AAGAAGGAGAAATGGAACGAAGACCCAAAATTAACGTATTTTTTAACGTAAATCTACGTATTTTTTATGTTAAAAGAAAGTAAATAAACCTTCAAAATTGAAATTCTGGGTGTAAATGGTGTACGGTTGTGGATGGCGAACGGGTGGTATAGTGGTCAACACCCCAGCGATCAATGCAAGAATCCTGGTTCGATTCCCGACTCGTAATTATTTTCACCTTACCAGAAGTTATCACATATCTTCTCCAACTTTGTAGGTACACGGAAGAAATAAATCTATACGAATAATGTTGTTTGGGTAGTCAAAGAAAAATAGACGAAATCCGTTGGTGTAACTGAATGGCAAGAGAATAAAAGTAGTAAATGAAATAAAATACCTTGTATCAATGATAAATGAGAAGTTTCAATTTTGGTCACACCTACAATGTATTTCCGAAAAAATAAAAACTATGTATCATTACATGCGACGAATTGGTTTCAGTAAATTTAATATAAGTAAAAAAAGCTTAATATGGGGGATGTCGATCTACATTGAGCTACGGATGCTCAGCGTTGATTTCCTTTTACTCCAGTTCGGAGCATAGGGCTTCAATGAAGCTCTTCCATCGGACTCGGTTTTGCGCCAGAGCTGACATCTCGCTCCAGACCTTTCCCATCTTCCCAGCCTCTTCCTCCACAGTCCTTTATCAAGTCATCCTTGGTTTTCCCCTCCTCCGATATCCTTGAGGGTTCCAACTCAGGACCTGTCGTTCTATTTCTGTCTCTTCTTTCCTTAGGGTATGGCCGATCCATTTCCCCTGATAGTCACGTTTACTGGTTCTTCTTTTGCTATATTCCACAGATCTTCGTTTCTTATCACGTTGGGTCAAAAATCTTAAGTATACTTATTTATGAAAGTCTGCAACTATTTTGATATTCTATGTGTAACTTTCCAAGTTTCACAACCATACAATAATTCAGATGTTACGTTACTAGAAAAAATTTTAAGTTTTATTACCTTGGAAATTTCACGGGAATGCCATATTGGATATAGCTGCACAAATGCTGCGTTAGTTTTCATAATTCTCGTCTTTCACATCCTCTTCTGCCCCACCCGTCACGGTCACTTTGCTGCCTAAATATATGAACTCCTTTACATCCTCAATATCTGATTTATTTATTTTGAATTTTTTGTCTTGATTACATTTATTCTCATTGATTTTGTAAACAGATATCATCGGCGAAATCCAAATCCTTTAGTTGGTCTAAGAACCCCCAGCTTATTCCTCTTCTTTTCCGTCAGTGAATTTCCGCATCACCGCATCCAATATCACGAGAAAAATGGTCGGGTAAAGAACACACTACTTGGAATGTATATCCTTCGTACATTTTCTTAACGACATCAATAAGAGGAGATGGTATGTCATAATTATTCATTATCTTCCCTATTTTTGGCCTAAGAATGGAATCGAAGGCTTTTTCGAAGTCTAAGAACAGTAAATATACATTGGAAAGGAATTCTGTTATCCGCTCGGTGAAGTTACGTAGAGTATTAATTTGGTCTACACATGATCTACTTCCTCTAAAACCAGCTTGCTCTTTTCTTAATTGTTTTTCAACAGCATGTTGTTGTATACGGTTTAATATTATTTTATTTAATACTTTACTAGGGACAGACAAAAGAGTAATACATCTCCAGTTCTTACACTGCGAATTATCGCCTTTCTTTGGAATGCTCGGCGTGGGGTCCGTATATCAAATGTGAATTTTGAATGAAGATGAAGGTACCACAGCTATTTCGCCATTCGAGTATATGCGGATACCGCAAGACGGTTTCAACCGACTCATTGGAGGTCTTAACATAAGATTTTCCTCTGGATTTGCAGGTGCAAAAGCTGAAATTATTGTATGAAACAGATAGATAATAAATAGAGAAGAGGTAGATGGCTGTTTGAAAGGAGGGAAGAGGTTAACCGAATCTCTGCTTGCAGGTTGGCAAACTCTCTGGAACAAAATCCAGATAGGGAGAAGGTGTTAAGAAATGCGTAATAGTACGTACTCGTAGTAACATCCAAGAGAAATATCGTAAATCGTTTAACCGGAACCTGCAAATACTTCAGTACAGTAGAACCCCTCTAAACCTGTCTGGTCGAGACCGGATACCTCTTTGACCGGTTAATCCAAGGTTTCTGAGAAAAATCGATTTTCATTCAAAAAGGACCTAGAATTTTATTAGGTTAATACGAATAAACAAGCAAATAAAACGTCAGTGTAACTCATTTTAATGTCCTATATGTACGTACATACATANCTTTATGTACGTACATACATACATAAACGAATACCAAAAGAATTGATTTATACAGAAATAGACATAGGTACACATTGAATCATATGAAAATAAACTCGAAACAAGAGGGGAATCAAACTGTCGAACTCCTCTCGCTCCTCGCCCGTCCTGCTTACCAACACCTAACATCGCGTCACCCCATCCAGGAACTTTCCAGCGAAGGTTCGGCAAACAATCAATGTTTGAGGCACTACCTACCACCTATTATACGCCAAAAGAGAGGGAAACGTTCTTCCACGGGATAGGTTGGCTAATACGAGGACCAGTTGATCCTAGGTCGGTTAAGAGGACTTCTACTGTACATAACAATACCTGGTGATTTCAAACAATACTTGAAGGGGATAGGAAAGAGAGAGGATGGTACATGCGTGGGTGGTAGACGCAAAGAAACACAGAATCATATAATGTGGGATTACGAAAAGTATGGCGGAGAGAGAACGCGATTTTTTAAGAGATCGTTGGATATAGAACTACATTACAAGAGGAAATTCATTAAACAAAAAAATGTTGAATTCAGTATCAACACGTTAAAATCACACCATGATATCAACAAAATTGAATTCGAAATCTAAAATTAACACAATATTGCTAGAACTCTGGATCTTGAAGTCACTCCCAGTACTTTGAAGAAGGCAGTTTATGAATTAAGACGCGTACGTTCGCGGAATATAATTTGTGAAGTAATGAGAAGGGTTGAAGGATATCAATATACATTACACACGAACACTATCAACCAACCACATGAATAAACACTTTTCTTAATAGCAATAGTGATTTAAGAAAAAATATTGTTACAAAATCGTAAAAAGTATTGGAGAGAAGATAGGAGTTTTCAAGAATTTCTTTTCTTTGAAAACTTTTAAATCCATATAATTTATAACTAATTTCCGTTATCGAAACGTAGGTGTGAGACATTGTAAACTTCCATATTACTCGCTATTTGTTTATCGTCAACACTAAGGATTTTTTTAAGAAACTTACATTATATTCGTATTACGAAAAGCACAGGAAAACGGTCCTAGTTAAAGAGTTGTCTCCATAAGTGATGACGGTATCAAATGTCAAGTATAGCAGTGTTTAGTAGTGCACAATATTCCCGTAACAAATCATTCATAAACCCACTGTATACAAACAACAATTATACACAATCAGCCATGTCAATAGCTACAGCGAATGAGTAATATCAGTCTTGTCAATTCTTTTCTAACAAAATAAAATTCGTATGCAAACAAATGATAAAGATAATTAATATCGCACTAGACGGCATCTTTCACGTCTCTCTTGCCGCAGTTAGCGCCACCAGTTCTCAGCTCTGGTGCACGACCATCTTAGGTGGCCGTGTCTGGTATCAATTCTTCTCTGCACGGAACACGAGAGCGAGTGTGGAACTGGTCGCCTCAAGATGATAGAAACTGTTTGATTTCATTGCTGCTAGAGACTGCCGAAACATGTACGGCATTACATGTACATGGAATCAAAACCATGATCCATAATCTCCGCATTTGTAATCTCCATCTCACCTGGCTTTCGGAGAGAGCCCTTCATTTTGAGGAGTGATTCCTGTTCTTGGCTCATCCATATCGTGTGCTGGACATTAATTTGGATCCTGGAAAACATTCAGTAATAGATTTTTTAAGTTATAATATCTTAAAATTAGTTATTAAATATTGTTTATTGGTTTAAACTTGAGTAAATTTTAAATCTTATATATTTTTCAACGTTATATTATTTTTAAAACATTATAGTAACCGACACAACACGCTACATATTCGCTTAGGAACTCCTGAAGTACGGTAGAATTTATGTGAGAATTCATTTACTATCTGCTTTTGTAGAGTGAATATAGATATCATTTTCCCTGCAAATATGTAGTGACATGCAAAAAACTGAGCAACTTTTGTCTAAGATTTTCCAGTAATAATGAGAAATATTCTGATGAAATGCCAGGAATTACCTTATGACTATTTTAATAGATAATTTTGGAATAAATCGGTGCTCTAAATAAGAATTATACGCCTATCAACTCTGTTTACAAGAGTAAGAAAGTTTCTTAGAAGACCGTCCGATAGACTAGGAATTCCGTAAGAATAGGCAATGAAGATAGGAAGGTATGGTTTACAGTTTTATCAACATGTACCACATTACAGTAAGAATTTAGAGCGTATTCACCACGAACATCATATATGTTCTGTGAAAATGAAGAAGTACCTTCTGTTAAGATTATATAGTCCAGGGAAAATAGACATTCCACAAAGCAGAAATTCTCATAGAGATGAAACTTGGTATACATCTTAAGGTAACCATTTTAAATCAAACATCAAAAGTCCCCACTTGTGCTAAAATTTTTATTCAAGATCAGAAGTCCCGTGAAAATATTTTTCCGAAAATATTTCTCCAGCGATACGTTTTATTGTAAAAATAGTTATTTTAAATATTACAGATTATAAAATTTCCTAGAAAAAAGGTTATTTTATGTTTTTTTCTTCTGAAGCATCATTTACGAGCTAACGCGGTTTAAAAAACTATTAACACTGCGTTGCGCTCACAATACGCACAAGTGTGAGAACATGCGCACGGTCTAACAATCCGCAAACTTAATGCGCACTTTTCTTATTTAAGTGCATACTTATAATATTTTATTGTAAATATCAAGAAAACTTTGTTTTACAATTAGTTATTAATTTTGATAATTTGCATACGTATGTTAATAGAAGAAAATGTTTTAATAAAAAAAAAGAAATGTGGTTGATGATTGTATTATAATACATTTCCAAACAAACAATTTCAAAGGAAAATAATCTTAAAGAGAAACAACAATGTATTAAGAATAATAAAAAGGATTTATAAAATATCTGCGAATCATAACTTTTTAATTTACGTAAAGAATCCGAGTTTTACAATGAAACGTAGTATGCCAATGTTTCGTTCTATCACGTACTTTGAATCCCTTGAGTCTGTCTAGTGTTGGTTCTGGTGTGAAATGTACATTAAAATTATTCAATAATCGTACTCCTTTCCACACCACCTGCGAGGTAGAGATTTTTTTAACGTGGTATCCCCTGATGGTCTGTTCGGATCGAAAAAATGTTCGTATTTGTAAATTTATATTAAAATATTTAAAGAGCAAAAATGCCCTTTTTCCTACGCTTTATACTGGCGAAGACATCTTTTTCGAGGAGATACGAAAGTGTGGCCGCCTTACGATTCTATGCACCTTAGGTACAAAAAATATGCTTAGGGAATTGTGTGTAAGTTAAATTATGCTCTGTTGTCAATTATCATATACTATTCATAACTGTTCTGATGTACTTTTTACATTGTTTAATGTAGCGTATGAAACCGAGTGAAACATGCCTAGTAGATGGGGGAAAGTAGTATCAATCATATTATCCAGGTAAATAAAATAGTCTTGCTAAAGAAGAGAAAACGTTCAAATTTAATTTCCAGAATCTTTCAACCAACGATTTTAGGGTAAGAGTATCTTGTATTTAAGATTTTCAATTTTTACATACTTCTATTTTTTGAACTATGAACTTATAAATGTAAGACATAGAAATTAATAGCGTGCATTAATATTAAATATAAGACAACGGTACAATTAGAATATAATAAAATGTTCTTACGTAAAAGCAGTTTATAAACTCACAAAAATACCGAGTGACCAATGCTGTCTTTTTTTTATTTCTCGACTTGTCATGATTTATAGTATATCAAATAATACTTTCTTCATCCACTTCACCTCTTCAAAAGAGTATCCATCACATTTACAAATGTTAAAGCTTTATCTCTCACTTTAATCACTTCCGCTTGGCTTACTCAAATCATTCTTCTTACAGGTCAAATACCGGCCATGCTCTTGAATTCGTGACCAAGTTTTCTAAAGCAAGGTTATTTGCGTTCTTATTTCCTTGTTATGGGAAATATGCAATAATACAATGGACTACTGGTTGAACCATAATAAATGTACTTCGTCATTTATTTTATATTTCATTTATAGACGTTCTAAATATCGAATTGAGTAGATAATTTGAATCAAGTTATTTCGGTTCAGATAGCGTTCTCAATAACCTATTTAAAACGCTTCTTACGACACAAAACAAAAATGTAAATAAACGATTTTATTTTGATAATAAGTGTGATCCGGATGTAATGGAGGTTAAGAAATAAAAGGGTGGAATGAACGATGTTGTATTGTTATCTTAAAGATAAAATTCTTTACATTCATATTCATTACTATAATCATGTTTACTAGATTATGTATTCTCTCTCATGAAGTTCGACACCCCATCAACTAGTATCTTCATTATTGCAGCGAGGTGAAATAAAATTTATTTAAGCATGTATAATACTAATTTAATATGAGTTATATATGAATTTAATAATGCTCCCTTGAGGAGTCTTCTTTATCCCAATACAATATAATATCTTCCCTACAGCCTTACATACGAAAGGGAAACCTTTCTGTGTTATAAGGCCGTTCCAGTCTCATTTCCGGCATAGAAGAAATTTAATTACTTTTTCGGTCTTAGCTTCCATTAAGCTTGTCCACCTGAGTACCGGAAGGCGTGGCGCAGCAGGGTCTTGAGACCTTGTAGTGGGGGAGAGTATTGTTTCAAATCACGATGGTAGAGTCGGTGGTTATGGAAGGACTGACCACTTCATTGGTGTTGCCAAAGTTGATAACCTCGTATCAAGACAAGTTATAACCCATGCGGAGAGGAGATGAAGACGGGGTGGAATTAGGAACAGGAGCTATATTAGTAATGGCAACTGGGGTGGAAGAGGGTGATGGAAATGCTGGAAGGGGTAGAAGAGTAGTAGGAGGTGGTGGTGATGGCGGCGTGGCACGGCGCGAGCTGCGCGTGTGCTCCACATGTGCGGCCTTGTTTCTTGACCCACATGCCGCGCCAAGGCCGTTAACTCCTCCGCTGCAGTTTCTAGGTCACCACCTGGCGGCCGGCGGGCGTACCACGCTGTGGCCTGCTTCCTGTCGCTGGCTGGCCACGACGTTGTCGCAGGTAGATCACTGGATGATAGAATTGGACGAAATTCATCAGGGAATCTTCTAGTGGCATGCCTCAAAATAACTATTGTTTCGAAACACTAAACAGTTTCTACTTCCCAAATAGTGATAACACTTACCTCCCAGTAACACTTGGTGCACATAATTTTTCTACCCGCTTACACTTTAAGTTATATACTCCAATGATCTTCTAAGAACTGACAGCTTCCTTTTAAACATAATTTTATCCAAGCAATTTCAGAAGTGCCTCTTCTTTGAAATGTGTCACGGGAGAACCAGTTAAGAGAGTACATGAGAACTGAAGCAAATTGTTGAGCGCGCTATTGGGACTTGAAAGCAGTAATGATTCAAAAACACAAAATTTTGAATCAAGACAGAATAATCGTGAATATGCTCGAGCGTGTGTCATTATTTGCCATCTCCTCGGTTGAAATATAAGTCTCGTAACTAAAATCTATAAACAGTCTTCCAAAACACAAACTAAACGACTAAAATTTTTGACTTCAACTTTGGAAGCTCCAAATAAATACACCTAGAAAATAATCTGCTATTATTCTTTTATTATGTATTACATGAACAGCAGAATCTCATTTCGTCGGACTAACTGTGACCTGAAGGTCTAGTGATCTGGTTAACCGAAAAACCGGATAATGTAGAAGATAAACGATGAAACAATGTGGAGCGAATATGAATTGCATGTACTCTACATGAAAACTGAAAGACCAAATATTTTCAAAACGTTTTGCTTTCTAATTACGCTTAGGTGATGAGACACACCTAAAACGTGCACGAAAAAAGGTGATCAACGCAGACAACCCACGGGTGCACGCTCTCCTGACCATCTCAACTAGGCACTCTAGGATACACATTATATTTAATTTTTAATGACCAATTGTATCGAAAGAACTATAT
>NNCF01127680.1:616907-660381 GCA_002313205.1 Laupala kohalensis
CTCGCTACGCCATTGACTAGTGTTAAACCTCGTTAATTGATGAAAATAAATAGCACGAAAAATAACTCGACAAACTCATAATTTGATCTCTAATTTACGTCTACTATTTATTCAAATGCTCCTTCATCAATATCTCATTGACAGGAGCATTGCAACCTTTCTGAGTACACCAATAAGTATTTTTAACACAATCTTCAGAGAGAAGAGATCACTTAATACCCTAACAGCGTATCAGAGTGGACGTCACTTTTGAAAACGTTTAGATGGAAAGTCCAAATTCTTCCCATCGTCATGAAGTACTCTGAACATAACGATGCAATAGATCTCAAAAGTTTCAGTTATTTTGTAACAAGTAGGTTTTGTTATTAACTACAAATTTATTTAACTTGAATCTTAATCATTCGTCTTCAAAAGAAAAGAAAAACTAGGTGAACGAGAAAATTTATTGTTATAGTGGTAATGGTAGTAAATAAAATAATAAACTTTACTGAAATATCTTGCTACAAAAATTGACTTCTTTATTTTTTTCATTCTAAGATGGATATTAATATAATGCTGCCCAATATGAAGTTGAGCATGACAAGTCCTTTATATCAAAAGTAATGAATTTTTAAAGTTCTATAAATAACTGAAGAGCAAGTTGTTTTTCATTAATTACATCAAGAGCAAATTATTTTCCAAATAATTTGTAATATTTTGGAGTCAGCGTGACTCAGTGGGTAGAGCGCTGAGCTGCTGGTTGGATGGCTGGGGTTCAAACCCCGGTGAGGTGGGGATTTTCATCACACCTCAACATCCAGACTGACTCCCATTAGATTATCAGTAGATAAATCAGCAGGATTTAAATAAACATCAAAGTAATTACATTTAAAACCTTGTTTCATTTTTCTTGCTGTTTCTAAAATTTTACAACAACTGTTACAAGGTGTTTCATCACAATTTAAACATATTTCTATTAAGTCACATCTCTCTGAATTTTTGGTCTAGTCCTAACACAAATATCAACTTCATCAAGTCTAAAGTTATCAGCAACAACTGAGTTTATTCAAAATTACATGTTTATAATTGGCTTTCAAAGGATAAATGTTGTCAAATTCTATTTTATCTAATAAATTCAAAAAGATAAAATTTCCAGATTTAGTTGTAATCCAGTCTTGAGTTCCACTAGAAGATAAACCCCAACCCATACCATACTGAAAAGTTTTTGCTTGTCAAACAATATTTTTCTGTGCCGTAGTGTATAAAGGTCTTCCAAAACCATAATTATGACTTGTAACCCTACTCCAAGGTAACCCGCGACGGTAAAATCGTCTTCGTCTGTAGAATGTGGTTCAATGTGGTTTTTTGTTCCACATTGAAATAAGAGTCACAAGTCCAATTAGGGTAGTCACAGGTCGATTCCAACGCCAGGTCTGTAATAATATTTTATTCATTACTTACAAAAATAATATGACCTTTAAAACAGCCACCATAACCCTTTTTCCCCGTACACATAACATTTACATATCAAACCTCTAATAAACGTCTCAATATGTCGATCTCCTTGGAATAATTTTCAAAAATAAAATCTTCAAATAATATAATCTTATGATACTCAAAATTAAAACCCTCTACGAAAAAATTACCTATACAAGGATAAAAAACAAAATTAAAATTCCTCTTTCCAATTGTATTCTCAACACAGGTTGTTTTACCAAGACAAGATTCATCAAATAAGTATAACTGTTTCTTTCTCTTACAATTAGACTTAAGAAAATCCCAAAACCACTTATAAACATCTGTATACCATCCAGAATAACAAATATCCAAAGGTAAATATCCTTCAAATTTAAATCTCTTAAAACGAACTCTATTAAATACATTTAATAAAAATTTGTAACAATATCTGTGTTCTAAAACAAATGGATCACTAAAATTAAAAACTTCAGCAGAACAAACCCAATTATAAGCTCTAAAATTAAAACTAAAATAATCATACTTAATATTTCTGTAAAAATAAAATAAAATCCTCCTTTGTAATGTAAATAATCCAACTCTTTACACTTTTACAATTCTGCAAATCAAATTGTACACCTTCGAAAAAACAATTAATCATTTCTCTTAAAATATGAAATTTTATACCATTTCTAAAATGCAAATAACAATGAGAATGAAATCCATCACTTATTTTATAATTTTCAATACTCACATAATAAAGAGTAACAGAAATAAAAACTATGAAAAATATCACATCTTACATCTCATGATGAGTCTCAAGAGATGTCAGAAAAGTTAAGACTCAAACTATAATGAGAACCTGTAGTATTATATGACTTCTTCCCACTCAGATCTTTCAACTTAGACTTTGAAAAATCCATTTGGCGAATAACATTACCTTTAATATTTTCGAATAGGAAATATATCTTGCTACTACATTTATCCTTAATCTCTAAAACAACATTGTTAGCAGCCAAATGTACTTCTAGGCGTCACTCTCTTCAAAATTATTTTTACTTTCCTATTAGTAGTTTTACATTTAAATATTCGTATCTTCCTTTTTAGATGTACAATATTGGTTACGCTAAAAATGATTACCTTCATATTCTTCGTGTTTACTGCATATTACTGCGTTTGGTAAACACCCCAATATGCATACTCCACAGTCAGTTAGACTCAGTCCGTAATCCAGTAGTATAGAAACAGTGATGTCTCAACTGATTCAACAATCAGTTTCATTGGCACTTTGACTAGTACAGAGCTTACAGTAGTATATTCCGACGCGGTAAATGAGGAGCATCAGTGCTGCAGAATCAGAGCGTTAGTGTCCTTGATATATTATATTTAAAGAAATATATCGTGATAAATGTACAAAACACATTTGTGTTTTTATGTTTATAATTTTCAAACATAGATTGCGGTGAACCTCACCGCCAGGTAAGGTTCATTCGACGTAACATGATTAATCTGTTACCTGGCGGTGAGGTTCACCGCAATCTAAGAGATTTCTATGTTTGTGAACCAGAAATGGAAAATGCTACCCAAATAAAGTACTTCCTAAGGGAGTCGCCTCAGATGAGGAGTTTAGTCTCTACGAGACCACCTCAGAAGTCTTTGGGTTTCACAAGTTGAATGACAATGGTAGACGGGCCCGAGAGGCGAACGGGATGGCGCAGTCGGTAGGCGCATGAGCGCGTAAAGCTCAAATCCCAGGTTCGAATCCTGGTCCCGTCTCCCATTTTCATTCGACGTAACATGATTAATTATAATTTTCAAATTACACATTTTACAACTTATTCTACAATTTGTGGTTGTAGGTCATATAATTCAGAAATAATTTTGTATAATTCCCTTCCGAAAAATATAAAATATATTAATAAATTGAATTCCTTCAAATCCGCGATTAAAAGTTTTCTTATGCTCCATTGCTTCTATAATGGGAAAGAATTTACTGATTTTAATATAAGATTAATATTGATTTAATGTGAGATTCAAGTTACCAATAAATATTGTTTTCCATACCTAGCAATAATTTTCTAGTTCATAACAGATCCCAGGACTAATCAGAGTGTTTCTCTGTAACTAAAGCTATCACCTGAAGCTAAAATGACGTAGCTCGATGTCACTTATCATCTTTGTGCCGATTCCGGGAGGCTGCTGAAACTTTTGCTATCGGAAAATTTTCTTCGCGTTCATGATATGTTTTACTTATTTTTTTATTGAATGTCTCACAGTGAGGTTCAGGAAATGAGACATGCTCTTCCACCTGACTATAATTTGGGTAAGAGAATCGGGACGAAAAGAGATTAGATAGTCGGGGAGGGGAAAATACCGAACTAACACTTATTTGGAGTAGGTAAAGGAAATCTTAGGTAAAGATATGGCTAAGCGGAGGATCGAAGACATAGCAACATGATCATTTTCCCATACAAATAAGTAGTGTGTTTACTTTCTGTCGAAAATAAAAAATATTTTTCGTGAATACAGTATATGTAACAAATTGAGAGTAGATAATTGGAAAGTTTCATTATTGAAGAAAAAAATGTCTTATTAATTAATCATAGAATTATGGTAAACTAAGAATCCCGATTGAAATAATGTAAAAATATCTTGGTCATGAATGTTAAGAAGAATGAGTAGAGGAAAACACTTCGTTTTCGTGTAGGTTCGAAGGAAGTTGGAGAGAAAGAGTATTAACAGGGCTCGCATACGTAGTGTCAGTGAGCAAAGATGGTGCTTTATACTGGGCGCTCGGAAACAACGCAATGAATCGCACCAGGTCACAGATGTTACCGACGGCCATCAATATACGACCAGGGAAACAGCTGGTTGGAAATAGAACTTTCAACTAAATCTCTTCAACTTGCACAGTATTATTCGTATCAGAGGCTTCACAGGAGTCCTAGGATAAATTTTGTTAGACTTATTTTTCCAAAAGAAATTAGATGATTTATTAATGGGTAAAACGAAATTTCACGAAGCGATTAATAAAAACTCATATACGAAAACAACATTCCCAGTAACATTCCCAGTAAGTCTGCTATGCACTGAGTAAAAAAGTGTTCTAACACAAGTTTTGGTTTAGAATTAATTTTTGAGAATTGTCGCCGTACGTATAATATAAATCTTTTATGCCATACTTTAATATAGTTCATATGTTCAAACTGTTGTTTTTATTTCATAAATTTTATCAGATGATCTAATAATTTAGGTGGTAAATATATCCGTAACAGTTAACAGCGACTCCACCATTGTGTTTGGAAATAATTAACCAAATTATTCAGCAATTACATTGGAAGGACACTGAATAATTTTCCTCGGAAACAATATTTGTGTACGGTCTACGAGAAATCATATTCGGTAAAAGTTTGCGACTGTGATAATAATAATAATAATAAATTTATTGTCAAAAAACAGTACAAACTGCGTATGACCACGTGGAGGGAAAAAAACTAATTTACTCTCCGGAAGCAAGCAAGGGACCATCCCATCAATTCCGATCAAGGGCCCTAAGGCAGAGGCGGATTCAAAAAATTCAGCAAAAGTTCCTAGATAAGATAAAAAGTTGGCTGCGAGTTATAATACTAATAGAATGTCAATATGTTTGTAATTTTAAGCAAAAAATTACATGTACAAGTTATTATCGAACTATAGATTATTCTGAGTATAGTGTTTAAAAATCATAAGAATTGAAATAACACTAAATTCACGATTTATTGTTACAATAAACACGCCCCTAGACAAAGCCTAGAGAACCTGTATGATAAATCCGCCTCTACCAGAAGGAAAAACGGAGAAAAACCCGGGCCAGGATGGGGCTACAGAATTTATGTACACAACCGTGCCAAAATTGAGTACACATAAAACTAAATGAATATGAGCCAAACGGCAACACAATCATGCAAGAAAATAGTTGTTGAAATTGTTATAAGTTGTTTAAAAAGTACTACAGCAATTACAAACAAATAACAAAGGAGCAATTACAAACATCACGTAGTTCACTCATTTGGAAGTATTTTCTTTGTTATCAAACTATCTGAGTTGAAATAGTATTATATATATGAATAAGAACTAGCTTTGTATATGAATTCTTTCAATATAATGAAATATGCACAAAATCGATTCACTCAAAGCCAAATTGTCGTAGCTTGTATATATTATAGAAAGTTTGTCGGTGGCTCATTTGAATCTCCTAAAAAAAAGTTTGGATAATTTTCAATTAATCTTTTAAATCCATTTGTAATGAAAATTGCGAAAATGTTCTTGTATTATTAGAGCTCCATCTATTTTAAAACATTGTACAAATTATTCAATTTTAAAGCCAAACAAATAAACCAGAAGTTTCAAATACTACAAGAATAAAAAACGCATGCTCAGTACGCAACATATCATGAAATAGCATATACACGTTTGGCTAAGATTTAACTTTGATGTCTCAATTAAATTTGCTTGTGAGGAATAAGAGAACAAATTACATCCTTTCTATAGTATCGTTCCGCCCTCATAAAGAATGTAAGTATACTGATTCACAACATATGAATCAATCTTCATTTATAATTATGTTATAGACTCATTGTCCATGTACTAACCGATCCTGCCCGGCTTCGCGCGGAAGTTCCAGTTGTAGTATGCGCAAGCGGGGTAATTGTAAACGAGATATGTTTCTTTTCACGCCTCAATTTCAATGTCCTAATTAAAAATTAAAAGTATACTTTTAAGCACAAAAATATAACTGCTAAATTACCTACTTCATAAATATCTCATAACAAATATTCATAATACTAAATTTCCCACACTTATTCGTCTGTTTAAAATTACAAATACTGAGGTGAAGGGATGATTGTAATCAACGAACTCTCTACTAACGTTCAATATGGAATGAGTGACATTATGAGCAGGTGCCATTGTAATTATGGGAAAGTGAAATTGTATTTTGACTCTCTTATTACCGTGTTTCCATTTAGTCCGATTCGATGTTTACATTTACGCAATATCCCTATTTTACACGAGTGTTTTGTTACAAATGTCGAATACCATTGACTGATAGTTTTATCGATATTTAGAACATCCTAAAAGCCAGAAATAACTCATTTAATTTTAACTATACACATTTTATATGTTATCTTATTAGATAAACCCTTTGTATTAAACATGTATCAAGACTTATTGCAATCATATTTAACTACATTTTAAAATGTACCTAATCAAAACTTATAAAAACAATCAGAGTAAAAAGCATTATTTCCATAAATGTTTAATTCGCCAGAAAATGTTACAACATTTTTACTACCTTCTTTTTCACTAACTAAAAAAAAGTGAGATTGTTTTGAGTGCGATTTTCTTTTTCGATTAAAATTTATCATCAGTTAGAACGAATTTAATTTTTCGTTGTCAATTATTTTCATGTCTTGCAATTTATCTCCCATTCCCACTTATTGACACTACAAAGGTATGAAATGTGTTTTTTACATTTTTCCTACTCTTCATCCACGAGTAAGAATATACTCAGAACAAAGTCTCTTGTGGTGGGCTCTAAGTTGTTGTTTCTTTCTCTAGAAGATTGTCTTCCATATTTTCGAACATTAATCGGAATCTTGAAACATCTCTTGTAGGACGGACAATTGTTACAATAATTCTAATTTTTGCTTCCTTCTTTTGCTTCTTTCTATTATTTGCATTGTGTCAGCTTTTGCCCTTTTTTTGTCAATCCCCTCTTGTTTCTTTGAAGATCAATCTTTAAGCGCAGAAGTAGGTGTAACAAGTCATACGAAAACCTCACCTTCTCACCGAGGAAACTAAGAAAAAATTAATAGAATATTATTAAAACGTAATTAATGTGATTAAGTGCAAGTTAATTCAGAAATACACATCTATTAACGACAAAACTGCGCGAAAATAATACCAAATAACTATGTTTACAAGTACCCCGGCCCTAGAAAAACGTGGGGTAAATGTAAATATGGAGTTATGACACCAACGAAATTCCTAGAAGATAATACCAATGATTTTCTGTAACTTTCAAATATTACTGACAATAATATATAACAAAAATAATGCACATTTCAATAATTTACATACTGTAGAGCAATTAACGCAGTGTAGTAATTCAAATTTCGACCTTCTGGAGAGCTCAATTGTCGTAAGGTTACATTGCTTCAACGGCTGGGTCCAAAAGCATGGGATTTTTATAATGCATTCACAGTCACCTTCTAGTTCTGGCCACCTTTATGTTCCTCTGACTCCCACAACAGCGGTCAGATCGGTTTCCCTTGTTTTCAATTCCCCCCCCCCAGACCCTAATATGGTTTACCCTTTATTATAATTGACAATTGGGGACAATAAATTTATTAGTTTGCATTCTGAAACCGTCATGACATCTTAATTAGTTTGCAATCTTTTGCGAAATATTGAGAGAGAAAAAACTTATTTCACTTCAATTCATCTCTTTCGAGTCAAAATTTTTAACAAACTCCTTGTTAGTGAGTTTCTACAATAATAAGCAATCAGTCGCAACCGTGGAACTTCAAGGTCCTATTTCTAATAGTTTTAGACAATTCACGTCATTTACGACAACCCACAAAATATTTTCACTCATTTTCTCACATTTAATTTGAAACATTAAAAAGAAACAGAAAATTAATTTTAGATACTTGGTTCAGAGACATCTCATAAATATATTCAGAGACATCTCATAAATATACAATGTCGTCAGCGCTAACGAATAGCTCCTGAAAGAATGTCTATCCCTGTACACTCACTAAGAAAGAGATGTCAAAAAATCCAAAAAGTAGTTTTTAGTCGTGTAAATTAGCAATATTTACGTAAAAAATGAGATTGTCCATGCGTGTTAACAGAGCATTGACGCCAGGGTAGATTTATGTAAAGGACTCTTACATTACGATGCAAATCGGGTTTTCACGTTGCCTACACAATTGGACTTATCCTTTTTTAACCTGCAGTACATTTCCATGGGACTGTCCATAACTTTTCCTCTTTTATCATATTCGAACTGTTACACGTATTCCTGTATTGAAATGTCTCTCGAAAAATTTAAATTTATTCGGAAAAGGTTTTAATATTAACAAACGTAATAAAACTAAACATTGATATCTATAGTTCCCGGATACGCTATAGATACGTCCCCGCTTCAACTAGCGCTGGCGGGGAGTTGCGTACAACAGAGAGAAGGATTGTTCACTCCGTGGCTCAACTCAGTTTAAGATATCTAAACCGGAAATTTTTAAATTGGAATATCTTTCTATGCATTTTATGACATTATTTCGAGCATCAAATATTAAAAAAGTTAAATGTTTATTTAATCTCGGTAACGATATTAAGTTTACACAGACATTATTTTAACTTCTTCGATATTTTAATGAAACTATTTTGTTCAAAAAAAAAATTGACTCTTTGCAAATTCGTTTCAAATAACTGTTTCTGGAATTTAAAGCTACGTGATTAATGTATCATCAAACAAATACAATAATCCATCAACTTGTTTAATATGATATTGTCTGCGTCTTATAAAAACTTGTATGGTTAAATATTGAAATATTGTCTACGTCCTACAAAAATTTAAAAATCGCTCAATATTCGTCAGTTTCTGATTAAAACATAATATTGAAGGGAAACAGAGCTTTTTCTGACCCTTCTAGTCTCGTGGATGTCGAGTTCTGGAAGCGTTTTAAACTATTTTCAATGTTTTCCAATGCTGTATGTGAGTGCATGTTAATTTTGTACCGTCAATAAATCGAGATCTCATGTAAATTTCACCTCTGAATTGGAAAATTTTCATTATTCTCGAACGTATTTAATAACCGCTAAGCTCTTGACTTCGATGGAGGAAATAAGCACGTGTGCATCTTGAGTAAGCAACAAAACATAATATCATTATGTCAAAACTATTCATAAAGGAAATTTGTTTACACTTGATACAAGACATTAATCATCGAAATTTGCTCTAAATATACCAGTATACCCTAACTCAAACTTGAATGGCTCATCAAAGCTTCAGATGTTACACAGATGTGATGTTAAATAATTTGGGTCATCTGATACCTATTAATCTAATTTCGCCACATAAGTGAATATTATCTGCAAAAATCAAAATATCAAACTTCGAATTTCATGTATTTTAAAGAATCGGGATAATATTATCATCCCTCTCATTTCCAAATAGAACTATGTCGTGAATTTCCTACAGGGAAATGAACAAAAACTAATATAAAACCAAGATTCAAAATATTTTTTTAAATAATCCATATTCAGAATTAATTGACTCAACGCATTTTAAGTATTTTGTGAATTATAAAAACCTTTTACATGTCAAATTACATGTTTCTGACAAACTGTTAGTTTTGCAAGTTTTACTACTGAAATGGTTTTTTTTTCTTTGCTCTCGTTAGATTTTCAAATTAAATACACGATTTATAACGCGATTTGATTTTCTTTCCTTAGCATGTTGAGTCCCTTATTTAATGTATGCATGTTAGAAATCATTTGAAACCACCGAAAACTGGCAAACATGCAATTAACATATTTGAGTAATGCGTGTCATCGCGTATTCACTCATCCGAAGTCAGAGCCTGAGGCGTCGTGAGTCGGGGTGGCCCGCAGGGATCTGGCCCCGATTCTCTGCTTCATCCCCCGCCACTTCCCATGCAGCGCTGTTTCCCTGCTGGCCTCCGGGCGCCAGGTGCCGCGCTCCGTGGAGCTCTCAATCTATCAGGCGCTTTCCCGATTGCAGTGCCGACGCGCTGCAGATGCGCAAGCTGTAACACACACACACGGAGAAAACTCTTTATGGAGTTTCGCCTTCCATGAGGAATTTCGATGACATAATGGAAGAATGGAAGTTTACGTTTTCCTTGGACTACACAACTAATTGGCAACGATCATTAAGAAGTTTAAGCTCTTCCCAATCAGCAATTTACATTCATTTAACTCCTCTGACTCCTAATTTACACTAGCATAGATATATTTTATTTCAAATATCTGTCTTCTGTTTCAATAATGTAACCGAATTTGTTTGAATTTAGTGACAGTGGAATATTATTTTTGAATGTCTGTATTAGTGCAACCCTGACTAATTGACTGAACATCAAATTATCATTTGTTTGAGCCACTCAGTGAAGCACATCGTGACCATTTCTTTGAAGTTGAGGAGCAATAGCCGAACTCCGTGGGACTCTGGGCGAGGGAGAGGGATATGCGCATCTTCGCAGCCGGCGGTGAAAAGATTTAAATTTTGAAATTTATTTTACTTCAAAAATTATTATATTACTAAATTATACAATTTTACAACATTTTCAAAACTCCTATACTTCACAATGATTTTGACATTCATAGGAATAAGTAAATACCGAAGGAAAAAATAAAGAAAAATATTATGGAAGAGAGAAATATGGTTTACAGGATAATAAGAAGAAACACATTTGTTTGAACAAACGTTCAAACGAACTTACGTGTGTTTGAACATACCTTCGATGGCACCTGAGGATGGCGGCAACCTTCTACTGAAACGTTGTGGCATATAATAATAAATAATTGTCTACATAAAAGGTCGGTTTAATAATTTCAATTTAATTCTGATTGCAGACGTGAATTATATCAATACGAAAAATTTTATCATTTCATTGATATGTTATTTTTGTCACTCGCGGGTTTGATTACTTAATCTTCAATTTAGAATAAATTAAAGTAACTAACCATTAAAGATGGCATGAATCATCCAAACATGAGTGACGATGTTATGTAATTAATTATAAATACGATACAAAAATGCATTTGTTATTCCGTATCAATTTCACAAAAGTGTCACAGTAATCACGCACACCCTGGGAAAATTCATAGACATTGACTTGTTATACACAAATTGTGGAGGTCATTTACTGGCAACCCATATTTTTTTATGTTTAGTTGGCAATTGTGATCCCTGTTGGTTTTATACGATAAATATTTCATGACACCATTTCCTTCTCTAAACTGTTGTGTTTACAGTCGTGTTTGGCGTATAGTTGCAAAGCCCATGCAATATTGTCATGAATATAATTGTTTGTTTAAAATTTTCTTATATTTTTGAGAGATGAAAGTAAATAAACCGTTTAAGTGAAATACATATTATGTACTGTATTTATATTATGAATTTGTAAGTATATTTATTGAGATGAAAATTACCGAATCATTACAAAATTTATTTAATATTAATTTCGAATCTATCAATGCAGGAAAAAAAATCATATTTGCCAACGCTCAAAAAATATCTCCACAAGATTTTAATATTTTATTTATTATTTTAACATTTTAATACTGAGGATTCGTAAGTTTATTTTACGTACAGTACTTTAATATCCACGGCCATTAGATTTCTCCTATGGTGTCCGTTGACCGACCAGGTTATTGTCTGTCACGCTACCAAATTACACCATTCCAGTGCAACTCTGTGTTTTATACGTGGTTGTGAACGAGCGTCCGTTTCCCTCCGTGCGATCTCGCTGTTTTTTGTAAGTTCCAATAGAGCGACTTCGCGGAGAAACTGCTGTTTCTGTCCGACCGCCCGTGTTGCCCGCGGATCAAATCGAGCTGTTGGCCTCCGAATACGTTTTGGCCACAGCGGCTGCTGGAATAGACTGACGACGTACCTATTCTCGGATCTGCGTTACCGTCGCATCCGTTCATTATTTTACTTTAATTAAAAAGTTATTTTAATTCGGAATGGTAACTTTTTGTCCCAGCACACTTAACCAACTCCCAAAAAAAGATGTAGTACTGCATGGCTGATTAAAATGCACTTCCCATTTTTCACGTGTATGAGACTTGCAAATTGTTGGAGAGATCTGATAAGACTGTAAATGGATAGAGTTGAGGAAAGTGCTCCGTTACCGACTACCTTAGAATTTTCGAATAAAAATCAAATTTTAATGAAATCAGTAGCCTCTTTATTCATTTCACGTTTTAAAAGAACTATGCTTATTTTTTATTAAAATCAGTACTTTTTTTAAGAACAGAGTTAAATCTTCACTGGTTCAAGAAATGTTCTTCCAATATCGGTCAGTCACAATTTTAATAATATAGTTATGCCATTTGATTTTACATGATAAAAATCGAATCAAAATTACTTTATAAGTAATTATTTTACCAAACAAACCCTCTAAGTAATGTGTTGAAGGCTTTTAATCTCGGGGCTTATTGGAGAAAAATCGGGATGACGCCAGTGAAATGACGAGTTCATTACTATATTATATGAACTATACGAACATATTACACTATATGAACCGCACGAGGTTATAAATGTCCGCAGCATATTGTGTGTAGATGTTGGAAATGTTTTACTCGTTAGTCTGTCCTTAGAGAATAAAGAAAAGAAAAGTAAAAATACAATAAACTAGTCACCTCAAAAACATGAATAGACGTTTAGTAATAACTCCTAGCGTGCCCACAAATCACAATCGCATTGATTCAGTCACGGCATCCATAACACTAAACAAAATTTGACGTGCCCGGAATATAATGTCAGGCAATATTTATTCTTACATATGATACCCTTAAACCTCTGTTACTTTGCAACAGTTTTGAAAACTAGAATTGGTCGGACTCTCCCCTATATTCCATTTTACCGTGCCATACAAAAAAATTACCATTATCAATCATTTCAAATTTTTGAAAACATGTTTTTCTGGCTCTTTGACCCGCATAAGAAAGGATTCTCATCACTACAAATTTAAGGATAACCTTTAAAAAAAATTTGCACAGAAAAGAACTAAAAAAACAAACTGTCATCATACAATGCCACATTTTATTCTTAGTTATTAATGCAAAAATGAATAATGGAAACCGAACTTGGAAGACTTCTGTTACATCTTTGAAAGGAATTCTTCATTGCGAATTTTGATTGGAAACAGCCTCTTAAATGCTTTCTTTTTAACTCTCCGGCTTCTTAGAAGGGTCTCTGTGAGATGGTGGTAATTTCTTTTGCATTTGTCATTTTATATATAGACTAATTTCTGAATTTCATTGTTGATATTACAAAGGAAATGACTTCAGTTAAAAAGAGAAAATATAGAGATTAGACATTGTGAATATATCCATAAGTACTTCAAAATCTTTATCTGTAATAAATAATTATACAAGGCAACATAATTTTGGGGTTTGGAGGATTTTAAATGTTCTTTAATATTTCGTCGTTTTAAAAAAATTTAGAAATTTGTTAAATTAGTTCTTTTTCTAGCACTACAGGCAAGTTTATTTTTTATAAACTGATTCAAAACTGCTTAATTAAAACGACTATTGTTGAAAAATGAACCATCAGACAATACAATATGCTATATTAGTCCAAGAGCCAGGGATTTTGACCTGGAAAAAATTCCCAAGTGCAGTTTCTTGGTAGTACATTTAGAAAAAAATTGGTCTACATTCGGATATTTGCCCCTTTGCTGTGTGGATTTTTGCCTTATTTCGTGGCGAATAAATAAACCAGCATGCCACCTCGTGATGTAAAAGTACTAAGCAGATGCACAATAGAGATATCAATACCTTTAACCCACATTGCGTAATATCTATTTTAGAATTTTTCTGTCCTGATTCGCATGTAAGTTTTTGCTGTTAGGTACAATTTACCCTCATTTATAATTTTGCACAATTTATACAAATACACTACGTTGACACTCTATGTTGATGATATCTTAATTTATCCGCGATACTAAGCGATGATTCGAAAAAGCGCCTTTCATTTAAATTCATCATTTTAAAATCAAAATTTCATAAAATCCTATCTTCGTGAGCTTGGACAAAATTAAAACAATGTCCGTCACTCCGGTCAACGTCGCATATATTGATGGATTTGAAATCAAAGTTTAATTGAATTGTAGTAAATTCATAAACATCGCCAACCCATATCTCTATCTTGTCTCTATCTCTCATCTGGAGAACATTGTGTGTGAGAGAGAGCACGTGCGGTAAACACTCTAGTCCCTTTAAATGTTGAACAGCGTTACGACGTTTGATACTGCAATTATGGTGCTTGAAAACGCTCAAAAGGAAGTTTGAGAAAAATAATATAAGGCAAATATTTTGAAACAATTTACTGTGTTTCAGAAAAATATAAGTTTCATTCCCTTAGGAAATCATAGCGTGAAAAATCACGTGGGGTCTGCGATACAGGAGCGTCGTGGAACCGTCTGCTCTCTCGGGGTGTATTCAGTGATCGTGGGGGATCTGTGCCACACGCCTCCCATTAAGAACAGAAGGACGCGCTCTACGGCATTCGGTTTCCAAACATTTAAACCAATCGCTGAAATGTTTCTATTTGATCATTCGGTTATAATAATTTTTAATATATTTAAAAAATTTCTACCTTTAAATTAATATCTTAGTTATTGACAAATATTGAATGGTAAGCAGTAAAATTATTCTTAATTACACTAAAAAGAAACCATAAACATTCACGTTAGCAAATTGGGACAGTCTGCAAAATGGGGTTCCATATGAACAACTGCATAGAACTGCATCACACGGGTCGGCAGGAGAGCAAAAACGTGTCCAGTCTCGTGTTCTACATGAATTTCTTCTTGCCGTCCTCACCACTTTAAAGCCTGCCACATTTTGAATCCTGATAAATCTTTAGTAAAATCCTCGCTGCGTGTTGATATCGATATTGAGGGCGTGTGTGCAATATTTGCAGGATCTATTTAACGTTGGTGTCTAATCAGTGAAGAAGTGCACAACTTGTAATTGCAGTGATTGTGCGAAACACGCTCGGAAGCGCGCATTCAGCGCTGGACGGTACAGATATACGGATGTCCGTAATGCCTGATTGAAGCTGGATGAATACGTTTACCAATAATATGGAACGATATATTATTTGAAGTGAATTTTTTTAGTATAACCCCTCATGAAAATATTGCAAATATCCCAGCGGTTGTGGTTATTAGTTATTATCGAGTCCGTTTTTTTTTTTTTTTTTTTAGAGAAACGTCATCGTAGGAAGAAACAGTTATTTTCCAACCAAAGTTGTGATGCACCTCAGAACTGTCCCCAAAAGAGATGCATCTTATCCTCTAGTTGACAACATAATTACATCGGTGAATGAAATCTGTGTTCATCATAATTATATCGATGAAAAACATCAAGGATGAAAGTTGTTGAGTCATCAAATGAAATGGAAATTTTTGTACGATTTGAACAATCTCCCTGAAAAAGAAGAGATGAAAAAAAATTTCGAGTAACTCCTGGCTCACGTCACAATCACAGGATTTGTGATGTGAACGCCAAAGTGCGTATAACGAGTTTCTTCATGTGTGGTCAATTCTTAAGAAGGATAAGAAGTCAACTCCATTAAGTTGGAGATGGCAAAAGGCAAAACCCGAAGAGATTTTCTAACAAATCTTTGGATAAACCTTCAAGTTTTATTAAAAATATCCGTCACTATAACCAGCGCTAAATGAAGTTTCAGCAAACTGAAGTAGATCAAAACATAACTTAGATCAACTCTGACTGAGGAACCACTCGACGGTCTGGGGATCCTTTCCATTGAAAATGGAAAGGCAAGAAAATAGGAATTTAAAGACGTACAGTGTCACTTCCTTCATTCTGAAGCTAGGAAAATACAATTTGCCATCTAATTTACTTAGGTAGTTAATCTTTATTTTAACGTCTTTAGTGTCATACGTTCATTTTGTTTCGGAGCAGGTGTAGGCAACGTACTTTTTTGTTCTTTACGACTATGGTGTTAAGTTTTGTGATTTTCATACTGAAAGTAAGTTAAAGTAAGTTATTCTTGTATTTTCCTTTTTCAGATAATCTACATTTTGCATTCTTCTCCGCGAATGGGTCCCTTAGGACCAAGAGGAATCGACACTTATTGGCCTTCCTTTTAGCTTAGTAATCCGTCATATGCAACGAATGGGTCTGTTTTCGTTGCTCAGACCATGTATTTTGTTTGGTCTTCTTTATCTTCTCAAACCCCGTGATTTTGTAATTTTTCTAATTATATCACGATGTTGTAAATTTGGAGATCCTAATTCTTCAAGGTCCCTTTCTGTTTGTTTGTACCAATTCAGTCTGGTTATTTTATTTTTCAAAAATCTGTGAATCTGGTGAGTTAACCTGTTGGAATCTAGTCTTTCTAAATGTCCCATAAATTGGATTCTTCGCATTTGCATTGAATCTGTAATTTTGGGAATTTGTTAGTACATTTCCTCGTTTGAATTCGGATAATTTATTTTATTCTTGATGTGGGCTTTGATCACTGTTTGGTAGTGGCAAATTTTACAGTTTCATGACAAGCATTTTTTGTTAATTGAAATGCTGTTTCCATTCTCTGAATTCTTGCTTTTATAGATTTCTTTTCATTACAATTTTCAGTAATCCATTCTCCTAGGTATTTGAATTCTTTAATGCGGGATACTTAGTTATTGCCAATTTTAAGTTCCCGTTGTTTTCATATGTCAAAAATTTCGTTTTTTTCAAATGAAATTTGTAATCCGATTTTTGCTGTTTGTTCTTGTAATGTTTCAAGTTGTTTTTGTGCATCTGGAATGTCTTTTGCAATTTTTCTCATCTGTAAAGGCTAAACAATCCAAACTCACACCTCTGAATTTTGGTTCTGGTCGATGTGTTTTCCCCAGCCGATCCCTGCTTTTCTCCATTCTCTTACAACCTTTTCCAAGGCGCAGTTGAAAAGTGGAGGAGAAAGACCGCCCCCTTGTCGTACTCCCGCGTCTATTTTAAATGTTTTGCTTTAATTTAATTTTAGATTTGGCCTCTGTAAGTGCTTCCTTTATGATGTTTGTTGTTAAATATTTAGTTCAAATTCTCCTAGTGTTTCGAAGAGAGATTCTCGGTCTATGCTGTCATGTGCCTTTTTAAAGTTCACAAACGTGATAACATACTTTTTATTTCATCGAGTTTTTCATATTAATAATTTGTTCTGCACACGATCTTCATTTTGATTTTCAGTAATTGTTATTTTTATGACTAAATCTACATTACCGTAATAAAGATAAAGCGTCTCACTACAAGTCTTTTGTTTGTGAATTTAAAGGTTGGATTTATTTTAAAGTGTTCCAATTCTCTGTAATATAATTGGGACAGGAATGATTGAGAAGGGTTTTGCTGAATTTCGCCCCGGGCGCCTGTGGTTCTCAGGACGCACTGTGTTCAACTGTATATTATTACTCTAAAAAATAATTCTCACTGTTCGAATTACAAATAATACAAAGTAGAAAAAATTCACGGTTTTGTCTATTTTCTTTTGACACCGTTAAAATGTATCATTTCAAGATGTGAGTCATAGTTTGTTTTCGATACTTTAACTTAATTATGTTTAAAAGATTAATATAGGTGTAAAAAGGATATTTCTCAAATGCTGTTTCTGCATTTAAACAAAGAAATAAAAATTATTATCTCAACCAATTTGTTAATAACTTCTTACAGTGCGCAGCTGCTCTAAATATTCATGAATTAGGGAAAAAGCATTAATTGTAAATTTGAATAAAACTTATGCATTTTTAATTTTATTTTATTTTTGAATAGTTTACCAAAAGAGGCAACTAAGGAGGGTTACTTTTTACGTAGTCAAAAGTTTTGAAAACGAGAGAAAACTTATTCTTTTTTTGTAACTCAATGTGCTGATGTTGGGATGGATTTTCACTAAGGGGTGAATGTCAAAATTATTGCAAAATTACTCATATACTGATACTGACACAAATATTTTATCCAAACTATACCATGAAGACATATTTAAGTGTAAAAAATGATATGTGTGAGTTCCGAGCTTACACATTGTGATACGGGTTTCTTACTTTTTGTGACATATTTGGAGTTGATATTTAAGTAAAAAAATCAACTTAGATATAAAGTAGATTTTAATACATTTCACCAATTTATTCGTTATTACTTTGAATAAAACATACGCAATATTAAGTGATATAGCAAATTTTCTTCACAAATTGCCTCACGCGCTGTCTCATCTGTGTGAACGTGTGAAGTTGAAGAAACCAATTGCGTAGGACGCGCATGGGTTCCGAACTGTACGATGCTCACACGTCGTTCCTCAAGCAATTTTATGCATCAAATACATTAGAACCATAACAATGTAGTATTTCCCTTAGTTTGGTAAGAAGGAATAGTGACTCAAATCGGGAAAGGGTTTATTACTATTTTTAAGTATATTGCACCGTTATTTAACCTCCAAATCATGTACATTTTTTAAATGGGTGATGTAGTTATTCTGTTAATAATAAATTATCATTAATAATACTGTGTGAATCTTTATAACCTATTGAGTAGTTTTTTTCAGTTTTCTATACATTGTTAAGAATTATTGTGATATAGTACATTTTCTTAATATATTATACATTTTGAATACAAATTTCTGTTAAAATGTGATGGGCTGGCGCGCCATCATGCTGGAAACACATCGTCCGACGGATATGCAATGGCACATCCTCCAAATGTTGCACCAGTACGTCTTGCAGTAGTTCAAGTAGATGTGACCCATTAGACGGGGCGCTAGAATACACAAGCCAATCAGATGACCATGGATAATACCAGCCCACACATTAATACCGAAACTGTGTTGAAATCGATGGGTATGTGTGGCATGAGGGTTTTCCTCATTCCAAATGTGGTTGTTACGACAGTTGAGCAGACCCTCGTTTATGAAATGCGCTTCATCTGTGAAAATAATGATCAAAGGAATGTCTGGAATATCGACACAACGATGTAGGAACCACACGCAGTAATCGGAACGTGGCGCAAAATCAGCTGGACCCAATGACTGCACACTCTGGAGGCGGTATGGGTGAAGTTGCTGTAGATGGAGAACTCACCAGACGCTGCTCTGGGATACATCCACGGCACCTGCGATGTTGCGGGTACTCGTATACGGGTTCTGGTCGACCAACATCCGACCAACATCCGACCCCTCCTTCCTAGCACATGACGCAATGAGTGGCCTTAGACTTACTCTCCATGATGACGGACCAAAAGACATTCACTATAGTAAACACTATATCCTATTATTCTATATACTATATAAGAGAAACACCCATGACAGCAATACATTTTGCAACCAAAAAGTATGACGACAATCCAAACATCCTGTCATCGAGGTCATGAAGAGGACGTTCGAAGTAAAAGTTGCGCATCAATGCCATTCAAAAATATATAAAGACAACAATTCTCCATCAAAATATTCAGTATGCCTTGTGCTCTGTGTGGACACGGTCGTGTTTCCTGCCTCTGCTCATCTTGTACGCCATCGCCTCCACATACGCTTCAAGACATCTGCATCAAATACGCATCAGTACTGGAAGAACTCACACTGGAGTTAGAACAGGTAATAACTACCAACAAATCTATTATTAATACTACTACTTACAATGGAGACATGGCTATGGGAGAATCAATCAGCGGATCACAACACATATCCTCAAATAACGAGTGCAACAACGAACCGAATATTTCGCTTACCACCTCACCGGTACACCATTCAATTCCAATGTGTAGACAACACAAAAAATAATATAGAACCTTCTGAATTCTATGCTCATTTCATTTTAATTCAAATTCGTTATTTCGAGAAGAAAAATGGATTCGTTCTTATGGGTGATACCAATATGGGAAAATCTCTCGTTATGGAAAGTTTATTGGAAACCATACAACCTACGACTATCACTAAATCAAAAGATAGATCAGCGTTTCATTTGGATCAATTACCCATAAGCTCTGCAATATTATTCAATGAACCATGGATCACACCCGATAACGTTAGAGATTGGAAACTGCTGTTAGAAGGAAAGCGAATAGACATTGATCAAAAACATTCAGATAAGGAAAAAGTACTTCGGCAGATGATTGTGATTACAACAAATACACCATGAAATTATAGGCTTACAGAAAATGAGTCAGAACCACTTTATGAAAGAATATTTACATATAAATTTAAACATGACATCCCTCAATATTTAAATAGTAAACGAATCCATTATTCTTCTCGAAATAACCAGTTTGAATTAAAATGAAATGAGTATAGAATTCAGAAGGTTCGATATTATTTTTTAGAAAAAGATTTTCAATCCATTGTATGTGAGGAATATTAAAATAAGGTTATGTTAAGAGGTGTTCGTTTAAAAACGTAAAATAATGTTTATTACGTAATACTTCTTTTGTTTCAGCTTTAGTCATTTGACATAACATGTTGATGTAGGATTTTATTGCAGTTCCGTGTTCTTTTAAGAGTCTAGTTTTAATGTCGTGAGGTACAAGCCTTAAGTATTGCTAATAAGATTGAAAGGAATATTGTTGTTTAATTTCTCTAATGCATCAATGAGATTATGCCTATTTTCAGAAATTAAATTCTTATCTAAGTTACACAATGTTTTATTTTCTTCGGCATAATTTTGGCAGATTTCTTCCTTGATGGCAATGTCGGTTTCAGTTGAATTGAATGGTGTACCGGTGAGGTGGTAAGCGAAATATTCGGTTCGTTGTTGCACTCGTTATTTGAGGATATGTGTTGTGATCCGCTGATTGATTCTCCCATAGCCATGTCTCCATTGTAAGTAGTAGTATTAATAATAGATTTGTTGGTAGTTATTACCTGTTCTAACTCCAGTGTGAGTTCTTCCAGTACTGATGCGTATTTGATGCAGATGTCTTGAAGCGTATGTGGAGGCGATGGCGTACAAGATGAGCAGAGGCAGGAAACACGACCGTGTCCACACAGAGCACAAGGCATACTGAATATTTTGATGGAGAATTGTTGTCTTTATATATTTTTGAATGGCATTGATGCGCAACTTTTACTTCGAACGTCCTCTTCATGACCTCGATGACAGGATGTTTGGATTGTCGTCATACTTTTTGGTTGCAAAATGTATTGCTGTCATGGGTGTTTCTCTTATATAGTATATAGAATAATAGGATATAGTGTTTACTATAGTGAATGTCTTTTGGTCCGTCATCATGGAGAGTAAGACTAAGGTCACTCATTGCGTCATGTGCTAGGAAGGAGGGGTCGGATGTTGGTTGGACTAATGCCCGTGTATGACGTAGGATGTCATGGGCATATCTCTGAAGTGCATCCAATGGATGCCATTCCTTTTCCACGTCACCAGTGCGGCGTGTCCGGACACGACCACAATCGGTTCTTTTAGCCTTGAAGGTGCCAGTTTCCCGAAGCCGTTGTTCCAATCTTGCAAAAATTGCATTTGATGGACGGGCACGACCCGGAAATCGTTCGTAATACAGGCGTTGTGCTAATCGACTATTTCGTCCACTTCCATAATATATGAGCAACGTGTCGGTGTACTCGGAAAACGTGTACTCCACCATTCTGTAATGCACCGTCTTTCTCGATCGCTAAGTGGCAACTGATGTAAATGCACAACAATTCATTCGATTGTTTCCTAATGACACGTGATATGACGTCACACAAGACATTACGTGACACGAGACACCGTCCTCTGTCAATGTGTATTGCTTTCCATCGTTGAAAGTCGTTATCTTCCAAACGGCGCATTTCCGGACATAGGTTTATTAACAAATATTGCTGTTCTGAGTCCCCTCTACAACATCTATAATTGTGTAATAGGAATTGTGAATCGGCCTGTATACTCATTTATTTGACGAAAATTGATCGCTGAATAAAAAGTTATTCTTTTGTTTGACGTAAATAAATGACGAATAAAAAGTTATTATTTTATTCGACAGTCATCTATGGACAAATAACAAGTTATTCTTTCATTGGACGAAAATAAATAATAATAAAAAGTCATTCTTTTATTTGACAAACATTGAATAACTAATTATTCTTTTATTTGACGTAAATGAATGACGTTATACAAGTTATTTTCTCATTATGTCACAATAAATAAAAGATAATATGTTCTTTTATTTTGATATTTTATTATGTATACAAAAAGAGCCCTCTTAATTATCGGTTTCTATTTTGTTGTCTGAGTCAGAGATTCTGGATTGTGCACTTACCATTTTTATTCCTATCCATTTTATCCATTTCAAAGTACAAAATAGAAAATTCCAAAATATTATTTAAGTAGTTGGCTATGTCTACACACAAAAACCAAGATTATATTTCATTTAGTTCGCGAGTTATAGCGAAAATATTATATCATGCCATTAGCGCAAATGACAAAATCCTGAAAACAGTTTAACCCCTTTATACACAAAACACACTTAATGAAACATCGAAGAAACGAAAATAATGTTTCTAGATATTTAAATTAACAACGTTAAAGTGCAAGAACAGAGATAACTAACTCGAGAAATATAGGAAGAACAGCAAAATTTCGATAAAATATATATAGTTTACATAAGTTCGCCTTTTAAAAATCATTTCAACTTCAAAAGATCCTGTTCATAGTGAGTCTGTAAAAATATCTTGTCAATTTACAGTCCCTTCTCTAACATTATTTTCAGAGCGTTGATGAATGAATGAGTCATTCAGTCAGTGAGTTAGCTACTCTCGACGATGCCACTTATATTGTTAGATTTTAATGTGCTTTTCTCGCTATTTGACAACTCTTCGGTTTATTTTTTCATTAAATACGTGAAAATAATTCACGTGTATATCCTTGTTCTTAATTCCTTGGTCGATGGGATTTGTTTCTCCGAAGAAGATGAATAAGCGTGTTAAAAGGCGATGGTGTCATCTGAGGTATTATTACGTCAGTGAAAAGGGGTGGGGGTGAGCAGGCGACGTGGTAAGCGCACACGTCGCTGCTACTCACGGGAACGCAGTGCGCGCCTTCGTTTGCGACACGTCCAGCGCCCTCTACTATCACCGGGGCCATCGCACACTCGTTTTCGCCTCCAGCGCCTCGCTCGCTCACACTGCGACCAGCTCCATTCATTAGTTCTTTATGAAGAAGAGCTTCATATTTTATTATATCCAGTACTTTTTTCTGGGAAAAAGTTCACTCGGCACTTTCCAAATATAGAATACTGAATTTGCAGGGAACGGTTTATTTGGAATAATATTTAAACTACGAGGAAACTGGTTGCGGTAAATTATAACCGTCGTCTCGGATGATGGCATATGGCTTCGAGTGCGCAGTAGTCGTAATAGAACAGGCAAACGGATTTGAACCTACGACGTCTCATTTTAAAGGTTTTATAAGATATAATATTTGCTAATTTAACAGTTTTGTCTAGGATCAACATCAGAGTCACCAGATGAAAATACAACACGAAAAATCGCAAATTTCGCATTTTGAGGGCATATTGCAAATAAAGTTGACCATCTCTACAATCCTTCAAAAGACGTGGAGGGTCTTAGATTTTTGAATTTTACTCGATAATACTACTCCTTACCTTCAAATTTTTCCTCCTTTTACTACCCATTGCCTGACCTTCAAGAGTAGCAGGTGACATTGTACAGTGAATAGCGTCAAAACTCTCCCGGACGCCACCGGGAGCCGACGATTTAGATGTTTCTTACGTATTTTACCTTCTATAGAGATAAAATGATCAACAGTTATTGTTTGGAGGTTCATTCACATTTTCCAAACTAAAAAAAAAAAAAAGCGAGTTTGGTTCAATCAAATCAGGAATTTTGTTTTCCAGTATTTCATGTGAGAATAGAAAAACCACATAATCGTTTCTAAACATTGACAAACAGCATTTTTTAAAAAATTTATTTAAATCTTATTTTATTTAATAGAACTTCTTACAATGTCACAATTAGAGCAGATGCTGACAGCCGAGGAGAAAAGAGAACTGTTTTTAACGTATGAAACGGTGGCGACGACAATAGTTGAAACTGAAAACACATAGAATACTATAATATGTAACACAACCTATAGTCCAGAATATTACTTAATCTAGTTCACACGAAGGTACTTCCAAAATTTTATGTGACAGGTTCTTAAGGACGAATGAGTAGACGTATCGAGCTGGATTGATATGTTTTATGATGCGTTGGATATCAACCGATGAGAGTTTACTTTTAGATATTTCCTAAAATTTATTTTTCCTCTGAGATGCACAAAACGCTGCATTCTTAAGTTTTGGAAAATATATGCATCTGCTATGGTTCATCATTTAAGTGATCAGAGATTATATTAATTTCGAAAAATCTATATACTTGTATGTAATAATATTCCACTAATTTTACATAAATAGTCTGTGTGTGTACAGGTACAACACACGAAACTTGAGAACAAGTCGCTCTAAGTGTCCATTTGAATAAATATATTTCTCTTCTATATACTACTTAGATATTATTGTTTGGATAAACATGGAAATGTTCCTTGAAAGCGTTTATTTCAACATAATTTGCAAAAGTTAAAGCCCAAAAGTTAAAGCCCATAATGCCCAAAAGTTAAAGCCCAATTTCGACCAGAAATCAAGAAAATAATGTTGAAATAATCTCTGTGAAACAAAATAAAATGTTATAAAGATATTTCATCTCCTATAAGTCTACCAACCCCTAGGGGATTACATCTAGTAAGTACATGTTTGGCGAACACGGGACCCCGAGCTGAGTCAAACATTACTTCCAGTTACTTGTGCTATGCTCCTTCCTTTCTCTTTCTTGACCTTCCTTGGTCATCTCTTGTTCTTTTCGATCCCGACGCTATTAAGGCTAGGGTATCTTTCATTTTCCTCATTTTTCGCCCCCCCCCCTCATTTTTTTTCCTATATGTTTTGATGTATGTTTTGAGATATGTTATGATATATTCTAATTCAGGAAGGTTTTTAGTGGGTATGGTTGAGTCATTCGGCGAGTCCCACACGCAGGGAGAGTCATGTTGGCTCTCCCTAGTGCGTAACTGCATTTTCCCTACCTGTACAGAATTTTAGGGCTCTAATGACCTCGATATCGACGAGCCGTAAAACCCCACAAAAAATACGTCTACCAAAAAATAAATATATATGTTGATTGCAATTCTAACGCTTTGGCGGGTGACGAACCACCGCTGTCGGCGTTGGCGGTTCGGGGAAAATCAAAACTGACGCTCCCCATGCGTACACTGTGACACGACTCCATCCGCCGCTTCTGCCGGCGTGACGATGTAGAAGCTCGGTGGCTCGGTAACGTATCGCTGGCCATATCGTCTCGATTGTCTGTCGACGACAATGATCCGTCACACGCTTTCAGGCGCCACAGCTTAAACAATGACTAGTTCAGAGAAAAATCAAGTTGGGGGTAATTACGATTTAATAACTTTTTTGTGCGGTGTATTGTATAATACTCTTGTCTTTCGGTCATCCATTTCCTCAATGTAATAGGCTAATTAAAATGACCTATTAATTTAGTCTGCCAGTGAATGTTTCAGAGAAAACATTTACTATATTAATACCTAGATGCCCCCATCTTCTGTCATGGACCTTAGCCGTCTGAGACATCGGGCAATGCAAGTGAGAGTCAACTTTATCGCAAACGGAAAGGCCCCACAGAAATCGGCTTCGAGGTCTTTGCCCGACCACATTATATATGTATCTAACCACACGACATATCTCTAAATTAAGTAACACTACCGTCTTCCAGTTATTAAAAACATAAACAGGTAAGAAAAATAGAGAAAGAAACACAAAGTCACTCGCATATTAAACGAATGGGTTTCGGTTTCCAACCTTCATCAGTCACGTAGAAAATGTTTCATATAATATGTGAGACTGGAAATTTTTCATATAATATGTGAGTGACATTTATGTGTTCCTTTCTCTATTTTTTATTATCTTTTAACGTTTTTAGTATATATTTATATCTATTATCTTATATATGTACTTCAGAAATTGGTATGGATCAAGGCATTTCGAAGCTGGCTTAAAGTTAAAATCAAGATGAGTTTGAGTCTATGATTTCTGTTTCGTGACTACCTTGCCTTATTTCAAAATTCCTACGAACGATAAACTTACTTTAACTACTACCAATATTTTCAAGAATAAATGGAATATAATTATGGAACGCACCAACAGTATCGCCTTGCCACTGAATATTTATACTATTTTCATATTACCATTTTTGTACCTATTCATATTATCTATTTTCATAGTACCATTATTCATCATTTTTGTGTTATTCAGTGGAATAAAAATTTAATTATGACTATACTGAACGTTGAAGTGATATTATATGATAAATACGTTTGATATTTATAAGGACGCCAGTATAAATTTTTCCCGGGTGGGGTGAGACAACATGGCGTTCAAGGAGAATATCCGGAAAGAATGGAAATTTTCGTGAACTAAGTGATACACTTTTGTGTTTTAAAATGTATCGCAGTGAAATTTGCAGTCAGGAATTCCCATGTATTATCAAGACACTCCAGTATTGGGAGGCTACTGAGCCCTCCTCTTCTCGCTCAGTCACTCATAAAATGTCGAGGGATGAAAAGTTCGAAGAAGTCAAGCAAAAATAAGACATTTCAAGATTTCGGGGAGAGCTAGTCTCACTTGTACAGTCTCAATATTGTACACTCCAGTAGCTGAGTTTAAAAGTCACCCACAGCTGAAGACCCACCCCCACTTCCTTTGAAGAATGTGTGTTTCAGATGTTCCAAAACAACTCATGACTGTGTTATAAGTAGTAAAAGATTTTCTCATTCTGTCATCATGCAAAAGGCCTTTTCGGCCGCATGGCGGCCATCTTCAGTGCTGGGTCCTTTGGCCAGCGGTGGCTGAAAGCCGAAAAGGCCTTTTGCATTAATAAATGATGACAGAATGACAAAATGTTTTACTACTTATAATGAACATCAATCTGTCAACATCACACGAATTCCTCAAATTATGACTGTGTGTACTTGTCCAAGGAACATGGTTACGTGTTGTTTCTCCAATGAAAGAAATCTCCTTCAACATTTCACCCCTTTTGGAAAATTCTTTTCTCACTTTTCAATCGCTTAATTCGTGATAAAAAGCGTTACATTTGGTGTCATTAGATGTGAGCAGTACTCTTGAATAAAACATTTACGAATTTTCATCAAACCACCTGGATTGAGGGGGTGTCCACCTCCATCCCCTCTATCACCTGAGCAGTTGCGAGAAAATGTTTTACGCGAATAAGATAGGGAGTTGTTGGGCGTATTCTCACACAAATGTTAAAGCTGATCGGTCCAACAGTTCGTTTTTTCATAAAAACAGACAAAAGTGAAATCTTGCACCCTTATTTTTTTACCTGTAAAACATATTGTAATAGCATTGCGACTTTCAGTCTGTAAGAAGTACATGACCTAACTGCAATTGACGTATAACGTGCAGATTTTTCTTACGGTGAAAGTAGGGTATACATCCATTGAGGCAACGGAATGTCATTCTCTGGAATCCTCACTCGTGTGACAGAGCGAATTAAAATTGGCAACCCTTATACACCAATAAGTGAGCTGGGTTTTGTCACTATTCATGCTATTGAAGCTTTTTCTTTACCATAAAAATACAAGAAATAAATTATAAAGAACCTATTATTTATGAAGAACTGAAGTCGCACTTTTTGCGACTATGTTAATTAAGCTTCTATGTTAAAAGAAATGAAGAAATAATATGAGTTAAGAAATAAAATAGAATTTAAAACTACTTGACGGCTCAAAGGAACAAAAATAATGGGTATCTTGAGCAATCAATGAAATACAACAAAGGGAAAAAACTATACTATACGTGGATTAATGACTATTAACCCACATTTTAGTCTTTTTAGGTATCTAGTATAACATTTCTTGTGACCTAAAAATCAGATGTCTTCCATGACAAGTCTAATTCAGGGACAAAATTAAAATTGGAGGGTATCTCTCGTATGAGTATGTGTTTCATCATGGAATATTTATACTTTAATTTAACCACGTATTTATAATGCAAATATTTTAGAAAGCGAAAACACGCGTATATTGTAAATAAAAAATTAACAACATGAAAGTTGAACCATTAGTATAAACTATTATTGAGTATAAGAGCGTATGTGAGATAATGACTTGTGTTGTTTACTTCTGTCATAATTATATATACAATTGTTAACTGTAACGAAATATATTTTTTAGTCTGAAAAAGGTTGAGAGAGTTAATAATCAGATGGAGAATTAATATGAAATTCCAATATTTGTCGCATTCTCATGTATCAAAGCAAAAACCCAGTTCCTAATTTAAAATAATACCTATCTTCTTATTTAAAATAATAATTGTCCCTTTAAGATGCGTTATACTACTCTTTTGACTGATGAAAATGGTAACGAGCCGAGAATCAAAAGTGTTCGATGGGAGGGATGAATTGTCCAGTACATCACACGTTCGCCTTCCACAAATCTGCACCATTTCCTACCAAGTCTCACACTTTGTAAGATTCCCGACTCATTGACATACGTTCCCCATATGTAGGTTCACGAAAGAAATATCTTCATAACCACTCTCTAAATTGGTGTCGCCATGAGATGAGGCTAGCAAGAGGAGCGGGCATCGGGTCGAGTCATACAGGTTTCCAACCGAACTGAAAACAAAACGAACCGATTTATTCGAATCGCTCTCGGGTCAGTCGGGATGAGTCGGTTTCGGATCGGTTGGAAAACCGACCCGATCCGGTTTGAATTTGTCCGAATTAAACCGAACCGAAGAATGTAATATACGTATGTAAACCTGAAGAATGTAGTATACGTATGTAAAAATCCCGAGAACAACCAATTGTTTCCTCAGAACTTCCATACAATTGCCAATTTCTCACTGAGCCCACTTCAATTTTCAATATTAACAGTGACTATTTTAAAATTTAGCGAATCCTTTTCAAGGGCACTTAAGGGTCTATGTGCAATTGAACTTCACATCTTCGACCACGTCGATTGACGTCTCATATTTCAATGGTTTCTGTAACATTGGTACAGTTCATATTTTTTTCGAGAATGATTAATAAATCAATTTAAGTTCCTATGTATTGTTTCAGTGTCTTTAAACAGGAGACCATGTTTTCAAAGGGACGTTTTATGCACTGTGTTCGTTTGATTATCGGGGCACAAATTATGTGCACTGAATAGAAAAAACTTCGAGCAAAAGGAAATCACTCATGCGATATTAGAAACGAATTGGCTTAATGAACTTGCCTGTTTATAATGGCTATTGATTAGGGTACAAATCTGTCTGTTGCTTATCAAAAAAACTGGAGTGTACCCCACTCAACTTTCCAATTACAATTCATAACAAAAACCCATGGAACTAAACACTTAGCAAAACACTAAAAATTTAATAAAATTTTAAAAAGCACTTCAAAACAGAAGTATTAATATACTAAAAATATTAAACAAGATAATATACTTCTCAGATCATCCGGATGCGAAATATATATTATCACAAAAATGGTATCCTAAAAACCATAGTTTCGTACTAAAGTATAGATATAATGAATTATCTTCCACATTAAACTTTTATGGAATGACCTTATTTACAGATTTAAATAAAAAACCTCCAACATAACTCATTTTTTTGCGTAATAATGTTTCGCTGTATCTGGAAAACAGTGCGATGTACAGGAATGCGGTTTAGCAATCTGTATGCATAATTAACTGACCAATCAAAATACTTCTATGCATATGTTCAAAATTTTGAATATTAAGAAACAGGAAGTGAAGCGTGGTGTGTAAATGAACTCGGAATGAGCTGTCCAGAAATAGGCTTCTATTCCCAACGCATTCAAGGTCAAATCTCGAGTTTCGTTTCAATATATCAATTTATTCGTAAGTTATGGGGGAACAAAATTCTTAACATACACACACACATAACACACATACTACATTGTACATCATTGCCAAAATTTGGAAATGATTTTCCTGGAGTCAATTCGCAAAGATCTGAAGATATCTCAAAAAATATTTTTCGACCGAT
Source organism: Laupala kohalensis (assembly GCA_002313205.1). Classification (NCBI taxonomy): domain Eukaryota; kingdom Metazoa; phylum Arthropoda; class Insecta; order Orthoptera; family Trigonidiidae; genus Laupala; species Laupala kohalensis. The sequence continues at coordinate 647,202 of NNCF01127680.1, forward strand.
TACAATACTTCCCTTACACACTGTGTAATTGGAAATTAAAAAGAATAATAAGATACTTCCTCCATGCATGGATTACTTGCTTAACTGAACTTTTCCACCTAGTTGACTATAAATTATTACATAAACAAATAACAAAAATATTGATGACCTCGTAAAAGAACAGAGACTGTGAAGAGTGTGTGATCGATTTCCCTTGAGTCCCGCATGTGCGCTGCCCCTGTCTCTCTGCACTTCCGGAGGCGGCCGTCGAGATACCCCGCAGCGTTATCACTCTACTCCGCACTTACACTACGCGGGAGGAGATGACATACATTCCTTTATCATCGCCATGAGGGTACCCCGACGAGGTAGTCGCCCGCCACCGCTGCGCTTGCTGGTGAGTGACCTAGTGGTCAACTTCGGGTCCTGTACCACCGACACTGCAGCATGACCCCCGCTGGGGCCAACTTTCTCCCGTGCGCCGCCGCCTCACTGCCGCCGCGCGCGCGGAGGAAGCGGTGGTGCTGTTGGAGGTTGGTGGGTGCCAGAGGCGGGAGGCGCCATGTCTCTGTTCCTTCCTCCCCCTCCATCTACGCCCCCTCCAGGGTCAAGGGTCGGGTTTCCCACCTCGGCAGCGGTTGGCCTACATGCTTGCGCCGCTGTGCCCCGACCCGGCCGGGTTCGGTACCCGGCTCCGGTTGCTACTCGGCCGGACACGCGACCTGACGACGGACCCGGACCTCGCTGCCCGTTCGCAGCCACAAGTTGTCATCGCTGCTGTCACAGAATACAAGTGGAGGCGGACCCCCTCCCACCCCCACCACTCTGACGCCTCTGGCTCTCGATGTTCTCAGCGCAAGAAGTGATTTCGGTTGCTTTATGTTGTTCTCAAAGTAAGGTTGGATATCAATCTCGGACAACATGGTGAATAAACTTGAGAACTTACTTTGCCTATGAAAGCAGAAGGAAATAATTTAGCATTGTTTATGTTATACCAGTACTCATATATTTCACTTAATATTTTCAAAACCACTTTCATTGCATTGGATTAGAGGACATTAAATGGGTATATTCTTACTCTTGACGTATTATATTCGTAATTAAGATTTTCATATATTATCATATTCACCAAAAAATGGAAAATATTGTTCTAACGGAAATGGCAGCCGCATCACGTGACTGAAGACAATGCGACCCTTACCAAAGAAAGTCAAACGACAATCTAGCTTAATTATTGAGTTTTAAAATCACAAAATAATTGTCCTTGTCCAACAGTACAAATCAGAAGAATGCACTTTTAATTAATTAGAACTTGGCGAATATTTCCAAGTTTCGCGTATAGTTGGCAACTTACTTCAGTCAACATGGATACAATACCTTAAGTGAAACATTAACGACAAAAACACATAACATTTAATAACAATCTTGAGTATTTAATCTTAACTTATAACGTATTTTTAAGGACAGGCGAACGCAGTATAATTATCTCTTCGTATTTACCCCAATAACCCTTGGAGTACAATGTACAGTAGAAAATAAGAAACGAATACGTAACTCGGTCGTACCTCTATTTATTGACGTAAAAAATAACCGTATTCATTGTGACTTAAACGTCACTTTCCTTTCAAGGAGTAATTGTCTGGAAATGCTGAATTCTTCGCGAATGACGCATTCAAAAGAAAGAGAAAGCCAGTCCTTAGTACGAAACCGTGCGTGGCGTAGTTCAATCACTGCCTCCTCCTTTCAGCAGGGGAGACGTATCCGCTGAACATGAAAATCTGTGGATTCCAAGAGATTCTACGTTGGAAGAAGTTCAATGCCGAGACGGCGTCCTTCTCCGCATTTGGCCACGCGTCGTAGACGTCAACTGTTCGCCAAAGGGGACAGGGGAGGGAACAGGAGTGGGAATTGGCAGTGTAGCTGCGGAGAAAGTTGCTTTGGCAGCAGAGCGGGCGTCGAACCCCGACGAGAGCCTCCACGGCGGCTGGAAACGCTCCGCTCCGAAAAGTGGGTCTCTGCCACTTGCAGCGGTGCTCTATGCGTGGACTGAGATTGAAGCAAGACAGTGCGAAGGATTCAGGATTAATTTTCTTATCGTTTTAAAAATTTATTTATTTTGTTAATTTTGTGTGTGCATGGAAACAAAAATTTAAGTGGAATTTTAATCACCATGGAATTTTTAAATTAAAACAAAGTAATATATTTGGTTCTTCTTTGGTAAAATTGATGAGTTTGTTTGCTATTAAATATTATTCAGAATGTTACCAAAACTACCATCATCCGTTATATTCTGATAACTTTTTTTCTTTTGGCTTTTAGTATCTAATATTTTAAGTCTACAATGACATCGAAGCAGATGTTACTTTCACAATATTACTCTATAATGGTTTGTGGTAACATAACAATTTAAGTATTTAAAACGTACTAAACGATAGTAAAATTTTAATTTCAATCAAAAATAAATGGACACTAACATTTACCAATAAGTGTAATTGAGCCGAATCTTGTATTTCAGTGGTACAGAAGAAACGTGAAGCAGGAAACCAACCTTAATACGGCGCCTAGAACCTTTTAAGAGACACAAATTCTTTCAAAAAATGTTACTCTCGTCGCATTTACTCTTTGGGTAAGGGTCAAGGAATTGCGGTGATGCACTCTTCGTGAACACCAAGGACTGTATGGGACAGTCAGACGTCTAATTCTGTGGCAAAAAAGATTTTCAAAAATAAATTTTTTATTGTTGAATGACCTCTGCGCCACTGTTAGGTCTACGGATATCATTTTTAACGAGAGACATTGAAAATACAAAACATTCGGTTACTCTTAAAGATAACCTGTCGACATAACAAAACCTGTTTTGGTATAACGTTTATTTCTCAAAGAGATAGTATCAACATTTTAGTCATTATTGTTTTACTTTGACTAGAGAACAAGGTAAAGTGCAGTGGTGATGATTGTGCGACCTTGACATCTCGATTTCTTTAATGTCGTCGATCGCGAAGAAATAGATTTGACCTTACCGGTTTTAATTGAAATAGATTCTTACTGCCTTAAAAATAGATGACCCAATCATGATTTTACGTAACCTTTTTCAATTTATTTACTTATTTTGTAACAAAATTCATCCCTAGTAAATCTCTAGTACCCCAAAAACTAAACTATTCCAAATCTTCCGCAGAGAGAATTATAATTTTGTTCAAACCTTCAGCAGAGATGATTAGCTTCTGCTGGCCCTGAGGTCCATGTCAACATCCATGTAGACTGCCACAAGACAGAAGTGCCACTTGCCGTAAAAATGGAGGAGAGCGCGACTTATCCAAGTGCATAGTAAAAACGGACGTAGGTACAACATAAATCGCTCAAGAGACAACATTAAAATTTATGTAATATGGAAGCTTTTGGGAATTACAATTTAGAGGAACTAAGGACGGGGACCTTTATTCTTCTTCCTAAATCGAAGCAAGGTATTTAATGTTTCCATTTATTTTTATATGAGCAATTGAGTTTTTAATAGGGATGCGACACAGAGATACAAAAATTTCTTCTAATTTGTATAAATTGTCGCCGTATAATGAGTAATGTTATAGTGAATAATAATGTAATTTTTACGAGCATTCTGAGGGATATTGTTATTTTGGTAATATTCAACCTTATATATTTTTCGAAATGGTTAGGTTACTTTAGATATGCCACTTGGTCATAGAGATATTTTAGAGATAAAACAGCGAAATAGTAGCAAGGTGTTTTAGTTTAACAGAATTTAGCATGTTTAGAATGCTTTGTAATGCATACTTTCTTTTTACTTCAGCCAATTCTACACAAATGGAAGTCAGTGGTAGAAACGAAATGAAATAAACCATTTCTTTAATCTGAGATGGAAGAACTTCAATACAAAAATGGATGTCAAACATTTTCCTATTCGTTCCCTGTAAAGTATTTTGTGTAGTACGTTTTATTTTGTTTGTTAGCAGTAAGCCACCCGTCTTGGAACTGACATAATGTATAATGAATAATTTCAAATTTCATTGTGCTACTCTCTATTTGTATGGATTTGTTAAGTATTTTGTTTCAGAATTTCTCTCTCTGAAGGCAGAAAGGGACAGTATCCACTTAGGAAAGTTCGGGAGTCGCCGTACTCGAAGACGAAGCTGACCATGACCTCCTATTCATAACACTTCGAAGACCACTTCGAAGGCCTATTTAGACAAACAGGAAAAAAATCTACAAACAACATTATTTTATTTAGTTTCGTTCCTAACATAATATCAGGTGATGGACATGTTAAAACTCTTAACGAGTAGCACAATTTTTTTTTCATTTATTTAGACCTTAACGGCCGTCTCGTCTGTGTAGCTCCACGCAATACGAGGCCTTTTTTTAACATTTCTCCTTTAACTTACATTATCATTTACTCACAGCGCCACTTCGCTGCGCCTCGCGCGTAGCCCGTCACCTCTTCGTGGAGGAGGCGTGTACAGCATCTACTCTCTAGTCATTTAAGTGATTTGTAACCATTGTCACTGTCCTTTTGTTGCAAGTCATTTTTTCCAATGTGATTCGTCTGATTTTCAATTTGTCACATTTAGAGTATGTCTCATTTCCAGGTGCTTATTAATCAACTCTGTCTCACGTACTTAATTTCTCCTATTTTGTTCACGCATTCCTCAAACAAAACATAAGTATTGTCTTAAAATAGCAAAGTTTTAAATAACAATCATAATTTTTTTGTTGATATAAAATTAACTGTGGCTTGTGGAGGTCAGCGAGCAAAGACCATCCCAACACCATCGAAATACCGTAGTAAAACTACACAATTTAGATCTGAGTATAATTACAGAGAGTGTACACAGCTGAAACAAAGAATGTGAAAGCTACACATTGAAAACAAACAATATTTTCCTTATTGTATTGACAATTCTAATTTCAATCACCTTAAACCCTTACTCTCAAGCGTAGTTTTAGATCTAATTCCTTAATATAGTTATCTTAAATTTTTTCAATATAACTGCTTTTGGTTGAGTAGAGCTCATGTTACATAACAAAGTAAAATTGATATTTGTTTCGGTTTCCATGGTGGTATCGCTACATGGAAGTTAAGCATGGATTGTCAGATGTCTTTTTATTCCTTCTTCGTGGCTTCTGCAAATTCTGCTCAAATTTCCGCTCCACAACATCGAAGGAAACGCATTGTTCTGAAAGCGATAGCTATCTCAAGCACAATAGCTGCCACGAGATCGCAATCACTGGACGAGATAATAAGAGAAACACGGATAGAGAAGGAGAGCACGTGATTTTAGAAGTGCTATGTATTTCATCAAATGCCGATTATCCAGAAGAGTTACATAGGCATGAAATAAATATTTTGCAGTCAAGAAATGCTGATGAAACAGAAGAAAATCATCTACTTTTGAAATAAGTCAATGCATGACTCATTTTAAGGTAGTTTTTTATGCCTTTTTTATTATGTTTATTTTTTCTTTGATATTTCGGAGAAACTTCTAACGAAAAGGAACTGGTGAAGGTATCAAGTGCTAGAAGTAGGTTACATTATTGTGGATACCTTAAAATGTTTTACCAGCATTGATTAAAGTAAATGATTTATATTTCTGTATCTTATCATCATTGCATCGTCAATAAACGTTTATAAGTTGACGAGAGTATCCATTAACCCTGATTTCTAATTACTGGTCACCAGCTATACAACTCGCTTTTTTCATGATGATGTAGCATGTGATGGAACAAAATTCAAAGCATTCATGTGCACCGCTAATCGAAGTACTTTCACCTGTGTGACTTACTAATGGAGAAAGTTATAACTACGTGTATTACTAGGACGATTACAACAAATGAAAGAAGAATTGGGATCCAAAAGAGAGAAGCAAAAGACCTATGAGTTGGGTTTATAATTAAACAGAAGCCTTGTAATCTTCCCGACTACCTAAATCTCCTCAGAGAACACACCGTAAACACATTTGCTCCAATTAGCAGTTGAGTGTTGTGGTGATGGTGGCGGGCGTTCCAGGCGCGTAGTGGCTCCGCGAACTCCTTTCCTTCCCCTCCACTGTCACTATTCCCTGGTCTTCCCCTCCCACTCCTTCCCTCTTCCTGTGCGCTCCAGCGCGTCCACGAAGCGACTTTCTCTGGCTTCGTGCAACTTCTGTGAGGCCTTAGCACGGCCAGCGCGGTGCGGCGCCGCTCGGTAGCCACTATGCAATGACAAGCTCTTTCATAAGGTTTGTGCAACCCCATTTCTCTATCGCTTTCATTCCGTATTGCTAGATATACTTCTTTTATCAATTTTCTGCTAATTTATAGGGAAGGTAACAGTAACAGGACCCTCAGAGTACAAATTGTCATAGTCAAATAACACGGAATTAGTTGTCATAAAAACTTTACTTATCTCCTGAACCTGTAAATGGTCAGAAAATTATTTTAATAGACAGGGAGGTGTAAAATTCACGTTTCTTTACGTATCATTATGAAATAATTGATTTTGGTACTTGGAATAAAAGTGCAACTACTCTTGCCGCTAACCTTGTAGTTCATCAATACGTTTCAATAATGTCGTTAAAATGGAAAGTAAGAAAACATTACAGAACTTCTACCAAGATTTTTCCGTGCTTTAAATATAATATCATTAACGCATCCATACTCTTTTACGTATGAATTCTATTCACTTTTTTCTGTGACGATGTGACTTAAGGGTATGCAGTTGACCAATGGCGTGCTGCGCTTGTGTGAATTCACTCTCTTCCCATCCCTGGCCCCCTCCATTCCTCTCTTCCCACTTCTTTTATAGGTGCTCACCAAAATAAACGCAATTTATATGAAGTTCCTTTTTAAATCAATTTATAATTCTTACGATATTGGGTCAATCGCTTCAATACACAATAACAGTTAAACAATACCAATAATTATCTGTATGAGTAAAAATGTGAATAAATATTCAATGGCAGTTTTAGGATTTTATTGTGGGCGGGGTTTAGAACTCCAGAGGATCTCGGGTTACCGAAAATTTGGTAAACTTGGTGCAAATTGATGTAATTTTAAGGTAATTTACGATCCTGTAAGAATAAATTTTTCCACACAATGTGATTAATGGGTTTATTAACGTGCATAATTAATTTTTTTAGGAAATGATATAAATGTTAAATTTTGTCACTAATTTTGGGGAGATATTGAGTCTGGAAGTTCCCCCCACCCTTCCACCTCGCCACTCTAAATCCGCCACTATAGACATTCGAGGTTTGTCAGACGTCCTCGACCTCCACTCAATCCGTGTAGGCTGTGGCGCTACGTTGATGACGTTTCTCGAGGTCCTCCACTGCATCTGTTTCTCTGTGAGTGCGCGTTGCGGTGCGGTCAAGGTCAGAGGGCTTCTCTCGGTGGAGGTCAGGGGCGAGTGAGACCCCGGAAAGAAGGTCGCAGGCGCCGCCGCCCTTTCTCTCGGAAGCATTGCGTTGCACGACGCTCGTTCTCTCGACGACTACGCGTTTCATGGCCGCGCGATGCGATGTTACAATCGGTCGACGAGTATTAGCGCAGCAGCGCTCCTATCGCGTCGTGGAACGAAGTATGAAAAGGAGTTTTCGGAGAATGTGACTAATACGACGTAGTTATTATCGCACCGTTTCAATTGAAGAACTAGAGGTGATTTTGGAAACATGCCTCTCGGTCTACACGAGGTAAATTTTCGAAAATAGATGATATTAAATAGAGAAATTAAAACGACGACTCCAGATCCCGACTTCATGAATTAAAAAGACAATCTTGCTGTATGATATACTTTGAGATAAAAGAACGTTGTGAGTGAGTGTGTTGTACTATTTGCAAATGGAAGTGGCGTCTGGTAGCTTAGAACACTTCCTCGAACTCGGCTGGTCTCTCCAACCCTAATGGGTCCATCGCTCTACCTTTCCGGGGTTAAGCTCTTAGTCACCTACTGAACCCAAAAAATTGAAAACACATAAGAATTATGATAAAATGAACAAGGATAGGATTAACTTTAAATAGAAGAAAGAACATGACCCTTAATTTTGTCGTAATTCTATACTGTTAAGATCAAATCTATAATGTTAACATTGAAATAAAAACATTAAAATGAAAAAGGTAACATTTTCAATTTTTTGAATTCAGTAGGTGACTAACAGCTTAATCCGGCAGAGGTAGAGCGGTGTACCTCTCAGGGACCGATTATGTTGGAGCGACGATGAGCGATAATAGGAAAGAGTAGAGTAACGCAACGCTAACCTTCACGTGATGACAAATGAGGGCATCTATGTTGGCACTGTGACCAGCGCTGCGACCAACGATATGAGCAACGAAAACCTTTCGACACGTTTTCTGCGCTGTTATCGAAACTAGGGTCGCCATTGTTGTTGCGGTTTCGAGATGGTGTTCTGCGATGGATTACGAGCAGTCGATAAAAGTTGCGTCCACCGAAGAGTCGCGTTGTGTGACAAAACGGATTGAAACCACAACAGACGATGAGACTATGGAAATTAATACAAGTAAATTTGGTGATTATCAGCTGAACGCAGGGTGAGAGGCTTTGAGCATCCGAGGATGCGTAGACGTGTCAATGACTTCTCCTATCATCGCCCCAATATAAACGGAGAGGTGCGAAGTCGCGCCGTCCGCTTCTCCGCTTCGCTCTTCCCTTTGCTCGTATCGTTCGTCGTCACTCCAACATAATCGTACCCTTAGGGGTGGAGAGACCAGCTGAGTTCGAGGAAGTGTTCTAAGCCACCGGAAGCCACTTTCGTTTGCAAATAGTATAATGTCGAGCTCACACCCTTACTGTCGCAAATCTGATGAAAATTAAAGGTGATGAGATTGATACGTGCTCTGGGAATGTGACATTTATGAGATGGAAAGAACGGCATTACACACGACATGCATCATTGACAGCCTGAAATCAATGAATCCAATGCCAATCGGTTCTTTTCAATTTTTTTTTTCGTTCATCCCTTTCCTTCCCTCCCGTTTTCTCTATGGTGGTTGAATTTAGACCTCATCAGTATAAGAGGAAATATCATTCATCTCAGCGATACTGAAAACAGAAAATTTGTCCCATGTATGTTATTTTAGATAATTCTTACTTGTTATGTCCTTCCGTAGGGGTGCTGGTGCGTATGGGGATGATCTTGGATTTAAGGAGCATCGAAAATGTCACTAATTATTTAAGTGACCCGGAAACTAATGGTATTAACACGAATATTGGTCATTCTTAATTATCTTTACATGTCGTCCCTTTCCCTAAGGATGCTTGTAGTGTATGGAGGTTGATCGTGGACTTTTGTAGCATTGAGGATGACACCACTTAATCAGTTACCCAAAAATTAATGAATTCAACTCCAATATCTGTCATTTTCGCTTATTTCCACTCATCATACTATTCCCATACTCAACCCAGGAGCTAGGGTTGTCTTATTTCCCATGGGATCTGAATTTAGACTCACACATTGTCAGCTCAACGATGCCCAAAACATATCACTGATGTCATTTTCCATAATTTTTGTTATTCTATCAAATCACAAAGGCTCAATGATAGTTTGAAAATAAAATGATAAACTCGACTTGTATTGGTAATGTTTTTTTCTGAAGTACCTACGTAATATACAGAATTGAAGCTGTTAACATTAAAAATTCGCACAATCAATTGCAGAGGATTCGACTTAAATTGTTTAGTATTGAAAAAATACTCCTTTAATTAAAAAAATGTTTAGTTCTGACATTAAAAATAAACATGTTATTGTCAACCGATCCTTTGCAAATTAAAAGGGGATAAACTATAAATTCCACATGGGTATAGGATATTACAACCATTTTTGGCGTAATCTGACAATGATCAAGAATCAAGATCTATGATCAAGAATCAATGATCTAGATCAATGTCGTGATAAATAATTAAATGTGTCCCAGCAACAATTAATGTACCGCGGGCATTGTTATATAGTCAATTTTGTTATTGGACTATATTTTGAAATCATAAAAATAAAAGAATTATTCTTGGCAATAATTATAGCAAGAAACAAAATAATGGTTTTCTAAGATATTTGCAATAATTAATAAACGGATTTAAACATCCGGCATCTCCCTTTATAGGATGTATTAAGACCTAAAACTTGCTCATACAACTTTTTTATAGGATCAATACCCGAGTGACTACATAAAAATCATAAAAAATCGCAAATATTGCACTTTGAGGGTTTATTGTAATAAAATTGACCACCTCGACGATCCTTCAAAAGACGTGGAGGGATTTTCATATTTTACACGATAGAACTATGCCCTACTTTTTTTTACCTTTTCCTCCCCATTGCCTGGTCTATAAGTTTCTTTCCAACGCCGGGTAGTTCTGCTAGTATTCAATAAACACGCGTGTAATATTAACAATGATATCCTTTATTAAATAATTGTTTGTTATCACGTGTGCCTTGGATGTTTTTATCATATACGTACATTTGCCATTTCTCCTATCGAATTGAAATAAAAGTTATCTTAGACTAAAGCTTGTTTAATTTATTTTAACTCAACGTTCCCTATGATCTGAGTTTCAAAATTTCTTCCTGCCAAATTTCATAAATATGTGTGCAATCATTTATTTGATACGTGGCAACAATCAGATAAATGCACTTTCCCACTCATAATATTAGTAAGAATTACAATGAGGGATCATAGACGAGACTTTGAAAAGAAACAGCCAGTAGCATTTATAATTGAACATCTATATTCAGCACAAAGACTTAATTTAAGTGTCAATTTCGAGTGATTCCTTTTTTCCCCTTCCTAATTGTACCAAGGAATTCATATAGACAGCGACTTGATCTTTGAAGTACAAGTTTTAGTTAGTTTCTTCACAGAACGTACTTCATTCCACAACAACTTTTCTGCCGCAAATACAAAACAATTTTGATTTTAAAAATTCTCGATTAGTTTCGAAAAGTCAGACCTGTGTGAAAAAGACATGCCACGATTTCGACAGAGGTTCAACATTGTAATAATTATAATCATTACAACATATTTGATGCAAAAAATTGAAAAAATAATTTGCAAATATAAAAATCCATTTGAAAATAAAGAAATACTAATAAGAAAGAATTCTAAGTTAACCTGAGAAACGTGATCAATCACCATAATTAAAACAGGAAAACATAAAAGTAATTTCAATTATTTTAGGATTCGCAAAGTACGATGATACGGAGAAACTTTCTTTGAGATGTATAAGAATATATATGACAACATGACAAAACTCCTGAAAATGTCATGAAACGATGTCACTATATCCCTGGTAGCAAACGCAAACATAATTTATGGAGATACCCATGTATACATTAACTGCCGAAATTACGATAATTTGTCATTATTGGTGCAATTAAGTAATTTGAATGTACGATTATTCCCATATTTAATTTTTTGATTTTATCATTTTATTACTTTATTAATCAAGAAACCTTCACACATAATTCCTTTGTGTTCTATGAGCTATAAAGTCACTGTAAAAATATAGAAACTCCATGAATAATATCACTTGTTTTCGTTCCGTAGTGTAGCCACTTCGTATATTTTCGATGCGTTTTAAAAGATTTCGCGCGATGTAGAGACTGGAGTTTGAAAATAAGTATTTAGTCTGTAATGCAAGTTTCATTTAAGTGTATACAAGTGGAGCCTGTGATAAATCGATTAATATGTTAGATTACACGAGTTACGCTGTGGACTAGTGAACTAGTGTTGGAAATATTCACGGCGACCTTGTGTTACATAATGATTACTAGGTATTATACATTATTTGTATGTATATGTAGCAAAGTTGCATTTAATAGTGTGATTTTCAAGTCTCTAGTGTTTGTCTAGTTTCTGGATTTGAGTGAATACTGTGTGACGCAGGTTTTGATGAAGTGTGTTCGTTAAAATTCTTATCTACATTTTTTACTACATTGTGTTCTGGATAACAGGATATGTGCAGTGATTTGCAAGGATTTGCTTTATTAGGTTCTTTGTGCTGTGTGTGTCACAAGTTATTGACAACTTGATGATAATAATAAATTTATTGTCAAAAAACAGTACAAACTGCGTATGACAACGAGGAGGACAACAAACTAATTTACTCTCCGGAAGCAAGGAAGGGATCATCCCATCAATTACGATCCAGGCAGAGGCGGATTCAAAAATTTCAGCAAAAATTAGATAAAAAGTTAGCTGCGAGTTATAATACTAATAGAATGTCAATATGTTTGTGATTTAACGCAAAAATTTACAAGTACAAATTATTATCGAACTATCGATTATTCTGAGTACACTGTTTAAGAATTGAAATAACACTAAATTCACGATTTATTATTACAATAAACATGCCCCTAGACAAAGCCCAGAGAACGTGTATAAGAAATCCGCTTCTACCCGAAGGAAAACCGGAGCAAAACCCGGGCCAGGATGGGGCTACAGAATAAATGTACACAACCGTGCCAAAATTGAGTACACATAAAACTAAATTAATATGATTGTGGATTGTGACTATTTGATGAAGATTGCGGATTGTTGATTTGGCTACAATATAGTTAAAATATGTTCTTCGTTGTAAGGTTAATTTTGATTCAGTGTTCTGTTTACTCAGTTTTTTTGGTTACATGCGCGTGAGAAAAGTTGTTTTTGTTGTGTTTGCATTTCTCTCGGGGACTATTTATAATACCATTTTGTCGACAAGTTAACTTCTTTGACTTTCTCTGGATAATACATTTGAACAAAATAAATTTCTAGTAATAAAAGTAAAAGCAAATTGAAAAGTTAAGTCATGGAGGTTTACATAATTCAATTGTTTTTGGGTCTGAATTGAAGTAAAACTGTATGAATAACATTTATCAAAAGCTGTTTGTAAAAATTGATCATCTTAAAGCTGAAATTTTAGGTGGTCACTTCCTTTTTTGTGGTTTCAATGTTTTCTTTGAATAGGGATAATGTATGAACAGAGGAATTAGTTATAACTAAAATTCACATATCTACTTATTGTTATAGGTGTTTTGGAGCAACATTTAATGACATGTTTTCACTTTGTACAAAATCTGCCACCCAAGACGTGAATCACATGTGAACTGATTAATCATGTTACGTCGAATGAAAATGGTAGACGGGACCGGGATTCGAACCCGGGACCTTGAGCTTTACGCGCTCATGCGCTTACCGACTGCGCCATCCCGTTCGC